>CM021110.1:415378312-415500880 GCA_007115665.2 Sequoiadendron giganteum | reverse complement strand
CAACCCATGGTGAATCTACCAGGGTATAATGACAAGCACCTTTGTTATTTTCCCAAAGTAAAGGGACACAAAACATCATATTATATTTGAATTAAAAATCTCATCCAAGACCTAATTGATCAAAAGCTAATAGCTATTTGGGACAATAATCATAGTTCTACCACTAGTGATAGCATTAAAAACCCTGCCACCATAATTGTTGAAAACAATGATCAAGATATATCCATTAATGGGCACATTGAAGATATTTCAACCTCAACCAACGATCAAATCAACACACACCAAGAGCTAGTTTTCAATCATGATCAAAACTCACCAATGATGCCAAACAATGATCCAATCCAAGAAACATTGAAATCACTTAATCCTATGGTTGAAAGCATTGACAATCTCTCCACCATAACTATTGAATACAATGATCAAAATCAATCCATCAATGATCACTGTGAAGATATGTCTACCCCATCTAGTGATGAAATCAGCATACATCAAAAGCCATTTTTAGTCATGATAAAAATCCCTCCCACAAAGATCTATTTCAAGGAGTGTTGATGTTATTTGATCCTATTGACATAATCCATGATCCATCGACCAATGATCATATTGAAAATGTCTCTACATTACCTAATGAATAAGAGGACATATCTCAAGAAATTATTCCAAAGAAGGATCAACATCTATCACCAAGGTCTAGCAATGATCCTTCCCAAGACATATTGACCTCCTTCGACCTCATAGTTGTGAATAGTAAAAGAATCTTTGAATCCACACTTGATCTGAATCCACTCAAACATCAAGATGATATAGATCCACTTCCCATTCCTAATGAAGATATTGAAGAACCCTTGGTAAGCAATCCATCCTTTGAAATTGACCCATGTCAAGAACTTGATCCAAACCATGTCAAAATCAATTCTAGAATTAGTCAAGATCAAGAATTAGTATCTCCAAGATACTACAATGATCTAAAGGGCACTCTTCTATCTATACAAGATGTCACAAATGATGATCATATCCATATAGCATAGATTCCTCCATCTACCCACAAGATGCTTTCTTGGGATGGAAACGTACATTATTTTCATTCAAAACAAGAGTCTCATACTCTTGATATCTTACCAAGGAACAAGAGTCTCCTACTCTTAACATTTGTACACATGATCAAGCTATAAAAAAATCTAGAGACATATCATAAATGGATCATGAAGAAGGCTTTTATAGAAGTTGTTAATTGGAGACATCATGTGGAGACATATCAGAAAAAGAACCTGAAGAAGGATCCTACAAAGGTTGTAAATAAGAAATATCCTATGGAGACATAGCAGAAATAGAAGAAGGCTCCTATAGAAATTGTGAATCAAAAACATCCTATGAAATGAGTCAAGAGGAATAATTTTATGTGGAAAGTAAATCATCAACACCTCTTGAAGAAGCATTAAAATATGATATTTCCCAAGATCAAGCTAAATATATCAATTAGACATTCATCCCACATATGGAGGATCCTATCACTTATAAACTTGGATCACTTACCTTTTTTAGGGAAAGATATATCATCAATAAAGAAGTCACCTTTGAAGATCTGCCATAGAGTAGAGAAGGATTAGCACCATTTTTCCAAGGTAAATCATATCTTATTGCAGATAAAATTATTGAGTAGATGAATTATCAAGGCAAAGGATTAGGTTTGCATGAACAAGGTATCCTAGAACTAGTGCAGATTATTGGCAATCCTTAACATCAATTCCTTGGTTATTCGACAATCAAGGGATCTTAATATATGAGTGATACCTCTATAAAATTGGGGGCAACTTTGTCTCAAGAAAATGTCGACATAGGGAGCACGAAGGATCCTTATGATGAAACCAATGTCAATACTATGACCCACCACACCATGAATCTCCATCCACCCATCACCCCATCCATAAATTGGGACCAACATCAAGAGAAAGATTTGAATCAAAGCATGAAACAAATCAAGAGGTTGTTGATTTGAATTATCAACAACCCATGGTGAAACTACTAGGGTATAATGAGAAGCACTTTTGTTATTTTCACAAAGTAAAGGGACACAAAACATCATATTATATTTGAATTAAAAATCTCATCCAAGACCTAATTGATCAAAAGCTAATAGCTATTGGGGACAATAATCATAGTTCAACCACTAGCGATAGCATTAAAAACCCTGCCACCATAAGTTTTGAAAACAATGATCAAGATCTATCCATTAATGGGCACATTGAAGACATTTCAACCTCAACCAATGATCAAATCAACACACACCAAGAGCCACTTTTCAATCATGGTCAAAACTCTCCAACGATGCCCAACAATGATCCAATCCAAGAAACATTGAAATCACTTAATCCTATGGTTGAAAACATTGACAATCTCTCCACCATAACTGTTGAATACAATGATCAAAATCAATCCATCAATGAGCACTGTGAAGATATGTCTACCCCATCTACTGATGAAATCAACATACATCAAGAGCCATTTTTAGTCATGATAAAAATCCCTCCCACAGAGATCTATTTCAAGGAGTGTTGATGTTATTTGATCCTATTGAAATAATCCATGATCCATCGACCAATGATCATATTGAAAATATCTCTACATCACCTAATGAATTAGAGGACATATCTCAAGGAATTATTCCAAATCAGGATCAACATCTATCACCAAGGTCTAGCAATGATCCTTCCCAAGACATATTGACCTCCTTTGACCTCACAGTTGTGAATAGTAAAAGAATCTTTCAATCCACACTTGATCTAAATCCACTCAAATATCAAGAGGATATTGAGCCACTTCCCATTCCTAATGAAGATATCGAAGAACCCTTGGTAAGCAATCCATCCTTTGAAATTGACCCATGTCAAGAACTTGATCCAAAACATGTCAAAATCAATTCTAGAATTAGTCAAGATCAAGAATTAGTATATCCAAGATACTACAATTATCTAAAGGGCACTCTTCTATCTATACAAGATGTCACAAATGATGATCATATCCATATAGCACAGATTCCTCCATCTACACACAAGATGCTTTCTTCGAATGGACACGTAGATGATTTTCATTCAAAACAAGAGTCTCCTACTCTTAACATTTGTACACATGATCAAGATATAGAAAAATCTAGAGACATATCAGAAATTGATCATGAAGAAGGCTTCTATAGAATTTGTTAATCAAAGACATCATGTGGAGACATATCAGAAAAAGAACATGAAGAAGGATCCTACAAAGGTTGTAAATAAGAAATATCCTATGGAGACATAGCAGAAATAGAAGAAGGATCCTATAGAATTTGTGAATCAAAAACATCCTATGAAATGAGTCAAGAGGAATAATTTTATGTGGAAAGTGAATCATCAACACCTCTTGAAGAAGCATTAAAATATGATATTTCACAAGATCGAGCTAAATATATCAATTAGACATTCATCCCACATATGGAGGATCCTATCACTTATAAACTTGGATCACTTACCTTTTTTAGGGAAAGATATATCATCAATAAAGAAGTCACCTTTGAAGATCTGCCATAGAGTAGAGGAGGATTAGCACTAGTTTTCCAAGGTAAATCATATCCTATTGCAGATAAAATTATTGAGTAGATGAATTATCAAGGCAAAGGATTAGGTCTGCATGAACAAGGTATCCTAGAACTAGTGCAGACTATTGGCAATCCTTAACATCAATTCCTTGGTTATTCGACAATCAAGGGATCTTAATATATGAGTGATACCTCTATAAACCTGAGGGAAACTTTGTCTCAAGCAAATGTGGACATAGGGAGCACGAAGGATCCTTATGATGAAACCAATGTCAATACTATGACCTGCCACACCATGAATCTCCATCCACCCATCACCCCATCCATAAATTGGGACCAACATCAAGAGAAAGATTTGAATCAAACCATGAAAAATTTCATCAAAGAAAAAGAAGCTAAGAAGAAAGAAGGACAAATCAGATACATGTGCATACCAAAGAGTACAAAGAAAGATGATCCCTATCAAACTCGAGTAGTCAAAGAAAATATGGGGCAAAATTAAAAAGGGAAAAGTACCATCAAAGATGTCGAAAAAGGAAAAAACAAACTTCTCAAGCAACAAACAAAGTATATCATGCTAATGGTCCTAATTCTATGCACACTTTCGTATCCATCCACAATTGCTCATCTTCCTAAGTTTGGAGAGTCAAAGGTTCCAACCTATCAACCAATCCATATTTTATTCCTAAACACACTCCATCCATGCCTCCACACATGATATCCACTTCTCATATTGACCATGTGTTGGTAATGACCCTTCATCATAAGGATTTAGAAGGCACTCAATCACAATGTGCACACAAAGACAATGTTAACTCCGGTACCAACAAAGCAGATTAGGAATCTCAAAAGTTGCATTCAAGTGAACGTATCTTTGAAGAGAAGCTTCTTCAAACAGGATATCATTGGCACATTATGACATAAGAATCAACATAAACAACACCAGATGGTTCAGTATGAGCTTAAAATCTCTCAGAAAATCCAAAAAAATAAAAAAATACAAAAAAAATAAATCAGCAAAAAAGATTAAAAACAGTAAACAAAAATCACCCTCTAGTGAAAACCACTACATTGGCACTTTGTATAGGTACAATGATGAAAACTAGGCAAAAAAGCATCATGCGTAGAATCAAGAATCCATGTGTGCCAGTTCAAGAGAAAGCATCTTATCACATCAATAATAAATCCAACATTCCAACCCTATCATCAATGAACCATTTATCCAACCCTTTACCATCTATCTACCTTATCTTGATCTTGATGAAGGTTTGGTGCACACTTTACACTTGCTTGTGTTAAAAATGTTGACATGAGTCATTTTCATTGATCCCATCCTACCCAACATTATTTGAGCCTTGAAGCATTATCCGAATGAGAATCCTCTATTTGAACACCCTTATCTTATCACAAGATGATTTGTATCAATCCATCAATACACCTATTCAAGCATCCACCCATGATATTCCCTGCATTGCTAGACATAGGGGGCAAATATTTACATCTCACTTCAGGAATAAATCTTGATCTATATCCTCCAACTTATGTAGTGATCTAAAAATTTGGCAAACGTGAAATCAAATTGGTCAAGAATTTGTGAGCCAATCCAAATCACTCACCCATGGCATATTTTGACAAGATGATCTTCCTTATCAAGCTTTATATTTTGTCAAATATCCATCCAAACAATCCATATCAATTGCATCTAATGTATACTTCAACTTCACATGAAATCATTCGAACAATTTTCTTCCAAATCAAGCTTCAAAATCTTGATCAATCAAAATCCAACCTATTCATCTCAGGATATCCTTCCCAATCCTCATATTGCTTACAACTATTCTTGCATTGTTGTGCATCCTCAACAATGTTATCATCATCAATCCATTGATCTGATCAATTAAACCTAGATTAGTTTTCAACAAAATCCCAAAATCAATGCTGATATCATATCCATATCCAAATCATGCGAAAATCCAAAAAAATCCAAATCATATCAAAAATCCAAAAACATCTCAGAAAGTGAGAAAAAGTCCAAAAAATGTCAGTTGAACTACGTCATCTCTCAGATTGAATGTAGGCAAGGTTGATCTATGATCATCCCCTGAGACATTTTAGGCCAGTCCTTTAGGCATTCATCACAATGGCAATCCATTTACCCATTTATCTCATCATTGAGTCAAGTCTGTTGTCAGTCAAACTACATGGTTTCTGCATGTATAACGTAGGCAAGGCTAATCTATGAATCAGCTCTTGAGACCCCTAGGATAGGTCTTTAAGTCTGTCTCTTGGTTAAAATCTCAAAAATACCAAAAACAGTAGTAAAACATCCCAAAATCCAAAAAACAGCCTCAAAAATTTTGAAAAAACCCACATGGCACATTTATCTCATCTCGCTTTCACCTGCAATAAATATCACTCATAATCAATCATTGTCGCCTTCGTCCTTTGGTAAGGCAATTAGAAGCAAGTCTAGCAGGTCCAAAAGTGTGCACTTGGTCATCATAGGTCTCAAGTCTTGGTTAGTAAGTCAACAAGTTGATCAACTCGGAGTATCAATAGCCTATCATCCAATCAATCTCATCAAAACCCTAATCACAACATTTCCTAGGAATGTGACCTTCTAATGATGGACATCAGTATTAGGTATCACCTTAGTTTAGCTTTGGCTAGTGGTACGAAGAACATTAGCTTGTTTGTTTTCTTTGTCTTGGTCTTTTTGACTTATCTTATTTTGCATTCATTCCAAGGACCTCTTAATGATGCCTAAAAAAAATAGGTTTAGAGAGAAAGGAATGGGGCAATGATCATTGTCTTTTTGTCTGTTGTGGTTGTCGGATGTTCTTGTAATATAAATTGGAGAATACTTGCTTTGTTAGGTCCATCCTAGCAGGGTTTTTGTATGTCAAGTGTGAACAAGAGCTCTCTTATCTGATTGTTGAGTCAAAGTCCATCACACTAGGTGCAATGCCATCCTAGTTCTTTATACCTTTATGCATTGTACCTATGTGTGTTATCAAATATAAGTAAAGTTATGCTCTTTATTTCTCTCATCCTTTGATAAGAAATACATCATCATCATTCATCGTCATATCGAATAAAGTCTCAATGACTCATGGACTTTTTGGACTTCTGCATTTTCTTGGATTCAAGGGTTGATCCCTCTCATTCTTCTATCCTCTTTCACGCTAATAATGCATCAATCCTGCATCCACACTCTCATCTTGCATAATCATGTCATATCATCATAGGACAACATCATCCATCTCACCCATCTCACATGCATTGCATCATCATTTAAGTTGTTTAGGATAATATAGATTTGTTATTCTAAGTATCTTAAAAACATTTACATCATCATTATCATATAGATTTGTAGTCTAACCCTCCATACATCTATTTTCAACCTATTTGTCACAAGATTGACCCTCAAACTGAACTTTTCACTCAATCTATCGAGGGGGAAACAATGTACTAACATACTTCTTTCCACTGGGGCATCCCAAAAAATTAGAAAAATTTTAAATTCGATGTTGGCAGCATCATTCTTTGAATCAATGCAACAAATACATCGCTTCAAAGAGGGAAAAATGTAAACACGTAAAATATACATCTGCTCTAATTAACATCCAATTCTTTTATTAATCAATTAAAATAATTTATTGATTAATTCCCTAGCTTCATCATACTTAATTAAATAAATCAAATTATTTAATTAAGTCCTTAAGTTCTTCTTATTTGATTCAATAAACCAAAATGATTTAAATCAAATATCAAAACCCCTAAAATCCTTCAAGTTAATTAATCTGAATTAATTAACCTCTAATCATAATCACCCATTCTCTAGCTTTTGACTCAACTTGAGTCAAATCTAAACTCGTAACTAACCCACCCACTTGCACCAATAAATCATTTAATTGATTTATTATGTCATCTAATTTCTTTCAAAAGGGCATCAAGATGGAATATTCTTCAAATTTGAATCTCCCTCCCAAATGAATTGTCCCTTGCAACATAGAATTTAATGCTCTTACACATCTCTTAGACAATTCAACTTGGCATTAAATCTCTTCTTTCATCCCCCCTAAACATGTTATTTCATCAAAATTCAAATTTCAAATTGGCACATTGACCAAAATGTGCACAACCCTCATCCTCTCACATCTTGACAAGTGCCATCTTGTCATTGGCTCATGAATGATCTCACATTCATCCAAATCCTTCAATATTCTAACCTTGAATCTATAAATGCAAGGAATTTCAACAACAACTATAACACAACTTGATGCAAAATCTCTTTCATTTTCAGCATCATCATCTTGGCATCGTTTGCTTATCAAGGATTGGGAAAAGGCTCTCTTTTCACATCAAGAAGAACCAATCCACTATAAGATAAGTTTGATTCAATTTATTGTGTGTCTTAGTTTTCTTGTTTTCTTACTTAACATGACTCAATATTTCATAGAGATGTTGTTGTTTTTTTTGTTTTAAAGGACTAACCATGCTAAGAGTGTGTTTGAGTTTTTAAACAATATGCAGATTTCAGCATCTACAAATTCCATTTGTTCACAAGGGCCCAAAACCTAATGTGAATGTGTTATCCACATTACAACACTAGATAAAGGAAACATTAAGAAAAAATCCACAAGGAGGACCCAAACAAGTGTTAAAATGTCAAAGGATCCATTTTCCTACACTACAAATACAAACACAAACACAAAATATCAACTTATTCTTTCAAATATTGAAAAAACATGTTCCAAACATGTAGCTTCAATAAAAAGTATAAAAATATACATCAACCTTGATAACATGTATCTGAAACAATCCCTTTCCATCATGAATATATCCCCATCATCCATCACTTTTCATAAATAGGATTCTTTCTTTCCTAGACTATTGGCATGAATAAGGTATCTTACCTAGCTAGTTCACCTAGTAAGTCCTATTCACATGTTAAGTTTTCCTAGGTGCTAGGAATCTTTCTAAAAGTCTTAATTGGTATTAGATCTTATCTTATCTTTTATCATTTAATACTTGTGTTCTAGGTCATTTAATATTAGTTGTCTCATGATATAGGATTAAGAAAATTTTCATGATCTTCTCTAATCCTACGTCTCACCTTAGCTATATAACCGAGGGTCTCTCACACATTTTATATTAATTATATTTGTGTTATTTGATAATACTATTTAATTTATTATTTTCATATTGAGCTCCTCTTTTCATTTTTACTTCCTTTGGCCTCTAGATATTGAGTGGCTATCTCCATAGCCAACTCTTACATAAACCATACAATATACAAAATAATATTTTTGTCATTTCCACACCTTGGCATAAGATACTACTATTGTATGCTAGTTAACTATTGCTTTTATTTTTATTTGGTTTATGTTTTTTATCATTTCATGCTTCTTTTGATTTTTCTTTTGATCCCTACTATGTATATTCAAGTTAACAAGAATAATTTCATATGAGGGTGTTATTTAAATGGTATATTCTAGTGATGAAAAATGTATCCATTTACATTTTCTCACTTTTTTTGGCCCTCTTAGTTAAATTTGACTTAATAGTGCCTTAATTTAGTGTTGTAAATTGTATATATTTACAATTTCACATTTATTTAGGACTCCATTAATTAATTGAGCTTAATTATGCCTTAATTGGCCCTTTAATTCATTTTCCAAGCCTAATTATTTACATTCTATAAAGGGGAAATATAACATTTATTAATGCCTTGATGTTGAGTAATTTTTTTTCATCTCAGAAAGAAACATCCAAGATCAATAGTGCCTTTCATAGCTTTTATTTTCTTAGATCACCTCAAAGACACCTACTACTATGCCACAAAGAAAAATTAGACATAGTTCATTTCCCAAATTGAAACTTAGAGAAAAGTTAGTGATAATTAAACTAATTCCAACAACACTATTAATTTATTTAGCAAATAGAGCCAATTACCATGAAATATGAAACATTAACACACAATATTCAGGTAGGGAAAACCCTTTCGAGTAAAAAACCTAGAGTCCAAAAGCCCAAATTGCCATTGTATTACTAAACAACATAATACAATTCAAGCTCTAATCCTTTACAAAGTTTAAAATATTGTTTTATCAGAAGGAAATCGACACTAGAACCCCCTCTTCAATATGTTTGCTTCTCCCTCTCTCTATATTCCTTTGATCAACCTCTTCATTGACTACAATCTCCACACTATTACAATACTCTTACAGTATAAAATTCAGAATCACATTGAGGGAGATGTTTCATCCAAATGAACTACTGTGAGGGAGAGTCTCTTTGATGAGATTCATTGACCCATCGAGGATACTATCTTTAGAGTCCTACTGACATAGTAATTTCCCCCCAATGTAAGCTTATTATTTTTCCCATGTGGTCCCCACATCCATCAACTTGTATTTGTGGTCAGTGAGTCAGAGGTTTCCAAAACCAAATAAATCCTAACTTGTGGTTCTAGAATTCCCATCCTCCACTATCTCATGACATTGTCACAACTATTAGACCATCAAGGAGATTCAAGGAATTGTCTCTCTAATACAGCTAAGTCCCTTCAATAGGCTTCACTCACATGCTCCATCAGTCCATCGGGGAGACTCAAGATAGAGTCCCATCGATAACACATTTTCATGCTAAAGAAGACCCAAGACTTCATATCAGGTTGTCGAGGAGACATGACTCTGAGCCCATTTGATAACATGTCTCGTTGATGTAACACATAACATCAACCTATGATGAATTTATCAGACCATCAAAGAGAATATGAATAAGGATTTTTCTTTTTGAGATGACCAAAAAATTCTCAAGAAGTGGTATCAGAGAGAGCCTGAATTATATTTGTTACTATAATCCATAGTTGAATAATACAATGGTGATCTAGGCTATTGGAGTGTGGGGATTTTACGTGAAAGGTTTTTCCCGACATAAATCTCTAAGGTTTAATGTGCAAAATGAACTATGTCTAATTTCGCTTTGTGGCATAGTAGTGCATGTCTTTGAGGCAATCTAAGAAAACAAAACTTACCACAGACACTACCGATCTTGGATGTTTCTTTTTGAGATGACCAAACATTTCTCAAAACTTAGCACTTTACCTTTAGAAATGGGTGTCCTAGCTTCATGGACCTAGGACCCGTTCACCCATCGGTTAATGGGTCCTCCCTAGAACTTAGGACCTAAATTTAAGTTTTTTTTTTCAAGATATTTTAATAATTTCAAATATGTGATTCAATGTCATCTTGTGATGTTTGAATTTCAAGAAACTAAGGATACATCCATATAAATAAAAGGTCATTTCATTATCTTTCACCTAGATTTTTTATACAAGAATATTCAAGAAAAACTTAATCAAAGTTTTTTGTAGTAATCAAGATCCATTCACCATGTCAAAGTCTTCTTGCATCATGTTTTTTTGTGGATCTAACATTGTGATGTAGGTTGCATGATAAAATCAAGTATTCAGATCATTAAATCAAGCAAGATTCAAAGTCCAAGATCCACATCCATTAAATCCATTTCATACAACTTGCAAATTTCCAGTCAAGAACTTATCTAACTATTTTTTGAGTTGTAACAAAGCATTGTTCATTATTCATTCCTCTTTCATTATTTTATTCATTTCAAGGTTTGATTACGAAAAATGGGTTTTCACCAAGGAAAACTCCCATTCACCAAAAAGAAATAATTTTTCCCTATCATCTTTATTTTGTAGATCTAAGTGGAAGAAATATTGAAGATCTCATGAAGAGAAAATTTGGAGAAGCTGAAAAGTTTGAATTTTTTTTCATAATTGTTTTCATCTCATAGAAACACACCTATAGAAATTATTTCTGACATTCTGACACTACCACTTAGAAAAATTGGAAGCTTAAAATTTGTGTCAAAGGCTCCCAAAAGTTGCAGAAAAATGTTGACAATGGAACCATTCACCCCTAGGTGAATGAATCCCAGTTGGCCTTTGTAAGCTCACTTTTGGTGACTAGTAAACACAGTTCTACTCTTCTCATATCTCCAATTTAGTTTCTGGTTTTGCTTATTTTGTTTTTTATATTGTTGTTTCATGTTTAATTTATCATAATTGGGCTAGTTTTCTATGTTTAGTTTTTCTCCAAAAAGCTCTTGGTGACCCAAACCCCCATCCTTCAGTCATAAGTAAATTTGAAGATTTCCACATTGAGATGACTCACCTAAGGGTTGTAATTCAATTCTTTGTGTGGATCTCATTTCCTAATGAATTGGTGAGAAACAATTCCATCAAACCCTTTTTCGATACCCCAGTGATTATTCACAATTTTCATTTGGTGAACATGACTTTTGAGCATTGTATTTTTCTGATTTTAGAGTCCATTCTCACCCTAAATCTAGGTTTTGTATTCAATTGCATTGCATTGCATTGAATTGAATCTCACTTAGGGTTTCTTAACTTGCATTATTTTTCATCTTAAAATCATCAAAATATAAAAACTTTACGTATTTTATAAAGCATTTACATAACATTACATGATAAAAAACTTAAAACACAAAATTGAATCAAAATTGGATAGAAAATTAGGTCTTCTAGTTTTCCATTTACCATTAGTTTTCATTTACATTTATACTTTAATTTATAGAAATTTTAAAACTTTAACCACTTGTCTCAGTCTAGAATTTGAAAACCATAAGAATCAACTCATAAATCTATAAATTCATTTTTCAAAACCTAAGCTAGGACCCATTCACCCATGGGAAAATGGGTCCCTGATTGAGGTTTTTTCCTACATTTTTGGGCATCAAAATCTCTATTATTGTATTATGTTTGTTGTTATAGTTTACAAAAAAATTGTTGTCTCAAATTGATCATATTAAGCCTAATTTCATAAATTTAGTGCATTGTTTGAGCTCAAAATTGTATTTACAAGACATCATTTTTCATGTTTTAGTATAGCATAATTATAAAATTATCTTTTTTGAAATCTAAAAATTTCTTTTACATATTTGTATCTAGGATATTTCATTACATTTTACCTCTTATCCATTTTGGGTGCACCTTGGATTTGTGAAACTTGTATGATCTTCACAACTTTGTGTCCTATTGCCAATACTATCACAAGACGTAGTTTGAGACTTATGTCATCCCATGATACACAATTCATCACAGATCTTGGGATCTGTAATTCTTTCACTCGTAGTGTTGATAGTATTCAATGCACTATGGATCATAACATACTCACTATAGCATGTATTACATACATTTAAAATCATTCTCTTTATTAAAAGAAGGTTATTCTCATCACTCATATTAGCTCATCCTTGTCATACACTTAGTGGGGGAAAGGGGTTAAATAGCCTTGTCCTCATTTGGAACTTGATGTTTTCCCTTTGGCTAGTTGTTTGCCTTTTCATATACTAAACAAGATTTGGATGTGGATGACCTACTATAGGTTGACTCACACGTGCCTTGCTATTCTTGTCTTTATTTTATTTCTAATGTTTTTTTTTGTATTGCATGTGAATAATGTAATCCCCCATATTGTTTTATTTTATTATCTCTTCATGTGTATTGATCTATTTGTATCTACATTCTTCCATATATCTTCAAAATTTATATTTTCTTTGTCTTGTGTTTTCCTTTTGGGATGATGCAAGATATCAAGATATTTACGTTTCTTCCATGTTGATCTAAAATCTTTTAGTTTCTTTTTCTCTCTATGTGTCATTATTATAGTTCTATGAGTATTTGGGGAATGATGGCATTTATGATCTCTACAACAATATTGTAGCATACATACTAACACCGAAGCTATAGATCCCTTATATATTTTATTTTTTATTTTGGGGGAAACCTCTTCTTCTCTTTTTCATTGTGTAGATTCATTTGGAAATATATGACTTGGCATAGGGCTTTCCAATTAAGCTCTAATTTCTTCTTTATTGTTAGCATTAATTATTTGCTAATTTAAATTAATTTCTCACAACATGTTGTTACCAATATCTTTAAAGTGGGGGCATATATTAGCACTATTAGTTTTGAAATTTTTACAATTCACTTATATTTCATTGAGTGATATTATTACTTCTTGTGATGTTTCTTTTTCTTGGTGGTGTCATGCAGTTTGATATCCTCCAAGAGTGCAACCATTCTTGGCATACAACTTTTCTTTTAGTGGTGATACTATGCATTGCATTCCCTAAGTTACAAATATTTTATCCCAGACTTGTCCTCTCTTGGAGACATTAGGAGCGATGTTCCCTAAGATGAGACCTTAATCAAACTAAGAAAAATCCCTTTACACATGTTTATATGCATTTTTTTCATAAGTTTTTAGCATAATGTAGCTTGCTAACCTTGTGAAGCTTGAACCTTTTTTATGGACACAAAGTGCAACACACTTTTTTTTCCTATTGATCCTTGCATTTTGTTCATAGGTGCTTAGCATAATGCAACTTTTTAGGCTTCATCAATCTCGAAGTTCATGTTTTGATTTGTGGTGCCTTATTGAAGGTATTGGAGGTATGGTTTTGGTATGGTATGGGAGCCTAATAAGATTCTCTTATTTTCCACCCTTGGGGGCTCACGTTGTGGACAACCAAAGTTCCATTAGCCTATGTGATCATTCCTTTTATTTGCATAGTGGACAACAACTTCTTCTTATGATTGTTTCTGGACATACAATTGAGGAACGTTCTACATAATGTTAGACAATTGAGGCTTGATATTCCCATTCTATTTTTAACATTCTTTAAGTCTTTGATATTGCATGATTGTCTATTTTCATTTCTATATACATATGTTTGATTTTTTACTTTAGTGTGAGGTTGACACAAGGTCATCCTCTCACTAAAGTGGGAGCTAAATGTAGTGAATAAAAATGTATCCCTTTACAATTTCCCACTTGTTTCGGCCCTCCTAGATAAATTTGACTTAATAGTACCTTAACTTAGTGTTGTAAAGTGTATCCCTTTACATTTTCATATTTATATAAGGATCCCTTAATTAATTGAGCATAATTATGCCTTAATTTTACCTTTAATTCATTTGACAAGCCTAGTTAATTAAATTTTTTGAACGGGAAACCTAACATTTACTAATGCATTAACGTAACAATTTACCCTAGGAAATGTGTATACTACATTTATGAACCTAGGACCCATTCAACCATGAGTGAATGCGTCCTACCTAGACCTTAGGACCCAAATTTAAATTATCTTTTTGGCAATAATTTAATGCTTCCAAATCTTTGATTCAATATCAGCTTGTGATATAAATACAATGTTATTTCACTATTTTTCACATACATTTCCTATGCATGAATTCCTAAATAAAATATTATGATCAAGGGCATTCAAGATAAAATTTACCATAGTTTTACTGCAGCAATCATGATCCATTCATCATGTCAAATTCTTCTTGCATCATGCACATTTGTGGGGCTAAAATTGTAATGTAGGTTTCTTTATCTTAAGTCAAGCATTCAAAGCAATATTTCAAGCATTATTCATAGTTCAAGATCCACATCCAGTGAAGCCATTCCATGCAAGTTGCAAAGTTTTATTCAAGGAATTATCAAAGGGTTTGTTTAGTGGTAACATAGCATTGTTCATTGTCGATTCCCTCTGATGGTGTTTTATTCCACATAGGATTTGCAATTCTCTAAGAGGTAGCCAACCTCTATTATAAAGAACTACAAAGGCTAGTGGCCAACTAACGAGATCTAGTCAAAGACTAACATCTCCTACACTTTTGGCTCTTTGAGACCAAGGTGCGTAAACCTTCATGTGCTCATAAGATTATTCTTTCACTGATAAGAACACTTCTTATAGATGCAGTCCCCACACATGTAGTCAGACAACAATTACCTTGGTTGTGGCAAAAACCCAAGAATAATAACAGATGTCCGAAAGCAAAGAGACTGAAAATTATCATAAGATTTATATCTCAAAAGAGATAGCAATTCATATTTATTAAAATGTTCAAATATTAAATCACCATGCTTAAAGTGACAGTCCTACACCTGAAAGAATTTTATCGACACTATCCAATGGCTCATTCATTGGGCAAGAGTCATATAAAACATAATTCAGATATTATCAACTTATCACCATAATGCTTTTCTACTGTGATATCTTTCAGTATATTAAAATAATACTCCTTAGTGAATCTTGAGCATATGACCATAAACATGCAATTTGTTTTCAAGCATTTGATTAACTCATTAAGTTAAAGTAGGAGAACAAGTTACACTTTCAAATACATCATTGAAACTGAATGAACAAACCCTTGATAAATCCATTCATAATCCATGACACATACATAGGAGAGAAAATTGTCTTAGTTCATTTAGATTTCTTTTGATATCAGTAATTACAAAAGTATAGCATACTTATTTCATACTATTCCTGACCGAGAATGATGTCCTAAATAATACCTTCAAAATCCTGTAGTAAAACTAACTGTACATACTCAGAACCTTATGGATCCAAAATATCCTCTTTAATAATAAGCCATGAAATCTCCTTTATAGGACAGGAGAGCAAAAAAGCATTACGCTATATTGTTGCTTTCAAAACTGAATTTCACATAGAATGAAATTCAAATTCACATTCCTCATCATTGGATAACAAGGTGCATGATCCGAGGAATCAAAAAATAGTTACACAGTAACTAGTCAGAGAAAACAAACAAGCATGCCATGCATGCGCATGTCCACATCAAAAGGATAAAACACCATAAATATCATCACCCATGACCCACAGACCCCACACCAGCAAGCACTAAGTAGACACACGGCCCCGGTACAAGGATCGCTCCGAGTTCTCGCCTTATTCAAAAGTGCAACCATCTTCATTCCACCAGCCACATCAGTGCCACATCCAACAACTTGGCCTGGTACGAATGCAGTTATTGGTTCAACTGCTAGGACATCCTCATTCACTTCTATGAGCTCAGTCAAAGCCAACAGGTAACACCGATAATCCGAGTCAGTGTCGGACTCGTTATCATCAGAATCTAATGAAATTAACATAGGGGATGCACAATGCTCTAGCATTTTCCTAACACTCTTAGAAGTGACTGCAGGTGTCCTAGGAGGAGGCTGCTCCTTCTCAACCAGTGACCTCCTGGCTCCTACTTTGGCACTCCTACGCTCCATAGATTTATCTGTCGAAGATATAACTTCACAAAATATAGGCAAATAACCACCATCTGCAAACAAAGTAACCCAAAAATGCAATGATAACATTGAGTAACTTTAGCCAACATTTATAGAGTGAATTCATGTGTGGGATATTAATTACATTTTTGCAATTCAAGTATTTGAGCCATGAGTAGCTGACATAGCCACCATAATTTTTTTTATCAGGAGGGAATCATTCGCATGCTAGAGAAAATCAGGAGCAGATCGTCTATAAAAACTCGTGCCATTAACAAAATTAGTTTCAAAGTGTGAAACCTTGTCACACGAGTGATCAGTAATTTTTTGAAGTTGCACTGTAGATGTAGAATGGACCTGGCTAGTGAGATGACTCAGTTTGAGTCAATCGAGCATTGAAAATCCACATTAGCACCTGGGAGAGAACATAGCCAATCAAAACCCATGAAAATAGGAGGTTGCAACCGGATAGTGGGTCCCATTTAGCCCTGTCACTCCAAAACAAGGCCAGGTGTCGCCCTTTCACAAACCTGATAGTACTTTAGAGACATTTACTTTACTCATCCGAGGTCTATGAGGGATAATTATGAATCTCGTAACTAAATCCCTTCGTTGGTGAAAAGACGACCACTTTTCATCGTTGGCGCCTTGAGAAAAGACCCCATTCCTCCTTACATGCAAGATAGCAACATCTCATAGACCTCTCACCTCTATGTGACATTAGTAGGAAAACCTGCGAGGTTTGTGAGGAACGGTCCAGATCAAAGCCTGTGATCGGACGGTCAGCCAAACTGCATGTAGGACATGTAGAATATTTTGGTGGGACCAAACAATACAACCCTTGGCATTATAAAATTTTAAAACTCGGTGACGGAAAAAAGACCGACAGGCTAGGTGAAAGGGGTCAATAAGAGCACACAGGAAAGGGCTCAACCCAATCACTTAAGAGACCGGTTACCCTCAATAGCAAGTCATCATCGAAACATAACACAAGGGTTTCAAAATTTGACAATTCACAGAACCCTGGGTAACTTTAAACCCTACAACCCTAGCCTCCTTCCTTCGAAAATTAAAAGTCCCATCACCCTCTTTCATGATTTTATTGATTTCAAGGTTTGATTAGGAAAATGGGGTTTGACCAAGGAAAACCCCCATTCACCAAAAGAAAATCCCTCTCATCTTGTGTTTGTAGATCTAGGTGCATGAAAGCTTGAAGATCTCTTGAAGAGAAAATTTGGGGAAGTTGACAAAGTTACAAAAATTGTCATAATTATTATCATCTCATAGAAAATCACCTATATAAATTATTTCTAACATTTTGACACTTCGACTTTGAAGAATTGTATGCTTAAAATTTGTGTCACAGGCTCCCGAAAGTTGCAATAAACCCTAACATCCTTTGTGTCATAATTTGTGTCACAGGCGTCCCAGTCATCCTTTGAAAACTCACTTTTGGTGACTGGTAAACACAATTCTACCCTTCTCAAATCTACAATTTAATTTTTGGTTCTCCTTATTTTTAGTTTAATATTCCTATTTCAAGTTTAATTTGGAGTAATTGGGTTAGTTTTCTATTTTTAGTTTTTCTCCCAAAAGTGCCTAGTGAACCTAACCCTCATCCTTCAGTCATAAGGAAATCTAAATATTCCCACACTGATTTAACTCACCTAAGGGTTTGAAGTCAATTATTTGTGTGGATCTCATATCCTAATTAAATAGTGATAAATTGGTCAATCAAACCCCATTTTGATACATTGCCTATTTTTCACCCTTTTCATATACATTGTCCATCAAACAAGATGCATGGATAAAGGACTCAATGACACCCACCAGGGACTACATACATCATAGATATATAATCAATGGCCCCATAAGAGGGCAAGACGTAGACTATGTAGCCCCCCCATAATGTGTAATTGTTTGCAAAAATGGTAGGTACCTAAAGACAAAGCATCATCTAATGTCGACAAATAATTTGACTCCCTTTTGGAAGAAACAAAACCACGTACAATGTAGGAATTCTTCCCATTTCAGATAAGAATTGAAAGGAAGAAGCATGAAGATGTATGATGATGCCTCTGAAATTTTCTGATGTGTCACCAAGACCTTAGAGGATGATGCCACAAGAAAATTAGGAACATGCCCAATCATAATAAAAGGTGACAAACAAGGTACCACTTGAAACTAATTTTAAACATTCTTCAATGAGAAAGATAGAGTGACAATACTTGTACCACAACTATCATCAAAGAGGAAAATTAATCCTTCAAATGTGAGATTCCATGAACAATGAACCAATATTTATTAAATACGAATCCCAATTAGGAAGATAGTGCAAATCATATTGCTTAGGATTGATGGAAGTACTTAATGAAGGTGGATCAACTATCTTTGGAAAATAACCAAGAAAATTTGAAGCAATCGCAACCTCATCTAAAGTCTCGAAAAACCCCAAAGGATAACAAGCAGAGTTTATCTTCTCTAAACAATAACAAGGCACATTGGTATTGGGAAGAGGATCATCGAGAGATGGAAAAGAATCAAGATCTCCATATGATTCTTGAATGTAAGTATAAAGAGAAGGAGGGCACTCAAAATGAATAAGTGAATCCAAATGGTCATCATCATTTATATGATCATAAATAACTCTCAAGCCTTGATCCTTAGATCCTTTCCAAATCATCTACCTAGAAGGTGTACCTATAATAGGAACATCATTATACAAATATAATAATAGATTATCCTCACTAAGATGAGTGAGAATAAAACCACTACATTACCTTAAGATTCATTTCTCGAAAGAAACCATTATAATTGAATTCTGTAAAAAAAATTAAAGATAGTTATAAAAGCATCCAAACAAGAATTATAAGAAAAAAATTAATTTTGTGCAAAAATTGTACCATTCAAGCACTAAGATCTTTGAGGCACAAGAATCCACTTAATTTTAAAGTGAATGCACAAGTATCCATAACACTATGTGCAAGATAGCCTCTTCACAATCTGTGAGACTTGCTCACACCAACCAAAGACACTAAAAAGCTATTTAATTAGTGAAAAGATACCCCACTCTACTAATGTGGGATTATTTTTTTGAAATTCTTCCAAATGGGCCCTCCTCCACTTCAGTTGCAGAGTAACTTGAACCCTAAATATTTCACTGTAAACTTTATAAATTTTAAAGTTTGAAAAATTTGCATTTTGCACTAACTCACTAGTATGATCGCACCATAAATAAATCGTGGGATTCTAGTTGAAATTCCTCAAAGGGTGTGGCCTAAATGCTTCCAAAATTTAAACAAAGCCCATGGACCTTCTCCGTAGATAAGACATTCATCTCAAATGAGAGAAAAAAAAATGCCTCCTCTTCTTGCAAATCACAACTCCTCTTCTACTTATCAAATTGCTCCTTTCATTGGCTATTATTCATGATGAAATTTGATGCCCTTTGGATCATGCCTCAAATAATTAATCTTTACCCATGGCTCACTCTCCCAAAATATGCTCTTGCAAAAAAATCATGGAGGAGCTTTCAAAATAGAGGAGAATAACACCAAAAAGGGTGATTGACAACCTGGATAGAGGAGAAAACACAGAAGCAAAGGAGAAAATCACTGCCACAGGTGGAAAAATGTGCTTTCTTAGCTCCATTTCATGGATACCCTCAATCAATGGTGAATCACAATGGAACTCCTTAATAAAAATCATATCATAGGTCAATAAATAAATAAACATCACAACAAGGAAAGTAATACCCGAATAGGATTGAAATAGAGGAGTGCAAGTCCAATTTGTGACATTCGAAGAAAATAGCACCCAATTACTCGATTTCATTGGGGAAAAAAATAATGAAATCGATAAAGATGAACATTCTTCTGCATGTATTCCATGGATAATGATCTCAAAGAAACTTGGATGTAAACTCTCAATGGTATAAGAAGGTGCAGGTTGAAGGCTCTGATACCATGTTAGTGTCAACCACCTCCTAGGAGCATAACCTCCAAATAATTATTCACAAACAAGAGAAGCAACAGAAGGCTATTTCACTAGAGATGAAAATATTTAGATGAGATATAGAATGCATAGTATACAAGCCTTTTAAATGCATGAAATATGTGATAGGTGAAAAAACTACCAAATACAAGAAAAAACCACCTAAATAATTAACCCTAAGATAAACCTAACACTACACTAATAGGTCTTATATACCCTATTATATAACACCCAATTCTACACTAAATAAAAATTACTAAACTCAAAGTCAAAATAAGTCATTTTATCATCAATTCATTCAATATCATATTTATTCCATATATTTTTCTCCTTCAATAATTTTATATCATTCATCCATTCTTTACTTCACATACCTTCTATTGAGAGATATTCCATGTATTTTTTACATGGATAATCTCTTAAGGGGGCATATATCATATTTATTTTCTAATCTTTCATTTCTTACCTAATTGGGGCATATCATCATTTTTGATCTCTTTTATTTATTATTCTCAACTACTTTTGTTTCCTTTGAAACAACGTCACTTCAAAAACTATCTCAAAGAGAAGAAAAATATAGACTAAGATTATTCATCTAATTATCAAACCCCAATTAATATCATATCATCTCTAAATGATTAATCACATTAGTTTGTCATAGCATTAGTTAATCACATTTATCATCTTCTAACTAATTTAATTTATCCATTCATCAATTTAATTAAATAATATATTATTATTCAACTAAGTAATTTTTATAATTAACTAGCAGCTAATTACCCATTTTCAAATAAAAATTATATTTTTGTCTCATCAATTAAACTACATCTTGTTTTAGAATCCTCTTCTTCCACCATTAGCTAGATATCCTTCCTTGCTTTCAAAAATTATTCTTCACTCACTATTTTATATCATATTAAATTGTAACCTTTTGTTAATTGATTGATTAAATTAAGTAATTTTATTTTATCCTCTTAAGGTTTGAAATAGTAAAATTCCAAATTTGACTTGATTGAATCCATGACTTATCCAATCAACTGGGTTCTATAATCTTATCCTCATCTTCCATTTGATATTTCTTATCAAATCTATAAAATCCCTTATTCCTTCCTCATTTTTATCAATGAGTCTTCATACAAATCCACTTTGTCAACATATATTATCAATTGAATATGATGTTATACTCCAGATTTGGATAGACATTGCCAATGTGTAAATCAAAGTAATGAGATTAGTAATGAGGTTTGTAGTGAGACTGTTATATAGTATTTTTATTTTCTTTTTCTTATTGATAAGAGAAGTAGGGAAGGGCCTTGATCCTATCCAAAGCATACAATAGGGAAAAACTTCCCAACAAAATAGTTTGGCCAAACAAGCCACCAGTTGATTTTCTTTTTTTTATCCTTTCAATGTTTTTTGAATTTTTTTCTGTTTCGATGAATAGACCTAGTCATCTTAACATTTGAAATCAATATTTCACTAGGAGTTATACCCAGAATAATATACAGATTATCATCAAGAAAATATTTTCTAAGACCTCTATATAGGTTATCTAATATTCAAGAGATTATAATTTATTTTAGGAGATAAATTAACGTCTAGGATATGGTTTCTTTGACAATCTTTTGTAATAATATTAATCATAATTTTACCCATAAAAGATACTTTACTACTTTTACCCAGGTTGACTTGTGACTTCACACAATTGTCCATTCCTTCAAATAAATCTCTATTTCTAGTCATGTGGTTATTACATAAACATAAAACTAAATATCACTAGACCTCACTTAAGAAATATGATAAGTAATAAGTAATGAATCATAATTGTCTTCATAGAAATTTAAAAAATTATAGTAAAAATTTACTCACATCTACTATTTTTTCCATATTTATTTACATAATAGCTAAAATTCATATAATGATGATAGTAAATATTCTACTTATCATACCTCTAAGATTGGTGTTGGTAATAATTTTTGTTGTGACATTAAACCTATAAAATTTTAAATTTTGGTTTGTCATCCCACCTTGATAAATTGATCCTTCCATCTCTATCCTTACCTCTAGAGCTTGACTGTACTCTACCTTTCCTCAATAACATATAAGTTTTAAGGTATTCTTCAAAGAGGAATTATTGTTCTTATTCATTTTAGATTTAGCAAATAATAGAGATCCCATTAAATCGTATATAAATATTTGTGTTACATCTTTGGACTCTTCCATATCAACTAAAATAGCATTAAAATTATTAGATAGGATTTAGAAAACCTTTTCGACAATTTTCCAATTAGTTATATTTTCCCCTATGATTTAATTTGATTAACAATATTTATAGTTTGACACAAAAACTTGTCCACAAACATAAAATGCTTCGTATAAAAACTCTCAAAATTCTCCTAAAAAACTATAATCGAGCTACTTTCTCCTTATTTATTCTCTAAAAAGTAGTTTTCAAAATATTCCATACTCCCATAGATCTAAGTGGTACTACCACTCTAGTGAAAACAGACTCATCCATCACTTTGCTTGAGAAAAGCTAGCCCTTTTGCATCTTTTTTCTTTTATCTCTCTAATTTTTTTTGTTTTTTTCAATTTATAAAAAGCTCTAGTGATCTTGGGTAAAGCTCATTCTTTATAAGGCCCAAAAATTGTTAGGACTAAAAGAAAGTCGTCATCTAAATAGATAAAAAAGCATAGTTCTTACCTATGATTATGCGAATTTATGGTTTAGAGAGACTATTTCTCATTGCCATGCCTATGACCTAATGCGCCTCTGATGAAATGTTCATAACGTGCATGCAATCCGAATGTAACACAAAGCCCATAAATGAGCATACTAGAGAAAATTTCAGCTCCTTTATGTTTTATTTCAGAAAACATTAAATGTATCTGGTATACACAGAGATCTTGAGAAGATTTTTCTTAAAAGAAAAAAATATTCTTATAAATTTCTTGCATGGATGGATGCTTTTATTAGATCACAGCCGACTCTATCAATAAAGACACACTGGATAGTGATAAACTAAACATAACTCATGACATGCTAGTAGTATAATTTGCAAAATGTTGTTTTTCTTAAGTGAACTGTTGATCTTAGAAAGGATTGACGGTGGGATAAATTATGCATTTATTCCAACAAAAACATGCTTCAAATTTCTATAGCAATTCATATAAACGCTAGAGAAAAACGATAAAGTTCCCACAACATAATCGAATATAACGGAGAGGGATTACGAATGTAACAATAAAAGGAAGAAACAGGAGCAATCTACCTAAAGAATAACTACCAAGGCCATTTCCATTTCGGCTGAGAGCATATGATTTACTGATGGAGTTAAATTGAGGAAAATATATTAACAAAACATGTTAATGTAGCTGTGGTCATATGGAAGGAAGGCAATGCCACATAATGGGCACAGAAAAATCTTAAAGGGAGCAGGTTAAAGTGCGAAAATATAGAAGACAACTGCAAGCGAGGGTGAAAAAGAAGAGATTCATGAAAACCATCCAAAGGGTACCGGAAATACGAAATAGACCATTTAGAGGGGAAGCGATAATCTATTTAATTTGGACGGGAATATATGATAATTCAATGGTCTATGGTAAAGAATGATGCATCATGGAGTGACCCAGAAATCGATTGTCTATTGATAACAGTTACGTAAATAGTAGGCTGTGAAAAATTTTCAACCTCGCGACCGCTTGCTTTTTTGTAGATGACCTTAAGAACTCTGCCCTGTAGTTTGAATATAAATATCTTTTGATCGTTTATATTTCAACAAGCATCAAAATCACAATCTACTTGTCGGTTATGACATAACATATTGATCGAACCTTTGGTATGACAACTGATGTAAATGATATTATAAATTATGCAAAATGTGGAAAGAAGAGGAGAAATTTTTTAAAGCGAACGAACAGTAGTATAAGGTGAAAACACTAACCATTCCAACTAGAATAAGATTTTTCTGTTTGACATAATTTCAGACAAGTGACATAAATTTAGCTTACTATCCTACATAATTGTGCCATGTTTGTCTTGGCATTGACCTATATCAAAATTAGACTTCCATTCAACATGAAGCTGGTGTTAAGCTAAATTAGGAGGTTTTGTTAGTTCAAATTGTCTTTTTAAAGTGACATCCATGTGATCTGATATTTTCGTTTTTCTGGTTTTTATTCATGTGACTTTAGGGGTGTGCCTTCTTACCACCCGTGCCTCTTTATTTGAATATGTATTCTTATCTCTAAATTAATATAGATATCTGCCTATTCATCAAAAAAAAAAGTGACTTAATTTACTGAGTTATAATGATGTAAATGTTGACTTATATTCAAAGTTATAATTTAAAAATATTTGAAAAAATTGTGGTCCTTTAGATCAAAAGAAGTTTTATGTTTTCAATGGTAGATTTTACTTTTGTTTCAAATGAAGCAAATAAAATGCTTCGTTTCCATTTTTAGCTAAATTGAAAGAATAGGCCAACAAAAACAATTGAGTAATATATGAAGCTTAGTGGGGTTTCTCTGAAAAAGAATGACTCTCATTAACTTGTCTCAAAGAAATCAATAATTTAATACTTTCTACATTACACTAAAAATAAAAGAAACAGTAACAATAGAGTTGTAGATATAAAAATAAAAGAACCAATTGTAATTAGAACTCTATAAAATCCTCTATGCCAAAATATATTAACTCTCTCTCAATGGTTGTTAGATATGTAATCTCAACTATTTTATTGTGTTCTCCTCTAGAGCTAAGCCTTCTTACCAACATTAAATACATATTAATGAGAATGTTTATTGAGAAAGATTTAAAGAGATTTTATGTTGTATTAACTCCTCATTAAGTTTTGCACACTTTGTGGGTTGTAATAACATTAATATTATATTCCTTTCTTCACCATCGTAGCTTTTTGGTTTTTATACTAAAAAGGTTGTCATTTTGTAAGAGAGACGAAGCAAGAAGAAGGGCAACGAAGCTCCGCAAAATGAAGAAGAATGAAATCTAGAGCAATGAAGCTCTGTATAAATTGTTTCAGTTTTAATGCTTATATATAAACCTAAAATTGTCTACTTGTTATTGTGTTTTTATGTGTTGTAGACAACTTTCATATGCATTTTATTTGTCTCTTTTATTTATGTATGCAAATCTCAGTTTTCTTTGTTCTCTAAATTTTCTGCTTTGTTTTTATATTTGCTCCTATGCCCCTTTCCCCACATCTGGTATCAGAGCCTTGGTTTAAAACCTTTTGACTCTCTATTTTTTCTAGGTTTGCATTTATCTTCTTTTGACAACCATTAATGACTTCCACAACTTCCACATCTGGTGCTTTTTTGTCTAGTCTGCAAACCCCCATTTTCATAGGCAAAAATTGTGAGTATTGGTCTTTAACCATGAAAGCCCTATTTTGGTCTCAAGATGTCTAGGAGATAGTTGAGAATGGTTACGTAGAACTAATAGAGCAAGCAGCTTATAATGCACTTACACAGGCAAAAAAAGATCTGTTGAAAGAGCAAAGAAAGAAAGATGTAAAATCCCTTTTCTACATTGATTAAGCAATGCATGAAAGCATAATCCAAAGAGTAGCAAAAAAAATGAAAGCAAATGAGGCATGGGATACACTGCAAAAAACTTATCAATACAAGGACAAAGCTAAAACTATAAAAC
Organism: Sequoiadendron giganteum; assembly: GCA_007115665.2. NCBI lineage: Eukaryota > Viridiplantae > Streptophyta > Pinopsida > Cupressales > Cupressaceae > Sequoiadendron > Sequoiadendron giganteum. The sequence goes on along the minus strand of CM021110.1, from coordinate 415,474,503 downwards.
TTTAGTTGCTTAGAAGAGATTTTGAAAACATAAATATGAAAGATTCATATTTTGTAAAATCATTTTTTACACGAATTGGGCTTGTGAATCAAATAAAATCACATGGGGAAACAATAAAAGATACTAGAATAATTGAAAAAATATTAAGGGTTTTTCCTGCTAGGTTTGATTCTTTAGTTGTTGCTATAGAGGAAACTAAAGATTTAACCCAAATGACAATCGATGAGATGCATGCCTCTTTGATAAATCATGAATATAGACTGAACAAATGACACACTTCCCTGGAAAATACATTCTCATCTTAGGCTTCAATAATTCATGGAAGAGGTAAAGGTAGATTTACTCCTAGGGGTAGAGGAAGAAACACATTTAGAGGCGTATTAGTAGTCCTACAAGAAAAGGTGGAAGATGACATAACAATGAACACTCTCGTAATCATTCAACTAGTCAAATAGAAGACAAGTCGCATGTTCAATGTTATTACTATAAGAAGTATGGTCATTACTCTTTTTAATGCATAAAGAAACAACATGATCAAGGAAGAGGAAATTAAAATCCCTCAGAAATTTTTATAAAAAGATTTATATTTATTGCATGCACAAAGATTGTTGAATAAATTTCTTTAAAATCACTATTTGAATGCAATATGGTTCAAGAGATTCCAAATGATATTTAATATTTATATTCTGGTTGTATTAATCATATGTTTGGAAATATAGAGTTATTTCATAGCTTGGGTAAATTAGTTACTTTAAATGTCACTCTTTAGAACAAAAATCTAGTGAATGTCATGGGAAAAGGAACTATTGATATTCTAACCAAAAAGGGGGAGAAAAAAGTCATTCATGATGGTTTTTATGTTGCTGGTCTAAAGCATAATCTGATGAGTATTGGTCAATTAGTGAAAAAAGGATATAGAATTTATATGAAGGATAATGCATGTATTATTCTTGATAAAGCTACATGTAGTCAATTGATAGCAAAGGTACAAATGATAAAAAATAGAATATTTCGATTGAGGTTGAAACCTGATATCAAAAGTAATGAAATTGAAACTCATCTTATATCACAAAATACACAAGCTGAAGCAGCATTTAAGGCTAAAAATTCTCAAGATGTCTCTCAAAGTTGCTCCAAAAAAGATCAAAGTTACTCCAGAAAAGAACAAAGTTGCTCTAGAAAAGAACATGGTTGCTCCAAAAAAGAATAAATTTTCTTTAGAAAAGTAGAAATTGGAACCAAATAAAAACAAAATGATAATGTAATTATTCAAAAAAAAATTCAATCAGTTGTAAAGAATGAATCTTGGTTATGGAATTTGAGATTTGGTCATTTAAACTTTGGGGGTTTGAATTTGTTGCATAGAAAGAATATGGCTAAGGGGTTTCCATTGATTCAAAAACCATAAAGAGTATGTGAAGCATGCATCTTGGGTAAACAACATAGAGAGAACTTCCTTGCTAGAAAATTAGAAAGCGCATGTAAACCTTTTGAGATTATTCACTTTGATATATGTAGACCAATGAAAACCCCTTCCATTTTAGGTTGCACATATTTTCTAACTTTCATTGATGACTATACAAGGAAGACATGGATCTACTTTTTGAGGCATAAATCTTATGCTTTTGGAGTCTTTCAGTAATTCAAGGATCTTCTAGAGAAGAAAAGTAGTGACTACATCAAAATATTAAGATCTGATAGAGGTGATGAATATAGTTTTAATAATTTTTTGAATTTTTGAAGATAACATGGTATTCACAAATAATTTATAGCCCATTATACACCTCAAAAAAATGGTCTAGTTGAAAGAAGAAATAATATCATAGATATGGCAAGGAGTATGTTGAACTCAAAGAATTTACCAAATGAATACTGGGTTGAAGTAGTAGCAACTATTTTTTATATCTTAAATAGATGTCCAACTAGAAGTGTAAGGAATGTGATTCCTCAAGAGGTTTGGAGTGGTAAAAAGCATAATGTTGCACACTTCAAATTCTTTATCTACATTGCATATTCTCACGTGTCTAAAGAGCTGAGAAGGAAGTTGGATAATAAAGGTGGGAAATGCATTTTTGCTGGGTATTCAAAAGATTCAAAAGCTTACAATTTATTTAGTCCAAATACAAGAAAAGTTATAATCAACAAAGATGTGTAATTTGAGGAGAACGAAACATGGGATGGAAATGTAAAAAAAATAATTATTATAGTAGTAGTTGATTCACATGATGATATGACTAGTGAAGTGTTAGAACAACAAGGTATTCCTCAAGCAATATCTTTCCACTTTCCGAAATGCAACACAAGTTGTAGCACAAGCTGCACCTTCGTCTACAATAAGAATTTCAAGAGATCAAAAAATTTCACCTAGATACCAAAATCCATAAGGAACACAAACCATAACACCATCAAATATTCCATCAAACTTAGTTGATAGAAGCAGCTCATCAGATCCTACATTGGCAAGTTTATTGCAGTGAAAAACAAGTATTTTAAGAGATATCTATGAAGCTGATTTTAACGTTGAAACATCAAATTATTCTTTTGGCTTTTTTCTTTATTTTCAGAAGATATTAATCAAATTTTTTTTGATGAAGCAATAACGGATGAAGCATGAGCTAAAGCTATGGATGGAAAAATTGAATTTATTGAAAAGAATAGCACTTGGGAGTTGGTGGATCACTTGCAAGGAAAGGATATTACAAACATAAAGTGGATTTACAAAATAAAGTATGGAATGGATGGAAATGTGTTGAAGCATAAGGAAAGGTTCATTGCTAGAGGCTTCACTCAACAACCTTGTAATGATTATAATGAAAAAAATTCCACTGTAGTTCGATTGGATATGGTAAGAACTATTTTGGCCATTACAGCCCAAAAGAAGTGGCCCAGTTTTCAAATGGATGTAAAATACTCTTTTTTAAATAGTTTTATTGAAGATAAATTTTATGTCAAGCATCCAGAAGGATATGAAATTTCAGGTCATGAAGGCAAAGTATACAAGCTGAAAAAGGCGTTCTATGGACTCAAGCAAGCTCCTAGAGCTTGGCATAGTCAAATTGATTCTTATTTAATTAAGAATGGTTTTATTAGGTGTAGTAGTGAGACTAATTTATATATCAAGATGGATGAAAAATGTAAAATATTGATATTTTTTCTTTATGTAGATGATTTGATCTTTACGAGAGATCTTTCCATAAGTTCCTTTAAGGCAGCTATGATGAAAGAGTTTGAGACGGTTGATCTTGGTCTTATGAAATATTTTTTGGGAATAGAAGTTAAGCAATCAGTAGATGATATTTTTATTTCTCAATCAAAATATACAAATGATGTATTGAAAAGATTTAATATGCGGAATTGAAAATCAGCCCCTACACTAGCTATGTGAGGACTAAAATTAAGCAAGGAAGATGATGGTTCATTAATTGATCCTAAGTTATTTAAATGCTTGGTTAGTAGTCTTATGTATTTGACTACCACACATCCTAACATCATGTGTGGTGTGAGCCTTATCTCAAGGTTCATGGAGTCTCCAAAAGACTCTCATTGGAAAGATGGAAAAAGTATATTAAGGTATGTATGTGGAACAAAGAATTATGTAATTTTATATTTAGAGTTGTAGATGACTTCAAACTCATTCGATACACGAAAAATGATTGTGGTGGTAGAATTAATGATAGAAAAAGTTCTTTTGGTCATTTCTTTCATTTTGGATCATGGGTTGTATCATGGGCTTCCAAGAAATAGCCCATTGTCAATCTTTCTTCAATAGAAGGGAAGTATGTGGCAGCCACAGAAGCAACGTGTCAAGCAGTATGGGTAAGAAGGATGCTAGTTGAGTTGATGCATAAACAAGATGAAGCAAAAAGGATTTATTGTGATAATAAATCAACCATTGCATTGTTTAAAAGTCATATTTTTCATAAAAGAAGCAAGCACATAAACACTATATACTATTTTATAAGACAGCTAGTAAAAAACAAAGAAATACTTTTAGATTTTTGTAGATCAAAGGATCAATTTACTGATATCCTCACTAAACCATTGGCAAAAGATGTATTTTTATACTTGAGAACTTGTTTGGGTGTTTGTGCTGAAAATGAATGCTCCAGAAATGTCTATGTTGGAATTGAAGGTAGATGCATTGGAAAAAATTTGAATAGAATGTTGGAAATAAAGATGGATGTGCTAAACCTTTTTGAGAAGAATGTTGGGAATGAAGATGGATGCTCCAGAATTTTTTTGATTAGAATGCCAACTAATTGAGATTAACGGGAAGTATTAGATATGTAATCTCAACTACCTTATCATGTTGTCCTCTCCAACTAAGTCTACATACCAGAGTTAAATACATTAATGAGAGTTTTTATGGAGAAATATTTTAGGAGATTTGTAATTATGTTGCATTAACTCCTCATTAAGTATATCTCACTTTGTGGGTTGTAATAATATTAATACTATATTCCTTTCTTCACCATCTTAGATTATTGGTTTCTATGCTAAAACGGTTATCATTTTGTAAGAGAGAAGAAGCAAGAAGAAGGGAAATGAAGCTCTACAAAAAGAAGGAGAAGTAAAGCTCTACTAGAAATTGTTCCACTTTTAATATTTATATATAAATCTTAAATTATCTACTTGTTGTTGTGTATTTTGTGTGTGTTGTAGACAACTTTCATATGCATTTTATTTGTCTCTTTTATTGTTGTATGCAAATCTTAGTTTAATTTGTTCTTTGAATTTTCTACTATGTTTTTATATCTACTCCTCTACCCCTTTTCCCACAACATTTTGCCTCTGAGGCTAGAAAGAAGAGTTTCAAAGCACTGAAAGAATTAGCATAAAAGGTATAATATGCATACTTAAGCATAAATATACTAGGAGTAGAGTAACGCTAAAATAAAGTAACATACTATTAAAATTAATTAACAAAACCTAAATGTTGCCCATTATATGTGGATCAACAATATCTTCATTCTCCCCTTATGATTAATTCACAATCTCGACTTGGCTTCTGAAATTTCAAAAGCATTCCTTTGAAAGAATATTTATGAATATATCAGCAATTTGTAAAGATGTGGAACAAAAGTATGATTTAACGTTTTCTCTTTGAGTTATATATCTAGTTAGATGGTGTGGAATGTCTATGTGTTTCAATCTAAGATGGAAATTTTGATCCATTTTCATTGCTTTGATGCACTTATTTTCATTGTAAATAGTAAATGGGAACTCTTGTAATAACTATAGATCTTGTAATATCCTTTTAATCCGTATGTTTTATAAATTGGTTTTAATCATAGCAATATATTTTGCTTCAAGTACTCAGAGAATCATAGTTATTTCTCTAAGAAAAATCTAAACACAAGAGAAAACATAGAACTAAATGTTAATTTTTTTTATCTATTGAACTAGCTCAATTAGAGTCTATGTATCTTAATTAGAGACTCATTATGTTAGTAGTTTTCATATTCTAATAGAAGAATAATATTTGTGCTATAATTTTAAGTACCACTTAGATTTTTTAATTTTATGTTTGGAACACACCAATGAGACTCATATTTATTCTACACGATCTTGAATATTAGGTCTAGTAAATAAAAATATCAATTCATTTCTCATGAGGTCTATGAGACACCCAAGGCCAACTAACTTATATACATAGTAACATCTTCCTTGTACAATTTAGTACCAAGTTATAATGGGTTTGAACAATCATGCATGTCTTCCTTCTAAATATTTGAAATAAATCTACTACATATTTAGTTTAAAAAACAAGTAGTGATTTTATTACATAGGAAAATATATTCTAGGTTGGTCGCCAAGTTGACATTGGCCATTAATGTCATTCTAGGTTATGTGGGGTAAGGTAGGAATGAATACCTAAAAATGGTGGGAGTGTTGAAGTTTTAAAGTTAAGGATTGAGTAGGAGGCATGCAGCTAGGAAGAAGTACAATATTAAAGGAGAAAGCTATGGAATGGATAGAAAGTATTCCTAGAGATAAGTCCATTGACTTAGAAATAGCAAGAGAAGGTGGAAATTAAAGGAAAGACATGCTAGGAGGAATTTTTTTCAAATATTGATAAGGAAAAGTCAAGGAGTGGCATTCGATTGAGAGGTATGTTTGGATGGCAGATTTTAAAAATGTAACAAAAAGTTCACATGTAGGAGTTTGGCCAAAAAATCTATTATACTTAATTAAACTAGTATCAAAAAGTCTTGAATCAATAAAAGTTAGCTTATCAAAAGGAAATGGAGAAATACCTTTATTTTCAACATAAAGGGATAAAGTGACAAGATATTTCTAGAGTGCTAGAATCTTCTAGAAACTAGAAGCAACTAGAAGTCCAAGGAAAAAAATATTCTACTTTTAGAGTTCTCTACAATATTAGAAGTTTCTAGAGTTTAGAGGCTCCAAGTATAAATATGAGGCTATTAATTACAAACACCACTATTATTGTAATTTTTTGGATTGTATATAATAAAAGCTAGATCAATATAGTTTACTTCAACCATTTCTCATTGTTTTATTCTTTTTTTCCACCTTATTAGTTTTTATTATATTATTATTTGGGCCTATTTTTGAATGGTATAAGAGATATAAATTTTATAACATGACTAAGCTATTGCTGGATTGATATATTTTTATCAAGATAAGCTTTCAAAGTGTTTAATCTATTTGTTTGGGGGCTTTTCTTTCTAACATGGTCTCTACAAATGTAAAATAATTAATCTTTTATAGAAGTGGTTTTATAGATTAGAATATTGTAGTCAAGAGTTATATGAGAGAAAAGGCTCTATGACTTATAGTGAATAAAGAGATTGGAGAAACTCAATAAAAGAAAGAAAATGATTTATGGAAATCCAAGTTGGAGAAAGCTACAATAATTTTTGTTAAGGCTTTGACTTGGCATCTCAATAGAGGATTTGTTGATGTTGATAATATAAGAGGACTATGCTAAAATATAGAAATACATTATAAAGATTTGTAGATGTTTCTAGTGTGTTTAGTATACAATAAAAATTCAGGAACATAGACCAAATGGAATTTAAAAGTTAGTTGACTAATTTAATTTGGTTACATATTTAAATTCCTAGCTAAAAAAATGGTTTTTAATATGTAATTTTTTTTTTTTTATTGCAATGGTTGGAAGAAATCTTACCTAACCTTACAAGATATTCAATGGATCAAGGAAAAGGGTTAATCAATTAAATCGTAATACCCCCAACAAAATTTTGATCGATTTTGTAAGTAAATTATAGATGAAGAGTTCAAGTCATTAAATAAGGCTATATTAAGAAGAATCATGACTACACAACTAAGGGTAAATAATTTTATTGTAGATCCATGTCATGGGTTTCATGTTGCCTTGAAGTGCAACAATCACCAAAACAACTCCCATGCTAATGAAGAAAAATATTCTTTTTGGGAGGCCTTTTGAAACTTCTATCTTGATCTCTCGAATGGGGGATTATTTCAGTGGATCACAGTTTGAGATTCTACTTCTCCTAATCATAGTAATATATCTATTATTGACTTCACAAAGTTTGATTGATTTTGATTACATTGGTTGAGTAGTATTCATATGATCACTCATGCAGTTTTTTGTATCTCTCATCTTGAACCACAATTCTTAGAGATTCATTGATTCTAGAAGATACCAATCTGTCATCAGGAGAGTTTATAACTTAGATACATAATTCAATAGATCTTCATCACCATATTCCTATCCTCTAGGGATATATTTTCATGTATTAAATACGTCTAATTCTCTTTTTCTAGAGAGAAGTTTTGTTCCCATTATTTTCTCCTTTACTCAACTTTATGAGAGCATACATTTTAGATGGGTAGCTAACATGGCCTCTAGTTGGGATCCATTTCTATCTAGTTGCACTTTTTTGATCTCCCCAAGTATCACTTAAGGGGGTGTTTTATTGTGAATACTTAATCTATTCACTATACTTAAGTGTACTTAGGTTGATGAGGTTAGATAACTTCTTGTGTAACTAAATGTGCAATAATTTAGGCCTCTAAAGGTTACCAAGTTAATTGTTTAACCTCATGCACAAATCTTTTGAGGTTGGAAGACTTACCATCTCACCTTGAAATTCACTCAACACTTGGCACACAAGGTTTATGACTTGGTCATAGAGGTTGTTGGTTTCCACACTACAAGTCTTCTTAAGGTTTACGCCTATATGACACTTTTCTACTATTTTGTGCAACTTAATGGGGCGCTTGTCAATTCACCTCATCCATGGATTGCATCATCCTTGCCTATATATGCAAGGCTTTATACTTAATGTAACTTGGATCAACTAAATAGAACCATTCATTTTCTATTAATTGCGTTTGTTTCTTTATCTCCTAGATCTTCCTATATATAATAATTTGTTCATGCATGGTTTATATTGAAGGTAATTTTTGTGATGTTATATATGTGGCCAAGTAATCTAGTGATTTTTTTTTACTATTTTTGTGTGTAATTTAACCTTATGATTCAAGGTTATAATGTATTTAATATTATGAGAAATCCTGATCAACTAGTGTAGAATTGTTGTTAACTGATGGATGTAATATTATCATGAGAATGCTAGAATATCATAGGGATGTTAGTTAGAGTTGAGCATGGATGATATATATGAATATGGTACATTTTGATATAATTTTTATTCATCTATGAAACTCATTATGATGGATTAATACTTAGAGCTGAGCATGCAAGAATTTCATGGCCAATAGAATCATGTACAATGCATGGTGACCTTATCATCTTAAACTGGTTGAGCCAACCTAGCTTATTTGGAGAGGGTAAGGTCTTTTGATATGCATTATTTATCTTGTGCTATGGAAAATTATTGTGTAATGCGGATTGTGATGTTATAGTTATGAATTATGATGTTCTGTTTTATTTTTTTTGTTTTTAAAAGATCCTTACCTGATTGAAGTGGTGTGATATAACATCTTAAATGCTAAGTTTAAATTTAGTTTTTTTCAAAATTTCAAAATTTGATAATGTATTATTTTCACTTTATTATGTGTTCATTGAGGTTCTATATTATAGGACTAGGGTTTAGGAATCTTTTGAAAGATAAATTAATCAATGTATAAATTTTAACCTCTTTTCTATAACCATGCTCACACTGAGATACCAAGTAGAGGAAGGAATTGTCTCATTTTAACTTATCACACATGTACGAGAAATATTGGAAAGCTTATTGAGAAAATCAATTGTAAAGGTGAAAATTGGCACATTCAAAATAAAGGATGAGAGGATCAATATTTTTATTTACCTCTCAATTTTGGTGATAAAAGAACATTTGATTTTTAATTATGTAAGTTATTTAAGTTGTTTTTGAAAAGGAAAAAATAGGTTTCACAGGGACCTGAAACCACAAAGTTAAAACACCAAAAGATAGAGCAAAACAAGTCCAGACAAATAGATAGCTGTCCCAAAAAGGAAACGAAAACATAAAGAGACAACAGGGTCCAAAAAAAGGACTACCAAAAAGCCAGAAACAAACACCACCGTACTACTCCAAGGGGTTCATCAACTCCTCGGTCTCCTTTTCAACATCCTTCATATCCTGTAACCCCTGCTTGAAGGTAAGTTATTTAAGTTGTTACTTCTTTTAAGTAGAAGAAATTAGAAGACTATATCAATGAAAGAACTATGCATAAGGATTTTTTAATAGAGCTTTACAAGACTTCATCAACTTTTTGGGCTTGTGCAAGCTAGGCTTCTTACCTCATTCTTGTCATTTTTCTTGAATGAGTATTATGTGCATGAAATGGTTGTATTTTGGATTGTATTTTATATCAGTAATATTCTATGCTTTGTAATGTTATGTTTGGACTCATTGTTTGTTTTTTATAATATTTTGGGTTATTGCATAGTTGGAGTAGGCTCGACCAATCCAAGGAGAGCATCAATGTATGGGTTATAGTACATTTGCAGCCCTCACTAGGAAAATATGATGGGTAAGAGTATCCATATGGTTCACTTAATCACCTATTAGCTTTGAAATAAGTTGTGAAAGTAGTGTTATGGTCTTTATATTTGTAGATATTATATGTGCTAGATGTGTTGGAGACTTTTTTGTTATATACATTTTTCTACTTGTTAATTCTCCACAAGATGGCATCCTTACTCCCCTTTCATAAGGTTCTTGGTAACACCCTTGCATGAACATATTTCTTAGGGCTATAATGTTGCTATATGAATTAAAATAATGATTGTTTACTATGGCTTATTGATGTTAGCTCTAGAACATAGATTTTAATTAGTTAAATGCATATTTCATGATCAGTAAAATAGAGAAATAAAGTACACAAAAAAAATTGAAAGAAAAAGAACACAAAGATTTAACATGGTTCACCAAACAATTGTACTACATCCACCAAAATAGGGTCCAATATATATTAAACTTATAGTAAATAACCTTTACATAGCATGCAATAATAACTACAACATTCAAAAATATTTTTCAACATATGTTTACATAGTCTTTGCTACGTGTACCCATGACACTTCCTATTCTTTTCAAGCCGCTGCTATGTAATTTTTTGCTAATATTTTTCATGATTTTCTACTCTTAAATATCATGATCAAGTGTTCTAATATTCTCCAACAAATTTCCCATTAATTACCAATGAAGTGTGGCCATCGGTTGTGCCTCATGCACCTAATAAAATATTTTCTTTACGTGGCCACATTTAATATTTTTAGTTGTCTTTTGACTTTATAATAAAATATATTGTAACTAATCACTTCCAACATTTCATATAAATTGTTTGTAACCACATTTTAGATACAAGTGCCAAATAAATGTTTAATAAGTGTAGCAAATAAAATAAAATAAGATAAAAATGAAGATTTTATTCAATTCAGATTGGTCTCCATAAAAAAACAATCTCCCACTCAAAGATAAATTAGACTCCACTCCATACAATCTCCCACTTGGAGACTGATCATAACACCACTTCCCCTGTAACTCTAACTGAAAAGAAACACCTTGGACCCTGCAATTTCCTTTTATTTAAATTCAACCTTGAAGACCAATCGAAACTGGAGAGGAGCTCAGTTTCTCCCTTGTTACCACCTTCATAAATATATTTGTTGGATTTTCATCTATATGTATCTTTTCCAGCTCTACCTGTCCATCCTCCAACACCAATTGAATGAAATAATATCTTAGCTATATGTGTTTAGTTTTAAAGTGCAAGGAAAAATTATTTGCAAGATGTATAGCTCTCTAACTGTCTATAAAGAAGTAACTTTAATAGTCTATTGTTTTCCCAACTCTTCCATGAAAATTTTCATCCATATCATCTCTTTTATTACCTTGATTGGAACTAATTACTATTCCTTCATGGTGGATAAAGCAACCACCTTTTGCAATAGAGAGATCCAACTCACTACTATCCCACCAACTATAAATATATAACCTGTGGTACTCTTCCTAGTGTCAATGTCCCATGACAAATCCAAGTCAGCATAGCCTTTTAAATTAGTATTAGATCTCTCAAAACATAAACATGTATTATATATAACTCTTAAATACCTAAGAATCCATTTTAGCACATTCCAATGCTCAACTCTGGGATGACTCATATACCTATTAACCACTCCTATGACATGGATAATATCTGATCTTGTGCATACCATGACATACATTAAATTACCTATAACCAAAGCATATGGTACCTTAGACATTTTTTCTTCCTCCTCTTGAGTCTTTGGACACATATGCTTAGTCAATTTGACATGACTGGGCAAAGGTGTGCTGACAACTTTTGCATTATCATATTAAACCTCTACAACACTTTCTCAACATAATCAGTCTGAGATAATTTTTTATTTATTTTTCCTATCTCTTGTAATCTTTATACCAATGATTTGTTTTGCTGCCCATAAATCCTTCATAGAAAATTAATTTTCTATGTATTGTTTTAACTCATTTATGTGATCCATGTTAGACCCCGCTACAAGCATATCATCAACATATAAACATAAAATAATGTAGCTATCATCATATAACCTCTTAAAGTAAACACAATAGTCTAAATTACACCGGGTGTAGCCTTGCAAAGCCATAAACCTATCAAATTTAATATAACATTTCCGAGGTGCTTGCTTCAAGCCATACAAACTTTTCTCCAATCTGCACAATAGTTTCTCCTTACCTTTATCCTCAAATCTTTTTGGTTGTTCCATATATGTTTCCTCTTCCAAATTACCAAGGAGAAATACTGTTTTAACATCAAACTGTAATGCGAATCTTCAATAGCCACAATACTTAAAATAGTAATAATAGAAGTCAATTGCTCTTCCAAAATATTTAGAAAACATCTACTCTTCCATTATATGCTGGAACAATTTAATTATTGGAAAAAAGATTGTTGAGGAAGGCATTGGTCAGCAAGTGAGAAATGGTAATTGTACCAGATTCTGGGAAGATAGATGGATTTTTAAGGAACCCTTTTTGAAAATCAATTCCTTTAGAGATTGGGCTAAGAATTGCAAGACTAGGTTTGGAACTTATGTTAAAGATTATAGAGTGAATGGTAATTGGGTGGACTTGGGCAAAGTCAGTCAGGCTTTGGTCCCCATCCAAACTACGCTACTAGCTGTTAGATTTCATTCTAAGCAGCTGGAGGACCGTGTGGTCTAGATTGATGATCCCTCTTGTAATTTTTCTGTGTCTTCTACTTTTGCTAAGATCACTTTTTCTATGGATCATCCTCCCTTTCGGTCTAAATCTTGGTGCAAACATCTGATACCTAAAATTAATATCTTCTTTTGGAACTTGCTCCAAAATAAGTTGCTTACGATTGACAACCTATGTAAACGTGGATTTCAAATCCCTCATAGATGTTGTCTTTGTAAGATGGATGTTGAATCTATGAGTCATTTATTCCTTCATTGATCTTTTGCTGCTTCTCTTTGGGAAAATTTTATCAAGTTATGGAACCTTCCTTGGGTTTTCCCATTGTCCATTGAAGATCTCTTTTCTCAGTGGAAAGCCCCGACAAGGAATCCTTTACTTAGGTCTTTTTGGGATTTATCCTTCCCTCATATTTCTTGGGGCCTTTGGAAAGAATGCAACAACATAATTTTTAGGGGCAGAGAAGCCTCTGTGGATTATGTCATTGACAAAATTGTTAGATCCCTGAAGGAAAACTTCAATGCTATGGCCCAAAATGACAGGAAGACCAGGAATGTGGAGTATTCGAACTTTGATCTATTTGTTGCTAAGGAATGGAACATAAATACTAATTTGTCTAGTTCTATTATGAAGGCCAAGAAGGACAGAGAGGGAGTTTGATGGACTTTTCCGCCTAGCGGGTGGATCAAAGCTAACTTTGATGGTGTGGCTAAAGGCAATCCGGGGGTGGCGGGCTATGGAGGAGTTATAAGGGATTCCAATGGAAACTTCATAGGTATGATTGCCTCGTCTCTTGGCTCTCAAACTAATCACTTGGCGGAGGCGGTTGGCGCTTACCATATCATAAATTTATCCCAAATCCTTAACATTAAAAACTTATGGCTCGAAAGAGACTCCAAAAACATAATTGATTGCCTTTGTGGCAAGTCCCCACCCTCATTGACCATCAAATCGTGGATTGATGAAGCCAAATTGAAATTGTCCAAGTTTGAAAAAGTTATAATATCACACACCTATAGAGAAGCCAATGCTGTGGTAGAATTTTTTGCTAATGAAGGAGTTAAGAGTAAAGAAGTGTGTACCTGGCTAAATAATAGCGATCTAAATTTTAATGTCTATGCCCTTTTAAATTATGATACATGGTAAGGTGATGTGTTATCCCTTTAATGAGGAAAGGTTGGATCTATCACATCACAATCATTAGATTGCATGGGACCGAGCCCAATGGAGTAATTTGCAAGATTACTCTGCACGCTTTGTTGGTTCTAAGATTTGGCAAGGCCAATTTTAGAAAGGCTTGTGTTTGGACCTACCTCACTGTGTCGGCCGATATGGGAGGAGCCAAAAAGCGAACTAAGCTAGACAGCTACAAAACTCACATGAAAAATTCCAAGGTTTGGAACAAGATTAAAAATGGAGAGTTAATTCCTTTCCTGGAGAAGCTCCATGGCTTTGACCAGGAGGCTACGGATCTCTTCGCCAAAAATTGGCATGATGGTAATTTGACCCTGTTTGGCAGGAATGTGGAGCTCAACGAAAATCTTATTGCTAATGTTATGGGATTACCCACTAATGGGAAGAAGATTTTTAGGGACAGGGGTTTTTTTGATGAAGCTGTTATCAAATTTCCGAAAAAAGACAAGGTAAAGCAAAGCTTGGTCAAAATTGCTAACAGTTACTTCGATGTTGACTCCATAAAAGCTATATGGAGAAAGGTTTTTTGAGTCATCATGGAGTATATTACGGTAGATGGGCGATTCACTAAAGTCTATGGCTACCACTTTGCTCTTCTCAACCATTTCCGACACAAGGTAAGGGTCTCTATCCCCTATTATCTTTTCTGCTCCTTGAAGAAAAGCTTGGAGGACAATAAGAAAAACCCTAAAAGATTCCCCATTCTTCACACTGGGCTAATTAGGCTGATTGTTGAACATCTTCATGTGACCGCTCCTGCTATTGTGGAAACCAACCCAGATTCTGAGAGTGATGATACTTAGCCCAGTGGCTCAGAGTATTTTCCTAACCCTAGACCGGGTAGAAAAGCCCCTAGTTTGCATGTTGGCCCTTCTAGGGAGTCGGGTAAAATCTGTGTTGAGCCTAAGCCTGACTGTCCTCCTCCTAAGATCAGCTCTGTTGGTAAGAAAACCCAGGCTAAAAGCCTTGTTTCTTACTCCAAAGAATCCACCGAGTTGAAGGAATCTGATACCAATATTTCTGAGCGTTGTGCTAACCCCTCATCGGACATACACATTGTTGACAATTCCCCTGTTAACATTGGAAAAGAGCCCTCTCTTGATTATCTCAACCTTGATAAAACCAATTCTGAGTCCCGTTCCAAACTCTTGGTGTGGACCTTCTCTGAAATAAATGAGCTTAAAATTAAAAACTGGGCCCTACAAAGTAAGATCGATGAAATGGGCGCTAAGATTGTGGAGATGGATAAGAAAGAAGCGGCTCATAGTAATAGGAACACTGACACTGATGCTAACAGCTTAAGGAACACCATCAGAATTGTCGCCGAACAAAACAACCGTATAGCAAGACATAATTCTATAATTATTAATGTGATGACTGAAAAGCTCGACAAAGCCCAGTAGGGATCTCTGGTGGTTGATCTGGAAGATACTGAAAATAAAAGCTAGGACACGGAAGCTCGCATTTCCAGAAGAACACGTGCCAACTTGAAGCGCAAGGCCCCCCTTACTCCGAAAATGGTTCAAACCTTTAAAAAGGGGGTTAAAGATATGCAAGATATGGAGGCGGAGACTGAGACTGTCCTTAGGTCTCTGAAGTAATGGTTGGGGTTTCCTGTGTTCTTTCTCTGCTGTCCCTTCTTTCCTGACCCTTCTGGTCCTTTTAGTTTGGTTGCTGCTGGTTTTTTCTCCGGCAGCTATTTTGTTTGGTGGAACTTTTGTGTTCTTTTTGCTATCTTGTAACCTTTGTGGTTTCGGGTCCCTGTAAAACCCGTTTTACCCTTTTATCAAAAATAATAGAAGTCATTTTAACAACTGGAGAAAATATTTCATCAAAATCAATGCCCTTTTTCTGTACAAATCTTTTATAGCTAACCTAGCTTTAAATATTTTCTTACCTCCATCCTCCTCTTTTAGCCTATAAACCCATTTATTTGGTAAATACTTTTTACCTATAGGTAACATGAATAAATCCCAAGTCTAATTTTTCAGCAAGGAGTAAATTTCTTCTTCCATTCCATGCTCCCACTAAACCTTAACATCCACCTACATAGCTTCATCATAACATTCCAGTTCACCAAAATTAGTTAGTAAAATAGAATACAAAGAGGGACAAAATCTTTCTAGAGGTCTACTTATCCTAGAAGATCATCTAACATTCATTGGATTTTGTGGTATTTTTGTTTATTGTTCTTACGGAGCATGAGGAACCACTAGAACATCATTGTTTGGAGTATCATCCAACACTACATAATCATTTTCTTTCTTCTCATGTTGTTGCAACTAATATTTTTACAACACTTTCTCATTGAAAATGACATCCCTTCTTCTCATAATTTTTTGATGTTTAAAATCTTAAAACCTATAACCAAATCCATCAAATACCATATCCAACAAATATAAAATTTTTTGATTTTTCATCAAGCTTGGTTATATTTTTTGAATCTACATGTGTAAATGCTTCACAACTAAAGGTTTTGAGAAAAGAATAACTTACCTTCCTACCTATCCATGCTTCTTCTGGAATACCACAACCCATAGGATTAGAGGGAACTTTATTAATCACATAAAAAATGGAGCTTACAACCTCTTCCCATATGTTTAAAGGCATCCCAACATGCAATCTAATAGTTTGTGCATGCTCCATTATTTTTCTATTCATGCGCTCAACCCTTCAATTTTCTTGTGGAGTCCTTGAAATCGTTTTATGCCTAGAAACCATTATAAGAACAATAATCTTCAAAATATTTGTTGTAATACTCACCACCATTATAAAATTTGAGAAATTTCAACTTTTTATCTGTCTCATTCTTAACCAAGCTTCTCCATTTTTCAAGTTTTAAATACATCATATTTATGCCTACGGAAATAAATCCACAACTTCTTTGTTGCATCGTCTATGAATGTAACATAATACCAAGATCCATCGAGAGAAGATAATTGAGCTAGTCCCTATACATCCATATACACAAGCTCCAATTTCTCATCTTTCTTTTGCTTTCCATCCTTGAGAAAACTAGCTGTCTTTTGTTTTCTATACACACAACTTTCATAAAAATTTATATTAACATATTATAGACTTGGTAAAACATTCTTTGAATGAAGTAATTTCATACGTTTTTCACTCATATTCCCAAGTCTATTATGCCACAGTGCTGATTCAGAACCCACAACAATGGTTTGATTTTCTACCTGCTAAACTGCATCAATTGTTTCTGAACATTGATTTTTTTCTACAATAGCTAAAGTAGAAGAAACAATATGACATGTACAAAGATATAAGGTGTAAAATTTCACACCCTTTTCTACCACTAAGGCAGCTTTTGTAACCTTCAAATTTTTAAATATAACAACACAACCTTTATCATCTAGTTGCCCAACTAAAATTAAATTTATACTTAATCTTGGAACATGTCTTACCTCATGTAGTAGCCAATGATTCCCATTATGAAACTTGATCTTGATTCTTCCCTTTCCAACAATCTAACAGGGTTTGTTATCTTTCAAATAAACCAGCCCAAAATCTCCTTGGACATAATCATGAAAGTGACTTCTATGGGGCATAGCATGAAATGAAACACGTGAATCTAACACCCAAGAATCATCAACATTATAAAGGGAAGGAATCAAAGATCCTCATTAGATTTATTACTTACCACATTTTCCTCTTTACTTCTTTCCTTTTTTCCTCTTTTATTTTTTGACACCAACAATCTTTCTTTAAATGAAGCGAATTACAACAGTACCAAAAATCCTTATTTTCTCTAGATTGGGACCTCTTGTTATTTGATTTTCTTTACAAATTCCAATTACCTCCAAAATTATTTCCTCTCTCCTTTTTTCTATGCCTACTTTCTACATTCAAAACACTGTCTAAAGTGGATGTACCACCTAAGATTTTCCTATGAATTTTCTCGCTCAAAATAATACCAACAACATCATCAAATTTCAATGTATTTAAACTAGAAAAATTATTACTAACCACTATTACCAAGCTATTCCAGCTTTCAAGCAAAGAAAATAGAACCAAAAGAGCCCTAACTTCTTTATCAATGCTTACATTCATAGAAGTTAATTGACTGGTAACCATATTAAACTCATTTAGATGATCAACAACTAACTCACCTTCTACCATTTTCATATCAAATAAATTATTTATAAGAAATACCTTATTCGAAGAAGAAGGATTTTTATATAACTTCACCAGGGTCTTTATAAACTCTTCAATTGTCTTCCCTATTGAAATATTAAAAACCACCAATTAAGTCAGGAAAAAGTGAATATTACCAAGTGTCTTTATGTCCAAAATATCCCAATCCTCATCAAACATAGCTGCTAGTTTCTTGGCTTTCCCTTCCAATGGATGCCATAAATTTTTCTGATAGAGATAGTTCTCCATCTGCATTTTCCATAACTAATAGTTATGTCCATTGAACCTATCAACATTCAACTTACCCTCATTTGCCATAACTCCAACTCAACCGTGAGACTTCAACTCAACCATGAGACCTTCTTGTAGAGGACAACTAAACACAACCCACTATGATACAACTTGTTAGGGTTATAAAATAGATTTCAATCAGTTAAATATAGATTTGATCAATTAAATAGAGAAATAAAACACACAAAAATTCTAGACAGCAACAGAACACAATGATTTAACATGGTTCACTTAAAAAATGGGCTACTTCCACCAACACAGTGTGCAGTATATAGTAAAATTCTAGCAAATAACTTCTACAAAGCCTGCAACAATCACTATGTAACTTGCAACAACGATTTTCACCACATTTTTTCACTTGCTGGTTTTACACAGTCTTTGCTATGTGTACCCACGACACTTCCTACATTTTCCCAGCCACTGCTATGCAATTTTTCTCGTAACAATTTTCATGAACTATTGCCTTAAAACTCATCGCCGAATGTTCTAATATTCTCCCACACATGTCCCATTAATTACCAATGAAGTGTGCGCATTGGTTGTGCCTCATGCACCCAATAAAAAAGAAATCTTTGGATAGCTACATTTAATATTTTTAGCTATGTTTTCACTTTATAATAAAAAATATTGTAACTAATCACTTCCAATATTTAATATTTTTTATTGTGAATAAATTGTCTACTTTGATAGAATTTTTTTGAATGGCATTGTTGGTGGGAGCACTGTTCAACGGTCAGTTTTGAATGGAGGTGATGCATCTATTACTATGGGTTCGTCTTTGGGTGCTGGGATGATAGTTGGTGTGGACGGGCCTTTTTTCCCCTCACACCTTTTTGGTGAGCTCTACCAGAGCAAGCTTTGTTAGCGTGATGCCCTTCAGATAGAGATTTTAAACATTGTTGGGGATGCAGTTGCTCTGGTGACAATTTTTCTGGTGGTGGGGGCAATGTTGCTAGGGCTCGTCCCATCCTTGACTCTTCCTTGTTGGTGAATGGCATGGTTGCAGTGCTACCTAGTGTGGGTGTTGGTGTCCCTTTTGTTCTCCGTAGGGTTTTGTTTGCTCCTACCTTTGGTGCTCCTACTGGTCGGAAGTCTTTCTTTGAGGTGGTGTCTAAGGTTGGTGTTCATTCTACACTTGCTCCTACTAAGGTTCATCTTATGCCCTATGCTCCGACTTCCCCTTTTGTTTACTATGGTTCTGAAGTGGCTAAAAATGAAGATTACTATTTGAGGTAGGGTGTGGTGTGTAGGTTTAATGGCTTGTGGCCCTCCCTTTGAGATCTCCATGAGTGGGTCTTTGTTTCTTGGAAGCCCATTATCTCTGGACAAATTGAGCTTTACCCCAATGCTAGAGGGATTTTCTTTGTCACCTTTTTCTCTCCAGCGGAGAGGGACTGTGTGTTGGATAGGGAGTGGATGTGGGGTATCCATTCACTGTCCATTAGGCCTTGGTTGTTCTCTTTCAACCCTCTTAGCGAGCCGTTGAATATCAGACCTATTTGGGTCCGTTTGCCAAATCCCCCTCTTTAGTTTTGGGAGAAGTCTTGTTTTGAAGCTATTGGCAACTCCATTGGACATTTCCTCAAGGTGGACTCAATGTCTAGAGATCTGGGGCATACTACGGTGGCCCATATCTTGGTTGATCTGGATATCTCCAAACCCCTCCATGGTGATGTGATTTCGATGGTGATAAACAGACCTTGGTCGCATCTGTTGGACTATGAGGGCCTCCCCTTTCATTGCAATAGATATTTTTCTACTGGTCATTTGGCCTCAGGTTGCCCTCTTGCTCACCGCAAGGGACTTGCTACTTGGTGGAAGAATGCTCTATCAGATCACCTCATGGTCAGTTCTCCCTCTTCAGACTCTTCTGATGATTCCTCTATGGAGGGCGATCCTTTTGTCCCTCGTTTGGTGTCTGAGCCTTACCAGGCTCCTTGTTTGGCTACCCCTATTGTTGATCCTTTGTTGCCTCAGTCTACTGTTGTTGTGCAGTCGATTCCTACCCATCCCTCATTAGACGACTCCACTGGTACTTTGATCACTCTGGTCTCCTCTTCTTCACTACCGGCACCTTCACTATGTGGTGGCTCCTTGCCTGAGGTGGCTATTGGAGATCCTCTCCCCTCGCCCCGCTCAGTGGATGTTTCTGAGCCCTTTTGGTCGATTGTGCTAAGAAAGAAGAAGGGACTCCCCAAATCCAATGCTTCTCTACGACATCGGGTTCAGGGAGTTAGCTTGGTCCCCTCTGGTTCTAAGATTGTTTAACCCTTGTTTGTTGTCCTACAACTATCGGTCAGATGTCTCTATTTTTTTTTCTCCTAGTTCACATTTTTTTGAACTAGCTTCTTTTTGGCCCCTTGGGCTCTGTGTGAAGGGTACAACACCCTTTAAATGTTGCTTATCCTATCAAAAACATTTAATATTTGTTTGTAGCCACTTTTTAAATACAAGTGCAGCATAAATATTTAATAAATGCAACAAATAAAATAAAATAAGATAAAGATGGAGATTTTATCTAAGTCTAATTGGTCTCCATAACACAACAATTGATGCATGTTTGATGTGATATTGTTGTGTTTTATTGTTAAAATGTGATGTATTGTGGGCTGTAAATATTGGGTAATCATGTTACTTGGTTACCATGTTTCTTTCCCCAATCTTGGTAGTAGAGAAGTTGTCCTAATGTTGGTAGGTGAACTCCCATTCACCTACGGGAAATTATTTTGAATTGCTATTTTTGTGTACAAATATAAGATCTTGGAAAGAAACAAGATCCCTTCAATTACTGCAAATTGTAATTTTTTTTTTAAATTGTATTCTTGTATATACATTTAGTGCTCTGAAATTTGTTCTCTAAAATTTGTTTTGAAAGATCCATTGTTGAGTTGTCTGTTATATGTATGTTCAGTCTTGTGTAAGCTTATTGTAAGAAATAAGTGTTTTAGCTTTATGTTGCCAATATGAAATATTGTCAAAAAGCGGAGCAATGTATTTGATTATGAAGTTTTCAAAAGGATATTCTCCATCAAGTTAAACAAAAAAAAACACTATTCCTTTTCTTTCTATTATTGTTATGAAATCGAAATCTGAACTTGTAGGTTTATGTGGGTTTCTGCAGTAATGGCTTTTGTTTGAAAAAGCATTTTGTATGTATTGCTATGTAGAAATGTTGTAACATTCTTGGAGGAAAAATGGTATATGTATAAATCATAATAACAATAACGAAAATAATCACCTTAAATCCTTTGTTGTTGCAAATAAAACAATAAATAGTATATGTAGATAGAGGAACATGATTTTATAGTTATTAGCATACTCATTTACACGTTGGAGTCATAAGGATAGTTCAACATTTGTCAGTACTGTTGTTTATGCATTTGGTAAACCAAAAAAACCAGAAAATAGTTAGGATAACATAAATCGACAAAGTGAAAGAATCTTAGGTTCTTCTGTAGTTATTGATATTCAACCATCTCCTCCCTCTTGCAGATTTAACCTATAAAATCAATCAATATCAAGCCGACGACCTGTCGCTTACCATTCCCTTCTGTGGAAGCACCTATAGATGCATGCTTCCTTATTATGTCTATTAAACATAGAGGAATATTGTTTTAGTGAGCCAAGGAATGTAAATGGTTATAAACTAATAAACTTAAACGATCAGCAATATGTAATATCTTCTGCATGCAAGGCGATTAAGTTGGAGGATTATCATGTTCGCCCTATTCCATAGAGAGGGGCTTTTCCCAAATGACGCATCTTGCAAGACCTACAAAGAGATGTCAAAACATAATAATGATAAACTAGAAACTCAAAACAATGCCAATGAAATTGGGTATTTAGTGATTCGGGAGAGTCGATTGTAAGTAGGGAGAAGAAAAAAGAAAAACATATAATAAAATTTCTTGTGAGATATATAACGTCTTACAAGCGCCATGCATGGATGCCAAGAAAGAAGGAGATAAAACAAAAAATAAAATAGAGGAATAATATAATAACAAGAAATAAAATAGGGATCTCTCTGTAGCAGACCCTGCTGGTGCCAATGAATTCGTTATGGCAGTCAGTGCTAGCATGGATAAGGCATTGAAATACCACACCTTTTCTTGCCACGATTTCCCTGTCTGACATCACCCATCACTTGAAAATAGAGCTTCCAGTAGTATGTAACTATGGAAGTACATGATTCTAATACTCACTCTAAGTGAGGTGCCAATGAATTCGTTATGGCATTCAGTGCTAGCATGGGTAAGGCATTGAATCACATTTTCGCTGTCTGACATCACTGATCACTTGAAAATAGAGCTTCGGGCAGTATGTAATTATGGAAGTACATGATTCTAATACTCACTCTAACTGTGAGGTATATATATAAGCGTGATCGACATATATGGGAAAGAAAAGAAAATATCTTTATATCAATTTATGTAAAAAATAAAATAAAAAATCTTAGAATTGTCAATTTAGGAAGTGGGGCAATTATTGTTATTTTTAATTAGATGGAATGTTCCAATAAGTTTGAGAACACAGTTATAAGTGAAAAAAAAATTCTAATTAATTGGCTAAATTTAGCTTATTTTCTTCCTTACTCTTTTATCCATTACTTCTCCTATATCCAAAATCCGAGTGATGAACCCATCATCCTATGATTTCTTTTATTCCCATCAAAGGTATATATCCTCTCTATCATGAGTAAATATAAATCATTAAAATCCTCTACAAGGTAGTAGAGTTTTCTATTGTGATATCATTATAAAAAATCATAATAGTTATTTTGAGCTAACAATCTTTAAGGTTTTCATTATTTTTAATCTAATATGACTAACTTATAGATTTCCTTTGCAACCCCTAATATTTATCTATAATGATTTATCTCAATTTTAAAAAAAAATATTAATTTAATAAAACGAATGATTTGTCACTAATATACAAAACATTAATATCTCTTGGAAAGAGTGCAAAGAAAGTTGGTAGCTTGGAAGGGCACTCTCCTTAGCAATGCAAGTAAGCGTCTCCTCCTCAAGACCACTTTTCAAAGTTTGGCTGTGTACCTAATGTCTTTTTTTATGCCCATTGCATGGTCACAGAACTTGATAAAATTTAGAGAACATTCCTCTTGTCAGGCACTAAAGAGAGGAGTCGTTTTTCTTTGGTTAATTGAGATACTATGTACTTTATAAAATTTTATGCGGGACTTTATTTGAGAAGGACCAGGCAGATGAACATGGCCCTCATAGCTAAAATCACTTGGAAACTTCTGAATAATCAGGTGGAATAGATTTCAATCCTCAAGGATAAGTATTTGCACAACAGATATTGTCTCGATCTTCTCGATAATTGTGTTCTTCCTTTGTGATCCATAATCTAGAATAACCTTATCGAATCCATAAATTTTCTCTCCTTGGGTTCTTCCTAGTAGGTTTGGTCTGGCACTTGGGTTTCATTTTGGGATGATAGATGGCTTTCTTCGTAGGCCCTTGGCCTACATCCATTCTATCTATTGTGAAGTCAAACCTCTATGTTCGGTTGGAGAAAAAGGTCTTTGATTTATTAGACACTTCTTTGGACCTAGTTTGTTGGAAGATAGATACCAATTGGTTTGATCCCTCCCTTGGTTTAGTTTTTGACGAGCTTCTCAGAGTTGTTAAGAACCACAAGTTATTTAACTCCACTTTTCTAGACCAACTCCACTTCGTCAAATGCCTTGATCAAGGTGGACTCTAAGGATGGGAATTACTCTATTAAGTTTAGTTACAATATTTTTTATTGTGGTTGGGATCCTCTATTTGACTAGATTAAAATTTGGAGGAGGAATTCTCTCCCCAAAGTTATTTTTTTCTAGTGGAATATCTTCGATAAACATATTCTTGCTTTGGATAATTTGGAAAAGCAAGGTCTCAATCTGGGAAACCACTATTTTGTATCTGAGGAAGAAGCTAAATCCATCCCCCGTCTCTTATTTCACTATGCCTACTCTTTGTAGGTATGAAAAATAATTCAATCTCTTTTCAATATTAGTTGGGTTTGGTAGAGGGATATTATAGGTATACTAGATAGTTGGAACCCACTGATTTCTAATGCCATGCTCATTGATTTATGGTCACAATCCCTTTTTATCATTAGGTGGGTGCTCTGGAAGGAGCACAATAACAAGATATTCAGAGACAAAAAATCTCCTTGGTTGGTGGTTGCTACTAAGGTTGTTAGTGAGATTTTTGAGAATATCACCATGACTTCTTGCAAGCCTAAAAGGAAACCTAATAACTTAGAGAGGTCAATTGCTTCTTCCTAGAATATTTTTGGGACTCTTAATGCTCTATGTTCTCATATACCTCTGGACAAGTTTAGCACCATTGGTCCCAACCAAACATGACTGGCTTAAAGTTAACTTTGGTGGCTCAACAAAACATAACACGAGCCAAGTGGATGGGGGTTGGATCATTTGTGATCATAATGGGAAAATGATTCTAGCATATGCAGTTAATACTGGCATCCAATCTTTCAAATTTAATAAGGTTGTGGTGTTGTTCTATTGTATTTGAGTTACCATGCATGTTGGCTTTTCCAACTTGGACTTTGAGGGTGACTCCAGAAACAACATTCTTTTGTTGATGAGGAAGGCTAAACCATGTTGGTCCCTTGAGGACCCCATCCTATCAGCTAGTAGTCTCATTATTTCTCTTGGGAATACTAGATCTTCTCATGTGTTTAGAAATGAGAACAAAGTTGCAGATGCACTAGCTAACCTTTGTGATTTTACTCCAAATTTAGTTATCTAGGATAATATCTCACATATCCTTTGGTATGTTTGTGAATCAATTAAAAATGATGTCAAAGGATTATGAAAAGAGATTTAAATGATCTTCTATTAGCTCCCTTCGTTATTTTCCATAATTTACAATTATGGCAAGTTAACCTCTCTAAGTAGTCTTTTTGTAAGTGTTCTTATTCTTGGCTATGGTATTCTTCTCAAAAATTTTACATAACTATTTGTCTTGTTTGGTTGTCTACAATTTTTTACATAGGAGGTGAGATGGTCCATGAAAAACCTACAATAGTGTAATCACGGTATGATGGTCCTCAAAGAGAACATTTTGGACCATGCTACAAGAGATAGACAACAAAAGCCACTTGGAATATGGAGGAAAATTCAGATTCAAACATTATCATTATCAAAAAATTTAGTTACATACAACCGACAACATTCGAGTTTATAGATAGGGCTCATAGGCCTGATACAACATGTTCCAAAATATAGTATTCTTACATGCTCCTTAATGCAAGCTGAAATTTTACAGATCAAATCCCATATTCATTCTAACTACTATCCTAATTATCTATTACAATGATTTATATCACATCTAAGATCTATAACCATCCATGTCGACCAAAGATTATAACAATCCCCAATGAAGGAAATGGAACCTGTGCATGAATAGGCCAAACTCAAATTTGAAGTTCTCCTCAGCAAGTGCATAAGATGAAGTGTGGAACTAAAAGTAAGGCCGAGGTCACTCCACAGAATAATTTGAAACACCTTGCAAGGATCTATAAGTTATGAGAAAGATCCACAAGAGATCAAACTAGCCATTAGGTTTGAAATTATTCTAGTACCAGTTCCAAAAACTGTCATTTAATCCGAAAGTGATAACTACTTGGACAAAATTTCAATTGAGTTGAAATCCTGGAATTAGGAAAATATATATGTCCATGATGGAAACATAGATCCACAAGGTCTTGTGAGAAAACATGATGAAATACCAAATCTACCAACTTGAACTAAACAAGAACAAAACTGAATGAAAATATTTTTGGTTGATGCAAGATTGCCAAGAACCAAGGATGCTCTTGCATCAGACATCTGGGGTTATCTAAAAAGTGATTCGCTCACTTTTTTAGGGCTAAAGGAAAACCAATACGGTCTACCTTAGCCTGAGAAATCCTAGAAGAATCCTCCACTGGTCCACCTTTCGACTGTACAAGATATTCTTTGTACTGTCTTCCATGCATTTTCCTCCCATCTATGATATCCAAAATCTCATTTATCTCATTTAATTATTGTTTAGGAAATTTTTTCTCCAAGTTTGATTTACTATCTTCACTGCATTTTATTTCATGGTGTTGATGTAGGTCTACAATGTTGAATATAGGTGGTATATGCATACCATCCAGTAACTCTACTTCATATGTATTTCCTGAATCAAATTTCTTCAAAATATTACATGGTCCAAACTTCTTCATCTTGAGCTTATTGTATGTGCCAACTAGAAACCTTTCCTTCTTCAAATACACCATCACTTTATCTCCAACTTCAAACTCCTTATGTCTCCTCTTTTCATTGGCTCGCTCCTTAGACTTTTAGTTCATATCTTCCAATTGTTGCTTTACTTCAATATGCACTTTCTTCATATGTTCTACAAATTATTGTGCTTTTGCACTCATTTTATCTTCCTTATTTATGTCACGTAACAATGATATACCTCTAGGATGAACTCTAGTAAAAATATCAAAAGATGTCTTTCTGGTACTCATATTTACTAAATTATTATAAGAAAAATCTGCTTGTGTCAGGACTAAATCCCAACTTCTGGTCTTCCCCACAACCAAACATCTCAAAAAATTCACCAAACTCTTGTTTACTACCTCTATCTGTGCATCATTCTATGGGTGATAATTATAACCGCACTCTAAATTTGTCTTTAACTTCTTCCAAAGTGTCCTCCAGAAGTAACCAACAAATTTTGTATCTCTGTCTCAAACAATACTAATAGGTAACCCTTGCAATTTGACTATTTCTTTGAAAAATAAGTCTCCTACATGTATTGCATTTGTTCTCTTCTTAAAAAAATATGAAATGCGCCATTTTAGAAAATCTATCTACCACCACAAATATAGAATCATTACCTCTTTGTGTCTTTCGAATACCAAGTATGAAGTCCATGTTGATATCCTCCCAAGGTCTCTCTAGAACTATCAAGGGTTTATACAATTCGACATTTTGACTATTCCCTTTCCAAACTTGACAAACACTACAACTCTGCACAAATTTACAAGCATCCTTATGAATTTGCGGCCAAAAGTAATTCTCACATACCAATGCTACTATCTTATCAATTCCAAAGTGTCCTGCCAATCATCCACTATGTTTTATTTCACCACACTATCCCTCATTGAGCTCCATGTATACACAATTGATTCCCTCTGAACAACATATCCTCCTCAATGAAATAATCCAACCATTGACTTCTATTCTCCAAGAGTAGTTCTTTACAAGCTCTCCAAGGTTCTAAAAAATCCAGGTCTTCCTCATACAATTTCTTCAATTCATCAAATCCTAATACTTCCACTCTCATCCCTGCCAACAAATTCCTTCTCCTACTCAAGGCATCAACAACTCTATTTGACTTTCCACTCTTATGTTTCAAAACAAAAGTATAACTCTGCAAGAATTTGACCCATCTCATGTGCCTCTAATTTAACTTACCTTGATTGTTCAAATACTACAAAGCCTGTTGATATGTATACAAAAAAAACTCCATAGGAAAAAAGTAATGTGTCTACTTCTTCAAGGCTTGAATTGTGGCATAAAACTCCTAGTCATACACTTAATACTACTACAATTACATTTCCACTGGCATCACAGTCTACCTGAAATACCTTATTAAAGTCTAGTAAAGCTAACATATGCTGCTCAATCACATTTTGTTTCAACAACTCAAAACTTTGGTCTGCTCCAAATGTCCATCTAAAATCTTTCTTATCCCCTCTCATTGTTTCTTTCATAGGGTTGCAAATAGAACTGAAATTCCTAATGAACTTTCCGTAGAAACTAGCCAATCCATTAAATTATCTTACTTCTCCAATGTTTTCCGATGTAGGCCATTCAACAATTTCTCTTACCTTCTCAGGATCCATCTCCAATCCATTAGCCGATATCACAAATCCTAGATATACAAATTATTTCTTCATGAAACTACACCTCTTAAGGTTTATCAGCAACTTTTCTTCTCTTAACCTTTGCAAAACTTGTCTTATATGCAACAAATGTTCTTCTCTAGTCTTACTCAAAATCAAGATGTCATCCAAATAGACAATCACAAACTTACCCAGAAATTTCTTCAATACCTCATTCATCAGCCTTATGAAAGTACTTGGTGCATTT
This sequence comes from Sequoiadendron giganteum, assembly GCA_007115665.2. Taxonomy (NCBI): domain Eukaryota; kingdom Viridiplantae; phylum Streptophyta; class Pinopsida; order Cupressales; family Cupressaceae; genus Sequoiadendron; species Sequoiadendron giganteum. Next base: position 415,446,042 of record CM021110.1, on the reverse strand, counting down.
GTTATTCCAGAATGCATCACCAACCACTCATACAATCCTTCATTTTTCTTGAATTTTGTCTTCAACTCATCGCGTTTTATGATTCTAATCTGATGATATCCACTCTTCAAATCTATCTTTATAAAGTATTTAGCTCCACTCAAACAATCCATGAATTTATCCATTCGGGGAAAAGGAAATCTATACTTCACTATTGTTTTGTTTATGTCTCTAGAGTTTGTACACATCCTCCATTCCCCATCCTTCTTAGGTTCTAGCACAATAGGTACTGCATAAGAACTTAAACTCTCTCTGATCAAAACCTTCCTCAAGAATTCTTGCACTTGTCTAATCAACTCTTCATTATCTATCAATGTCATATGGTGTGCTGCTTTATTAGGAAAACTAGCTCCAAGAATCAAATCCATGCAATGACTAATACTCCTCATAGGTGGAAATTGATTAGGTACATTATCCGAGATGATAGCTTCATATTCTTCCAGAAACTCCTTTATCCCCTCTGATTGTTCTTCTACATGCTTCAAGTCTTCAGCCTTCTTTGGAATCAAGGCATAGCACATGTTCTCATGTCTTAGTCCATCCAGAAATCTCCTTCCATTAACCAAATAAATTCTAGCACTCGTGCAAACCTAAACTTTAGGAACATCCTCCAAGCGTAACAAATTATGCTTCATCCCATTACCAACAATGGTATATGTGTTTTTCTTTCCATCATGAATAGCTTGCCCATCATACTACCAATGCCTTCCCAAAAAAACATGGCATACATCCATAGGCATGATATCGAACAAAACTTCATCATGATAATTTCCTATCTTCAATTTCGCCAAACATTGTTCACTTACCAATATCTTATTCTCATCCTGAATCCATGCTATCTGATAGGGCTTCAGGTGTTTCAATATTTCTAGCTTCAAATTATTCACCACTTATTTAGAAGCCAGGTTCTCAAAGCTTCCACTATCAATAATCACTCTGCAACACTTACCAATTACCTTGCATCTAGTTCGAAAAAAATTATTTCTTTGCAATAGTTCCTACTCCATATCATTTTGACACAATACTCTTTTGTTCACCAACACTTCTATCTCTTCCAGTTTATTAGATGTTCTGACATGATACTCCATAACAAAATTTATTCTACTATTCTTTGTCTTTCTACTTGTCTCTCCCTAATTACACTCAAATGCTCTATGTCATCCACCACACTTGAAACAGGTTCCTCAGAATAGTCTTTTCTCCTATCTTCTATCATATTTTCTATAATCCTTATTCCAGTAACCACCATATCCTCCTCTTTGGTAAGATTTTCCATCATATTTATGGTATGAATTATCATTCTTATTGACTTCCTTATCTTTATTCTAATCTACAAAAGATCCTCTTCCTCCTCCAGTAAAAATTCTTCCTCTCTGAAACCTTCCACCTCTTCCTCTCTATCTTTGCTCATGTATTTTATTCAACTTCTCTTCTAATTTTAGGGCATATTGATAGGCTTCCTCCACACTCAGTTACTTGATCAAACTAATCCAATCCTATACAGATGACCTTAAACCATTCACATATCTAGCTACTTGCTCGATCTCATTCTCCAAATGTTTGGATCTGATATTCAACTTGTAGAACTCCCTAGTATACTCTATCACACATGACTCCTTCTGCTTCAAATTCTACAATGTACATAACAAATTGATATGATAGTCTTTAGGCATGAAATTTTTCTTTAACGTATTCACCATCTGATCCCATGATTTTATCTTCTCCTTACCTCTTCTCTGCCTATGTGTTTGCAAATGTTCCCACCAAAGGGATGCATGTCCTTTCAATTTTGTACAAGAAAATTTAACCTTCTTGTCTTCGATGGTACCTTCAAAATCAAATTAATTCTCCATCTCCATTATACAATCAAGAAATTCATCTAAATGCAACTTGCCACTATAATTTGGTGGATTGAAATGTTGTTTAGTATTTCGTTTGGTTAGGGCTCTTATGAACCTCTATTCTCCCTAATCAAGGAAAGGTCGATCTTGTCTTTCCCTTTCTTCTTCTTCTTCTACCTCTTCATCACTCACATCATCAACTGGTCGACCTCTCCTCTGGGCCATTTCAACTGTTTCTAATCTAGCAACAATTCATCTCAAAATCTCCATTATAGTTGGGTTTCCATTTCCACGTGCTCAATTTCCTCTACCATTTATTCTTCCTACCATCTTTAGATAAGTCATATATAGCTATAGGTCAGATCCTCAGTCCACGACCCCACAAATAATCTTCAATAGGACTTTGCAAACTCTAACGATCTCTCACGGAATGAATCTCACTCTGATACCAATTTAGTGCAATCACAGTAGGAGGGTCCTCAAAGACAATAGTCTAAACTATGCAAAAATATTTACACAACATAAGCCAATTGGAATATGGAGGAAAATTTAGATTCAAACATTCTTATTATCAAAAATTTCAATTACATATAGCCAACAACATCTAAGTTTATAGATAGAGCTCAAAGGTGTGATACAACATGTTCCAAAATATAGTATTCTTACATGATCCTTAATGCGATCCAAAATATTATAGATTGAATCCCATATTCATTCTAACTACTATCTTAATGATGTATTACAATGATTTATATCACATCCGAGATCTATAACCATCTGCGTTGGCCAAATATTATTACAATCCCCGATGAAGAAAATGGAATGTGTGCATGAATAGGTCGACTTGAAATTCAAATTTCTCCTCGAAAAGTGCATAAGCTGAAGTGTGCACCTAAATTTAAGGTCAGGATCACTCCATGGAATAATTTGAAACACCTTGCAAGGATCTGCAAGTTATGAGAAAGATCCACAAGAGATCAAACTAGCCGTTAGGTTTGAAATTATTCCAGTGTCAATTCTAGAAATGGTCACTTAATTTGAAAGTAGTAACTTGCTAGAAAAAGATCCAATCAAGCTGAAATATTGGAATTAGAAAAATGAATATGTACATGATGAAAACATAGCTCCATAGGGTCTAGTGAGCAGACATGATGAAATACCAAATCTGCCAACTTGAACTGAACAAGAACAAAACTAAATGAAAATATTTTTGGTTGATGCAAGATTGCCAAGAACCAGGGATGCTCCTGCATCATACAAATTACAAGATGTGGAGGCTAGATAAGGAGGTTTTTCCTATTATTCAATGAGGTAAGGTAGCCTCATTTATGGAGGACATGAAGGGGAATGACCTGAACCATTTATTGAGTTTACTAACTCTTGGAAGGATGGCACTGTTACCATTGGCAGGTGCTCCTTCACTATGAATGTTGAGTTGATTGCGGAGGCGATATGGATTTTTTTGGATGGTGCTTTCATGCCTTGAAAGTCTAAAGGGAACTACAAGAAAGCTATGGAGAGGTTTTTGAACAATGGGAAAAAGGTTAATAGACTTCAAAACGGATACAATAGGGCTGACCTTACCAAGGTGTGAAGCAACATTTCTTAGGTGTTGATGAGGTACATCACATTAGAGGGTAATTTCCATCATTTTCATGCCTATCTCTTTCCCATTTCCCATGGCTAACCATTTCTACTATAATTGTAAAATGAATTTTGCTTTCTATATTTTTTAATGCTTGAATAAAACATTAAGAATGTTTTGGGTAAAGGTGAAAATCTCCCCATTCACCAAGGTTTAATTTTCTACATCTTCCATCACCGAGATGCTTTGTTACCCTCCTCAACCATTGTGAAAAGGAACACTTTGGTTATTCACAACCCCACTTTCACCCTAGATGAAACCTCACCCACTACTCGCCACATCATTCATGCCTAGGGAAAAGATCTTGCTAATGATGAAACTCCTCATGATCTTATTAAAAGTGTGTCCTTCCCTACGAATACTCCTATTTCTACTTTTGGCTCTGATAATTCAAATAAATTAGATGATGAGTCTTGGAATCCTACCCCAGTTAATTTTCCTATGCATTCCCATGCTCATGCAGAGGTATCTAATGTCTGCAACACCACTCCTATCATTCACCCTTCTAGCCCCTAGAATTCCCCTAAACTATGCATTCATATAGATGGGATCTCTATTGAAGCTAATGTGGGTAATGATAATTGTTCTTCTTGTGATCTCCTCTGGAAAAAAATAAATGAAATTTTGGCAACTATCAACATCTAGAATGACATTGGAGGTGGGAAAGGGAAAAGTTTTATAAATATTATCTATAGGATATAGCGAGGTGGGAGAGGTGGGTGAGGCAGTAATTTGAATGAGGGCGATGAGGCTTCAAAGGAGGATGATCTAGATGGGGAAGATGGTCTGCATGGTTCACTAAAGAGCTTTCTATGTGCAAACATTATCTTCTTCTCTTCGCCTAGTTTTCTAGTGGGTCGTTTCTTTCTAGAGCCTTTGTTCCTTCACTTGTGGCTTTCTTCTGCTTTGACTGGGTCATAATGTGTCCCCCTAACCGACTGTTTTTCATGCTTGTCTTTTCTTGGTGGATGGTTGTTTCATCCTCAATTTTGTTGGATATTTGGTCTCTTTGCTAGATTGGGGATTGCTTCTCCTACAACAATGTTTCTGGGTGGATTCTCGGTGGGCAGTGGATCTTGTTCCCTTCCTTTTCCCTCCTCAGTCTTTTGGGCTTACATGTTTTTCTTTCGTTGTCTCTTCCTCCATATGTTTGGTGCAGGGGAGGTGGGTATTTTTAGTCTATTGGAGGGGTTCGCTTGTTAGGGTCTTGAAAGCTAGCTGGTAGCTACTTTTTTATGGAACCTTTGTATTTTGTGCCTCTACATCCTTTCTCGTCTAATTTCTCTTGTGATAGAGGTGTTTTTTCTAGTTCTTGTGGGTTTTTTCTAGGTTTTTTGTTTTAACTGGATGGTTTGTTTTTGAACCTCGGGTGTTCCTTCAATATTTTTCTTTTTCTAGGGTTTTTGGTTTCTGGTGTGGAGATGTTGGTGGATGCTTTGGTTTCTTTGGAGTCTTCTTTCTTGATGCAAGCTAGGTGGTATAAGTTTATGGCTCAATGGTTTACTTTTGAGGCATGCTTCTTGTGGGTGTTGGTTTCTTTCTAGGTGTTGTCAAAGGGTGTTATGGATACTTTCTATTTTGTTGTACTGACCTTCTCGTATCCTATGGAGTTGGATTCATCTCCTATGGAGGTGGAGCTGGGAGGTGTTTTTCTCCTGCTGCCTTAGTTTTTGTTCCTATTGAGGTGGATTCTTTGCCTATCGAGATGGAGGTTGAGGGTCTTGGAGTCTTAAGGTGGTAGTGTTCTTGTTGTTCATGAAACTCTCTCCAATAAAGGGGAGCTTCCTAGTCAGATTGGTGGCTTTGTCTTGAATGGTCGAATGTGCTCTCTAAGTCCCCTACTGAGGTGGGGTTTTTGGAGTTGGTTTTTTTGATCAAGGGGTTGATGGTTTCCTACACCATTAAGCTAGTTATATCTCTTGTCTCTACGGTGTCATCCATGAGTGCATGTTTTTTGATGCTTGGTAGATGCAAGTGGAATATTTGTGTATCTAAGGCTTTCTGGTCCCGGTTAAAATAAGGTTGTTAAAGGGTTTCAGGCCCTTGTTTGTCTATCTTTTGTAGCATGTGTAGTCATGTTAATATTTTATAGGCTACAGTGGGGTTGATGTTGGTTTATGGTTTATTTTATTTGTAGCTTGATTTTCTATGATAGGTTGATGGTTACCTGCAAAACCATTTTTTACTGGGTTCCGGGTGCCATCAAAACCCGCTTTTACCCCTAATCAAAAAAATCTAGTATGGAATCCTCAAGTGTCTTGTAGGTCATCTTATTACTACTAAGGAAAAAAGCTAGGTTCTAGAAAATAAGGTGCTTGACTAGTAGGCTCCATGGTTCGGTGAGGTTGAAGAAAGTTGGCATTGGGATATGATTTCCTCTCTTTATAAGTTGTTTGATCCCTAGGCCAATTGGCACAAGGAGGTGGATGAGCTTAGGGCTCTTGTGGGGATAAAGGAGGAGAAAATGAAATTGTAGGAGGATATTGCTACTATTCACAACAACTAGGACAAAACTATGCAATGTCTCAAAGAGATTACTAATTAAAACAAGGAGATTGTGAATAATAGTGCTCTGACCATCCTATTGTTTCAATAATAAATTAGGAAAAATCATGGTAAAATGTTGCAAGAGGGTGATTTTGATGATAGCCATGAGCATAAAAATTATAAGGTGGTGGGTAGTACAGCTCAAGACAATACCATGGAAACCTGGGCTATTCTGAAGCAACCATTTTTATTTGAGGAGAAGCTCCAATTCCTAGCTATGGAGTGGTAGGTAGCTAGTGGTTTTAGGCTTCTAGGAGACTAGTAACTTTTTTAGTCCCTTGGCCATTTTTCTCTATCTGTGGTTTTTTTTTTTTTTCTCATTGGTTAGTGCTATTTCTTTTGTTTTTGCTTTCTAGACATTTGACTTCACATGAGCCCCTTGTTTAACCTTGGTGGCTACTCTATAAATAGGTATAGTCCTTTCCTATCTTAATCTAATTAAAAAAATATATCTCAAACATTATAAACTAAAGAAATATTTAACATTTTTTAGTCATAAATTAATGTCTAAATACTATATTTAATCATCGAAAATGTTTAATAAATAGAAATAGCCATTATAGCAGCTAGCACAATGGCATCAACGATAGAAAAAATAATTGGAAATACCCTATAGTTTTCTTATAGAAATATGTCTATGTATGTGATATAAAGAAGTTTAAACACATAAATAGGAATTCCTCTCTTAATATTTAGATGATTTTATGTCACCAAATCAAATAGTTTTCTTACATTGGTTTGTTCCATCCTTAAGATGATAAAAATCTAATAACATCTTCAAATGCATCACCAACTTAAAGTAATAAACTGATGAATTATATAATATATTTATAATTAATAATGTTCATGTATTTTAATAGACACCATATGAAAATTCTACACATCCTTCCTAAATAGCTATCATTTGGTGCAAACCTAAAAGAACCTTCCACAAATCAAAATAGTTTTTTTTTTTTTATGAATAGGAAGATATCTATATTAATTTAAAATATTTTTAGATTGAACATCGTTATCATCATGTAGCCAATCCTTCACTAAACTATTAAACTATATCTATCAAACATTATCAACATAATTGATGAGCACACACTTATACTGAGAGGAAAATGAATCTATATGAGAAAAAACTATTTTTTTAAACTTAAAAGTCACAATACTATCAATTGAAAAATATCACTCACATAATATATAACAATTATGCAACACGAGAACACCAAAATTTATGTGGAACCCCTATGAGAGAAAACCACAATAAAATAACACATATGTAAAAATAACTTACAATATTAGTAGGCATCAACCTACATTGGACACCAATCCCCTCTTGTATTAGTTTTGAGGACTATCTCACTAGAGACACGAACCCCCATAGTTCATAAGTACCAACCTACTATAGGATACAACCCCCACTGCTAAGCACCAACTTAGTGAGATACGCAAATCTCTCCTTTAGAAAGAACTAATTTCAACAACAAAGTTCTACATTCTATATGTTGCTTCTTCAATGAATGATGGATTTTATGATCTCTTTATTTACTCCTCTTTTGTATCTACATATAATTTCCTTCTCAAATATTTATAACTATTACTCTCAAATATATCTCCCAAAAATCTGATACAAACTATATCAAGTCTACATATACCTCTTTGAAATATTCCTTTGATGATCTCATTTTATTTCTCTTCCTCAATTATATCTGCATATTATTTTCATATATATATCTAGACATAGTTTTTATAAATATTTGCAGATATTCCTTATTTATATATCTGCATTAACCTCTCTTCTATATCTGAATTAAATCTTCTTTTAATATTCATATTTGTAACCTTATTTTTCACACTCAACTACTACACTTTCCTGCTTGTTATATCTCACACATCTTCTACATTTCCACTTCATACATTTACTTTTCATTGTATATCCTTATGTTTTCATGAAATGATGTATCCCTAATACACACAACGTTTTGTTAAGCATAATTACTCCTTTTTAAGTAATTCAACATCTTCTAATAGCTTGATAATTATTTTTTATTAATTAAACTCAAGCCTTTTAAAAGATTAATCATTTCTTTTTGTTAACTTTTTTAATTCTTATTTTAATTAATCAATGCTCTTGGAAACTTTCTTATTTTTTGCTTAATGCATGATGTCAATCCCAACTCATACAAAAACTTCAATGTTGATTTTAATAAATTATTAGATCCTCTCATTATGAGATTAACTTATCATAAGTTAATTGTTGTATATTGATACTTTGATCACTACTCATTTTATCTGCAATTTATTTGATATACATTAACAACCTTTTTAATCATTTCCTTTAATATTTTCCTTCAACACACACACACACATGTGTGTGTTTTTGTGTCTTGGAAATGGTGGTCGGCTATTTAAATTCCTTAATGGAAGTCAGACTTGGTATCAAGTTTGTCTATATACTTATTAAATTCAATCTTAATTTAAGAATACATGAAATGATGTATTCTTAATAATTGATGATCTTTTCTATTACATTATTTTGATCCCTTTGGTATAAATGACCAATATTTCCTATATTCTTCCTTTGAAATCAATGACAATATTTCTAACAATCTCCCCCTTTATCGCTTACGGAAACATAAGCATAATTATCCCCTTTTGAATAGTTCCCCCTTACACTATCTCTCCCCCTTTGACATCAATAGAAAATGAATATAACATGTTTTTTCCACATATAGATAATGGGAAATGTCCATTCATATTTTCTATGGTCACTATTCACATATACTTCTCCCCATCTCAAATATTCTCTTATGATCCCCCTTTCACTACTACTCTATCCTTTGTTCCTATGACATATTTTCTCTTTAGCTATCAAAAAATTATTTGGATCATTTTCTTAAATTTAACAGATCAAGAGTTTATGTCACTATCCTATTATTCTCTACGCATCTTCAAGTCTTCCTTTTATATCCATGGATACTAAATGAATAATGCCATCCTTTTTAAATCAATGAGATCATTATCCTTTTCCTATAACTCTCCCTCTTTTTAAATCAATGGTAATAGGATGCTCATTAGAATCATGCATTAGTTCATCTATCTTTGAATTGTCTTCTTCACAGATTTGACATATAATACAATGATTAACTCCCCATGAATTTTTTTTCTCCTTACAAACTAAGTGATACCACTCATGCATGAAGTGCAAAAGTATATATTCTTCCTTTTATCTCTCTTGTTTCCTTCTCCATACTATCTAGGTGGTTTCTCGAAAACCACTTATACAATATCATGATGCATGCCCAAGGTTATTGCACTTATATCATATAACATTGTGATCTAATAAAGGAGCAAAGGAATTATAGTTCCTACTTGAGAACCCATAAGGACTTCTTCTCTTGTTCCACTAATTTTTTTCAGCATGTGTACAATAGTCTTTTTGTTGCATTTTTAACATATGTCATTCTAATTATTATTTTCCAACTTATAATAACTTATATTCTTCTTCCAACCAACTTTTCCTATATGATGTGTCTAAAAATTTATTACTTTATGACCAAAGTTATTACAAGAATAGAAATAACCATAGAATGAATGTCTTTGTGCCTACCTTGGAGGAAATGACTTTGTACACTTGTCTTTAGTATCTTTTGGAGGGATGTAGGTCTTCTATGGGACTTGATTTTACTCCTTATTTTTTCTTCTAGTTTTGATAGGACTTTTAAGTCCACCAACATAATTTTTTATTTTTTCTTCGTTTGATTTCATTTGTGTCTCAAATTTTTCATCTTCATTGTCTTCTTTGTTTACCATCTTAATTTCCTTTTAAACAAGTCCTATTTTTATCAATGGATACCTCTATCTATTTTAAATATCATCCAATATTTTAGTGCTATTTTCAAATTTAAGACTTTTATTTAGTTTGGTGACAATTTTCTCCAACTCGTTCCTTAGGGAGATGATATCTGATTCCGGTTTCTCAAAATCTTCTTCTCTTATCTTTAGTTGAGTTCTTTCAACATCCTCTATCCTTCTTGATCTTATTATAATTGGATCTTTAGATTAACTTGATGGTTTATCCCACCTCTTTAAAATTTGTTGATGTCTTCTATTCCGACTCACATTCTTCTTGAAGTAATATTTTTTCTACACAAGTATTTGCATAGAGATGGCCTTCTGTGGTGCAATCTCAAAGCTTCAACTGAAGAAAATCATGTTGGAACTACATTTAATGTTGATTGGAGTGGTTAAAATCACTATGGGTTGGGAATTTCTATTGTCATATGAGTGGTATAGGGTGGATTTAGACATTTTTTCATGATTTTTTGCAACATTACCTAGCCTACACACTTCGAAGGCGAAGGTAGTGGAAATGGCTTGCAAAATTTTTATGCCCAAAATATTAGGTCGAGTAGAGGAGGTGATGGACATTGCCTCCTTTAGTCTTGGTATACCCAAGCCCAATGAACTAGAGCATATTTTGGTTTCAAATGAGGAAGTAACCTTTTAACCCTTCATAGTGGACATCAAAGATGAGGAACTGTGTGAACATAGAGAGCGGGTGGAGGTTGTAGTATGCTTCCTAAAGAAAGTGTTCCATATATTGAGCCAGTCCAAGACTTTGAATGGGCCAATTTTTCTATCAATTATATACAAAAAATTGGTAATGTATAGTTCAATTTATTCTACAAGGTTTGCAATATACCCTTTTTTACATAAGTTTATGATATCTTGCCATAGCTAGGAATTTTATTTTCTAGCATATTTTTTTACCCATTTTGGGGCTATTGGGAATTTTGTTTTTGAAGTTTTAAAGTCATTCTTAAATTTTGATGGATGTTTGGGCACAAAGCATTTTGAGTAGTTGCTTCAGCCTACAAGCTTGGGGGTAGTTTACAAATGTATCTTTGATTTTTTCATTGATGGGTTTTGGCTTATAGTAGTTTTGTTTTGAATTTCAACTTAAACTTTTGATCCAGTGGGATGAATATTCTCCCTTATCTCATATTTTCTACAATTATGAGAATGTATTTATAAGATTAATATGAATAGTTTAGGCCTTTGATATTCTATCAAAAAAGAAAAATCTACTCTGGCATAAATGAGTTCCTCATATATATCTTCTACACTAGAACATTCAATTATTTCATCCTTATCATTTGTATCTTATCCTATTCTTTGCCAATATTTACAATATTTTTTTTCATAAAAAGGATCTCTTCTCCACCACTCTCTGCATCACTTTCATAATATTAACGAACATCCGTTTATGAGTAGAAATTTTTCTTGAAATTATCCTTTTTCTCCTTTTTGTTTTTTTGTCATACCAAAAATTTTCCCTCCTTTTCTTTTTTTAATGACTTGATTCATCCTCAATATGAATATTCTTTACATAAGGGCACTTATTTGAAAAATGACCTATCTTACTACAAGTGAAACACTTAAAACGAAATTTACCTTTGTAGTTTCCAAAGACCTTCTTTAGCTTTGTTATAAAATTAGATTCTTCATCATTTAATTCATCATATGATACTTAACTAAGTTTAGATTCTTTACTTTTCTATTTCTTGGTAGCTTTAAAAGAAGATTTAATCTTTTACAAATTCTCATGTTCAATCCTCATCTCATGTGTAGTGAGGATTCTAGATCCTTCATTTCTACAATATTTGAAAATTTACCATCAAATATAAGACATAATGATCTTTAAAAAAATTCCATAATGATAGAATCTTTAATATATTCTCCAATTCTTTTGATTGTATTAACGATCTCATCATTCTGAGACTTTCAATCTACTTCTATGAGTTTGAATTTTAGATCTTTTGACCTTATCATCTCCTTCATAGGTATTCCTCAATTTTTCCCACATGTATTTGGTTGATTTTCAATGCATAAGGTTCATGAATTATGATTCCAATTATACACATGCAATTGAATTATTTTTCTTTGCATTAAATTCACTAGCTCTTTTTTATTTCCTAATCTATTGGGGGATTCATTGGAGGTGTATAACCATTTACCACAAATTTCCAAATATCATATTCTAAAGAATAAAAAAAATCCATTCTTATGCTCCAAAAAGCATACGTTTTTTCCATCAAACAATCGTGATTTTTTTGGTGAGAAACCATATCCATCTTGTTGCTTGTTTAATATGTAGCTTTATTATACTTAAACAATGGATCAGTCTTACACATAGATTTAAATTATTATATTTGAATGACATCTATATATATGATGGATTGGTATGTTAAGATGGTGTACTTCCATAATAATTTATGTTTTTTAGTTTTAAATTTAATTCATTATTAAATTTTATATTTGTGATTGATTGAATAATTTTGATTAATCATTAGGTTTATTCTAACTAATAAAAGTTATTAATATAAAATGCCTCTTCATTTTTTCTGATAAGGTTTTTCTTCTTTTCTTCGGTTGTGAGAGATTTATTTTTGTCATTGTAAATGGGTACCTAACATGGTTGTGTAGCCTAGACCTATATTGCATCTTTATTTTTCATAATAATTCTCCCTAATTTTGAACATAAGGGGGGGTGTTAGTGTAGTATTTAAGTTTAACTTAGGTTAATCTCCCAAATAGTTTTCCCATATGTCATATATTTTATTAATTTTAAAAGGTTGTACAATATGTAAATTATGCATCTCATTATTCACTCATCTTTGGTGAAATAGCATATGTGTTTCTCTCATGTATTCGTGAAGGTTTATTCTACATATGGTACTCCTAGGAGGTGGTTAATACCAACATTAAATACTAGAAAGGCTCATACCCATTACAAAATGATCATAGAGGCCCAATGAGGGGCTCATGATATTATGTTTTCTTTAAAACCTAAGATTTTAATTAAAATATTACAACTACTAATAAAACATAGAAACCTAGAGTATAATAGGAATTGAAAATATTAGGTGGAGGGGATAAAAAAATGGCATCTTACTTATGTTTCTTATATTCACCTTTCATAGTCATTTATTGTTTAGAGATGTCTAATTTTTATGTCATTTTGCAAGGGTGTTATTGTTCGAGGACAAGCCAATAGCTTCAAACTCAAAGAGTATTCTTATAGGATATAAGGAATACACAATTTTAACTTAAATTTCTAGGTAACCAAAGAGGGTGAAGTAAGAATTTTTTTGAATTTTTTTTGTAAGCATCCAATGGCACAATAAATTTTGAGGTTATATTCCATAATAGTGTCGGATACTTCTCACATTATTTCATCTTTATCTCTCTCTCTCTATATACATATATTATATGTAACAATAACTTAATAGGGCTTGTTGTCTAATGCGTGAACATACTTTTAGTTGTTGTATTGCCTACTGAACATACAACCAACAAAATATCCTTCCTTTTGAAACTTGATGATCTTTTTGTGGGCTAGTATACTTGTCTAAATCAATTACACTAGAATTTTTAAAATTTAATATGGCCTTCATAATATATTTATTTATTTATTTTCTTACCTGTTGTAAGCTAGACTAGAGTAGAAGGAGGGTAATAACCAATGGAGATAGAGATACCTTCATGGTATTGAAATCACATATGTCTTAGCAATTGAAATTTTATGCTATATTCTTCCAGCAAGTATAAAACAACAAATATAAATACAATAGAGTTTTATTTAGAACTGATAGTGGAAAAGTTGATAGATAAGTTACCTTTATTACCACTATACAAAATCCTACATGATAATTTCACCTCATATGAATTCTTTGATTAATATTTATTTTTCTTTAGGATTAATATGCTAGTTTTTAATTTATATCTTGAAATATTATTTTTTAACCACAAATTCAATTCATAATTGATGGGTTACCACAAACTTAGCCATGTAATTATCCATTATTTAATTAGAAATCAATTTGATAAAATATTTTGACTTTTGTTCTTTGGTTAGGGTTGCATGGTTTGGCATCTCAGGATTATTTTGATAGACTATGATAAAATGGTATTAATAGAATATACGTTTGTTCCAAGTGGTTGTGCCCACGAATCAACACAAAAGGTGTTGGACATTGAGAAAAAGACGGTTACTCTTTCCAAATTCAACTCCAAGTTCATGCATTGATCTATTACTACCCTATGCTTACTACAAGATAAGGATTTCGAGAAGACAATGGACAATGATAATAGTCACAAGGAACATTTCAAGTTCCTAACTAATGACTGGGGTCAGCTTTTTGCTGGTTAGGTTATTTTTCTTGTGTCTTCTATTCGCTCTTTTTGCTTGTTTTTGATGTATTGTTAAAGTGCTCTTATTGTGTTGCTATGGTCTTTGGACTTGGTTTTCTGCCTCCAAACTCTTTATAATTGGGCCAACACCCTTGTTATGCTACTTTATATATATAAAAAAATCTAAATACAAAATAAATTGAATTTGAGAAAACACGTCAAGAATTTAAATAAATTATAGTTTTGCAATACTTCTTTGATAAAAAAATCAAGATTACGACTTTATTAAAGAGAGCATAATTCTGTCATAAAGAAAGAGAATTATTTGCTCATATATCCTCAATCTTGTTGCCCTATATGCCATGTGTTTGAGAGAGTGGAAAATAACACCTTTCACTATATCTCATTAGAGACAAATTCCACAGATGTCAAGCATGTCGCCTATTAATCTACCTAAGCAAAGGTAAGTTTGACAGTAGTTAAACATGTATGAGAAATTTGACAATAATCAAAGCTTTCAGGAAAACTTGGTCCTGCAAAATCTAAAGATTATAACATAATGATAAGCTTCATTTGAAGGATTAGCAGAGAAAGAAAATATAGAATCATATAAACATTAACACAGCACTGCCATTAATAAAAAGCTTGCTTCTTGAGAGCAAATTATATTAATAATTTTCTTCACTACTAAAAAAAATTGAAGACACTGTATATTATAGAGTTTTAACCCATGCAAAAAATGAATACAACCATAACTA
The DNA here is from genome assembly GCA_007115665.2 of Sequoiadendron giganteum. Lineage (NCBI taxonomy): Eukaryota > Viridiplantae > Streptophyta > Pinopsida > Cupressales > Cupressaceae > Sequoiadendron > Sequoiadendron giganteum. Next base: position 415,431,028 of record CM021110.1, on the reverse strand, counting down.
TCATAAACAGGCCACCAACAAATACGTCCTTGCCAAGATCAAGACGGTTTAAAGTTGTCCTAAAACAATGCATAAAAAACAATTAAAATGTCCTTATACATAGCACATAAACCAAACAAAAAACGTCCTTTTACGCTGACATGGATTCCACTATCGAACGCCTGAGGAAAGCAAAACGTCAATGGACCAAGTCAACCATGCAACCTACGACGAGGAAAAGTGAGGTCGCGGTGACCGCGGTAGACAAGCGCATACACAGGAAGAAGACCCACCGCATAGCTGAGATGGTTAAGAGTTAGACCATGGTGGAAGCGGTGACGGCGACTATAGAGCAAGAAGAAGGCGAAGACTGTTAGCGCGATACCGCGTGAGGGTAAACGGTAGACCGCGGGAAGGCGGTAGATGATGCTGAGCGGTTAACCGCCCAACCAGAGGAGACTGGAGGCTTAGCTGTGGTAGAGAGGTGATAGTTGGAGGCTGCCAGGCGGCTAACTGAGCAACCGGAGGTAGTGAAGATCTTGACTGCGATAAAGCGGTAGGCAGTGGGAGAGTCACCCGTGAGACCACGAAGAGGATAGGGAGTGGCCGAGGTAGCCCGGTGGAATCTGCAGAACCATGAGCCAGGAAAGAAGAGGATGCGGGGTTGCGGGAAACATTGACCTCCAATGCCGATGAAGACTGCAACGTGTCTGTGCGAGTTGGACGAGATTCCAACATCATTTAGGTGCGCTGTTTTTAAAATTTTGTAAATTTTTAAGCAAAGTTAACATATGTAAAATATGATACAACATATCTGCGTTGGTATATTTGACCCTACAACACAGCTCCATTCTCAAGCTACTAGCATTCCAAATATATCTAATCAAAGTTATGACCATTAATCTGATGGTCGTCATACATGTATTTTGAGAACGCAACAGAATAACGAAGGTGATATGAATTCTAAACAGTAGTCTTATGAAAGTCGTAATGGAAAAATGAAATTCCATGAGTTCTGTTTAAAAGCAATGTTTTATTATTGATCTTACGAATTTCTCGCTCCAGGTTAATTAGACCTATTGAAATGATAGCGGTTGCTTTATGCTCTATTTTACTATATTCATTTTTCACTTTTTCTATTGGAAAGGTTACCATTAAGTGAGCTAATATGACTATAATGATTGTTTGTATGGTAAAGTGTACTGTCAATATTCGGCTACGACATAGTCTTATCTACAATACGGAGGAGATGAATCCAAAAATTCATTGTTCGATATTACCTTTGAGATCGTTTTTATAATTTTAGGGAATGCGTCCAAACATTCTTTTCTTCTGTTATAAGATAGTTGGATTGTCTTTTCCCAAAGTCAAGAGTATGTATACATATATGACCTACTTCATATATATTTTCTTTCCTAGCCTGTATTAGAAGTTCCTTTGGTTATTCTCTCACTCCCCAAAATCAGATAGAAATTGATCATTTCCTGAATCTTATCTTGAAAATTTTGAATCTTGGTAATTGGTGAAGGAGACTTTATTCTCATTAATCGAAACCAGCTCCTTCAATCTATTCCTAACTTTTAAGATCATGCTTCTATTTTTAGTAATAATAACGTGAACATGACATAGAAGGCTGAGTAGCGATAGTTTATGATGGTATATATACGTACCTGTTACTGCCATATTCAAAGAGTTTCCCTCTGCTGGAAAAGATGATCAGAGCCACTTCCGCCTCGCACAGCACCGACAATTCGTGGGCCTTCTTAAGGAGCCCTCCTCTACGCTTTGAGAATGTCACCTGCCGATTTATGCTGTTTTCGATCCTCTTCAGCTGTACCTTTCCTCGCCCCATCAAACTGCCAATAAACAGCCGGCGTTCAAACTAATTAACCAGATCTGCTAATAAATTGAATTAATCGATAATCTGGAGATCAAAAGAGGTGAGCCTACCCTGGTCGCTTCTTCTTCTTCTTACTCCTTGGAATGAGCCGAATCGTACTGCTTGGCGTTATTCTTGACTGGGGTTTATAGTAATATAATTGTCGTCCTCTATCCTAGGACCTTGCTACTTGCAAGATGTGGCCGAGAAATAATAGAAATGAACACCTAGCGTTCACTTGATTTGGGCAAGCACTTGGGATACGGAATCAAATACAAGGCCCATATTCTTCTGCCCAAATCTAAATAGTATGCCCCAATTTTCACTTAATGGCCACTAGCCCCACAATCTGCGGATGTCCCACGTGATACAGTGCCCCCACTCTCGACAAAATATTTGTATTGAAATATATCTCCATCTATGCTGCCTCCCACTATCTCTCGTCTTTTAATATATAAAACCATATCATTACTTTACTCAAAACGTTGCTATCTCCAGGGACGTTCCAAGAAGGTACATACTGCATATACCCACCAGAATTGGGTATTTATAAATCTTGAATTTTTTTCCTCCATGTGATACAAACATAGTCTTCACATGCAAGAAAGTCATAATGAGAGCATTAAAAAGCTGAAACATGTCGCCCTTTCAAATCGATGTTCACATCTCAAAAGTTAATGTTAGTGCTTATAATTCTCCTCACTGGGAAAAGTGTTCCCACTACTTTGTTTGATGCAAGCATTGCTAGAATTATAGTCAAAATCGAAAGGAAATCTGCCACAACTTTTGGCATTTCTGCAATCTGTATAGTGAGGAACAAGTTAGACCATGACAAAAAAACGTGTCTCATCATGCAAGATACAAACATTCTTAACAAAAAACTTTATAAGCTTTTAAGAAACAGTTGTATAACCATAGGATATTCAATGAACCTAATCTGTAAGGAATTTCTCCATCTCATCGTGTTTATATATTGTCTTTCTATTGTTTCCTTTATGGCCCATAGTTTTTTTTTTAAAATAGGGTGTTTGTTTTTCCTGCGTCCAACAGAAAATATAATATGAAAAGATAATTGTTTATGTCCGTGGCCATTCAACAATATAAAATATTACTTACAATATTATCTAGTTGTTTTTAACTTGTAGTCATTCTATACAACACTGATTATAACAAAATTATTTATTGTTTTTTATTACAAAAGTAGGGAAAGGGTTCCGATTTCGAAAGTTTAAAAGATTAAAAGTAGATTAAGAAATTAGAAGGACAGACAAGTCATAAGAAATAACAAAAGACATGAGGCATAGAGAAACATCAAAATGAAAAAAAACAAAGAGCCTAGGAAACACAACACAAGAACCAACTAACAGATCAGGTTCCAATCATCAAGGAGTGCATCAAGCGAGGTTTTGCATTTCTCCTTATCTTTCTATTCAACATCATTGTTAGCCTGCATAGTCTCCTCCACATTACATTTATCCCGCTTCTTTTTTTGTTTGTTAAACTTCAAATGGCCAGAGACGGTACCTATAACAACCTTCTCCATAATGCCATGAGTCAACTTAATAATCTTAGGAAGGGAATTTTCTAGACAAGTAAACCTATCATTAAGACTATTATACAACAAATTTTCAAGTTGTAGCACATAGTTATTCAACTTCATTATGACCCTGTCTTTACCATTAGTGTTGTGTTCTGAGGACTGTGAGGAGGGCAGGTACCCTCTCTGTTGTAAGTATTGTCTAGAGGGCTGAGGGAAGGAGGGATAGAATCAGTATGCACCTTAAGGTCCACCTCAAAAGTATTGGAAAAGTCCGTACAAGAAAAAGAAAAAGAAAAAGAAAAGAATATTGAAGAAGTCACAAAGTTATTGGAAAATCCTTGGGAAACCTTTGATTTCATACATACATTCATGGGGGAATACAAGATCATAAAAAAAGAGTCTAAAAAGGGAAAATAAAAAGCAATAATGTCAATACAAAATTCAAAAGCATCCATTTCAACCACTTTAGAAGAAAGGACAACATACACAAAAATCTCTAATGAAGTTGATTATGAACAACCACCAAATCCAAAATAAGTGAAATTTTTTTATGGAAGAGATTATGAACTTATGAAACAACTTGGTTATAGTGGAGAAGGATATGGTGCTAGAGAACGAGATATCTATGTCCCTATAGAGCCTAAAATGGAAGAAATTCCTAATGGTCTTGGTTATTGTCCCTCAAAAGAAATAAAGAATCCTTCACTCAATGTCAACACTCTTACAAAAGATTCTTCCAAGAGAACTCTAACTTTCATGCATCCTCAATTGATAGATATCTCATTAAATTTGCATCAATTTGATACTTTGTTTACTCATCATAATCAATAACAATAGTTGTTGCTCCTTGCCATGTAATAGTTGTAGGATCATATCATACTCACTATTGCAAGTGTTTACATTCATTGCAAATCATTTCCTTTTTGCAAGGAGCAGCATATCATCATCCAATCTCGGCTCACCCTTATCTTGAACTAAGTGTGGGCAAGGGGTTAGGTAGCCTTGTTCTTGTATGACACTCATCATTGTTTCTTTTGGCTAGTTGACCACCTTCCATGTACATATAAGAGCAAGCTTGGGATGTGGACGACATGCCTTAAGTTGGCTCAAAAGTGGCATATTTCTCCTTCTGAGTTTAGCATTTCATTTTGGGGACAACCCTTTATCCATAATGTAGCTTCATTTGGGAAAATATGACATGGCATAGGGCTTTCCAAATAAGCTCTCATGTATTTTTAGCATTTATCATTTGCTACTTTAAAGTAATTGCTCACAACAAGGTATTTAGCAATTTTTCTAAAGTGGGGGCATACATTGGCATTATTCTTTTGCATTTTACAACTCATTTTTTATTGTGGAGTCTTCTTACTTCTTGCAATGCGTCTTTGTATTTGTGTTTGTTGTTGATCATAAAAGCTTGCAACTCTCTGAACAACCTTATGGGAAATTCAATGAGTGGGGGACCAAATTGTGCCTCATTGAATGACCTCTGAGATTTTTAAAGAAAGTCGGCTCTTCTTTGTGTGTGAGAAAGGGGAAACAGAACTATAAGAAAAAACATAAAAAGTGGTAATACGCCAAAGCTTTTACAACATTTCAAAACTTAACAATTCCTTATTCTTGATGAGATAGACACAAAATGCCACAAACCCCACATTGTTGGGAAGAGAACAATCAACTAAGGCTAGAGAAATCACATGGCAATCATTTAGATATCCTCACAAGAAGTATCCATTAATGTTTGATTGAAATAAGAAACCCCAAAGAGCAACAAGAATATTTGGATCTTTACAAAATCCTTCCTCTCTTACAACATAGTATGAACAATAGTGTATCTTTTACAAAAACTAAAATAGTATAATGAACATGATCGAGTTTCTGAAAGATAGTATTAAACACAAAAGCTAATAACATATGAAATAATCATCAAAACTATCTACATAAGGCTTTAACACGGTGTTCTCAACATAAATGATATATGAAAAATAAATTCATGATAAAGGCCATAAAATGGACAATTCCAAAGATTTCTTCTTAATAGATCTAATTCTTGTAATAAATTAATTAAAAACAAAGGTCATATGCCAATCCGATTGATAGTATTCACATATATAACATGTTAGAAAGGGTGAATAGTGCTCCATGAAATCATCCTATCCCTAAGAAATTAAAACTCCCTAAAAACTATCTTCTTTCGAAAGATTCAAAAGGTGGTTCCTTGTAGAGGATTATCCAATATTTCTATCCTTTGTTGCAGACCCCTTTAAGTAGATAGGAGGAAGAGCCAATACCACAACTAGTAGAGATGAACAACCACCTAGTGTGCATACTTGATATAATGCAATCCGATCTAAGACCAGATTGGATCGCAACAATCTTCGCTCATAAAGTTTGAGCTATTTCATTAATAGCTCCAAATCTTGTAGGAGTTTTACGAACATATGCTATTAGAAGACAATCAGATCTCAACATAGCCTATAAAAATTTGATCGATCAGCCTCAAAGAATGATGACATCATCATAGAGGTCCACTCCCAAAAGTATGAAATCTACCACGCCATCCAACAAACTCCACCCAGAAAGAGATACATACACAAAAGATGCATACTTCTTGACGAGATGGCTGATGTGGCAAGCTAACGGGTGATTTTTAGAGTATATGAGAATGGTTTCATGGAAATCCCCACCAAGCCAACATGTGTCCTAGTCTGGGCCCAAAAGGAAGATGATATAAAGAATGGATGCACAGCCACCATGTGGCATATTGCATACCTTTTAGCATGAAGAAACTTTAGCTTTCGAGGCACGAAGTCATCTTAACGTGAAAAATAAGTAAAGGTCGAAAGAAGACCTGCAAGGGTCAAAAAAAATTGAAGGAAAAAATTATCTCCATAGTTTTGGTGACTCTCAAGGGGCCTTCGCTTATGAAAGCATGAACCTAGATCTCAAAAATCCACAAAGTTTGAGCAAAGTGGCATGTTGGGTCTCCCAATCTCCATTGGTGGGTAGAACAAGGGCACACAATGTCTCGTAGGCCTAATCAAGACCAAGGAATTATTTAAAAGAACCCCCTCCCCACCTTGATAAAATAGCTCCAATGTGACATTAAATTTTGGAGAGTGGAAGAATTTCGTTCTCGATCTCCTCTATTATGGGTGATGAGCTCAATCTCTTGAGCGTTGTGGAATTCTTGATCTTGAGCCTAATTGCATTGATGATCTATTCATTTGTCAATACTCCACCGCCTAGTGAGAATAGGGTGGGTAACCTAGATTGGAGCATAACATTAAATTCTTCAAGTTAATCTCATCAACCTTCTTATCCAATATCGCTTGATAATTTATGTATTTTTCACAACCTGTTTATAGAAGATAAATTTATTTTCTTTCCTCATATGTGCTCTTTGATCAGGGATCCTGACATCTCTTAAGGCTTCTTCATTCACCTTAGATAGTCTTGTGATCAAGGTTGCATATTCCTTAGCTTGGGGAGTGACTATGTTCAGAATTTGTTCAATTGTCGGTGTGAATTTTTTGTTTAACTCCTATTCATCTTATTAAATTTTCAAAAATGGCTTTAGATGTGCCACCACAAATATGATCCTTTCCCAGTGAGTAGATATTATTTTTTAAGCACCAAGAGAAGCTCGAATCCCTTTGGTGTGCCAACTCCTATTGGAATTGGAAGTCTTTGGCCTATATTTCTTCTTGTAATTGATTCCTCACCTCGAGAGCTTTTGAATGTTTGGAGAGAAACTTTTCCATTTCTTTATTGCAAACCTATAAAATAGACTCAACACCTTGCTTCTCCTTATTTTATTTTTTTCCTCTTCTTGGACCTTTTGAAGGTCGTCAGAGGTTTTAGCCAACTCTTCCTTTATGTCTTCCTTCTATTTATCCAATTCCTATACCTCTTTTTGTAGCCTAGTATATATGGTGTTTGTTTTGGTTAATCACTTTCTAGCCTTTTTGTCTTTGTGGATGCTCTATTTTTGTTTCATTTTTGACTGTGATCTCACAGGCATGTGCAAGATCATCATGGAAAAAATAAGCCCTTAAAGTAGCAATAAAATTCAGAAAAATTAGAGTTAGGCAACTTCGCATAAAAATTTGAATAAGTTAACTATATTATTTCAAAAGTATGTAAGAATAGAATCTGTTGCAAATTGAATGTAGTTTCTAAACTACTACGTTCATTTTTATTTAAAAAAAATCTATTTGGTGAAAATTTAAAATTTCAATACAGTAGTACTTGAATTTCAGGGAAATATAAGAAGTGTATGTCTGACCACCCTAACCACAATAAAATGATAATATGTTTTTAGAAGATTTTAGATATAAGTAGAAGACTCATGTCTCGATGTGATGCATATTTTTTTGTAATTTTTTTCTAGGTAAATAATTAATTATGATTTTTTTATTACAAATAAACTTGTACGTCTGACCACTTTAACTTGGTCAAAAATTTATGATTTTTATTTTTATTTTAATCCTATATTATGTGAAGCATAGAATGTGTCGCATTTTTCAAATTCAAAAAATGTGATACCTTTTGAAAGCTAGAGATTTTTTTCAATCAGCTTATGAATCAAGACTTTAGTCATAATTCAAATAGAAAATGAATAATAATTGTTTATTAAATTGAAAGTAAGCATAATTTATATTGGTGGAAAGCTAAGAACCTCCTCTAAAAACCTTTTTCGTTTCATCAATTTTGGGTTAAAAAAAATCGTCAGCCACATGGGCCATCATATCACTTGCATATCGCCACTTTTTGGCCCATCATGATCCTACACATACCCTCACATTTCAATCTTTTTACCTTGGCGTGAAGCCAATATTTCTCACTCTAGGCCTCTTCAAGAAACTTAGTTGCCTCACCCTGCTGACCCTGTAACTACCTCAAGCATGCCATCTCCAAGTCTTTTCCTTTTATTTATGTCTATAGTCTATCCACTATGGCCCCTTTATGCTCACAAACTCTACCTCATGCTTTTTCAATTTATTTTCCAATTTCTCATAGTCAGTATAGAGCACCTTCTAAGTTGCTTTGGTGAGGACTATTTTGTTGTGCCGAAGAGTTTCACTCAAATTTAGACCAACAACCTGGATGTCATAATTCTTGAACTACATTTATCCTTCTGGCTTGGATGTCTGTGGCCTCATAGCTACGATAAACAAAGAATTCAATTCTTCATCAAATAAATCTTCCAACTTCTAGGTAGCTAGAATTTCTATGACCTTTTCCCCCAATTTTTGTTTTATTTCTTATCAAGACTTGCTAGTTACTTCAATATGAGTTTAGAGGCTCTTTGGAGATTCAATACTTTGTGCAACAAGAAAAACACCTAGAGGGAGACTAAAAAGGGTTATGAAAGGAGGGGCTTCAGTGGTATGAGGTTTTGGAGAAGCGAAAGTGTTATCATTGAAAAGGGTGGGAATCTATGTATGCATCGGGAAGGAGGGGCACTCGTTGTATTATAAGGGGAAGTAGGAAGAAAAAGGGACATAGGTTTGGAAGTAGGTGACAAAACTTGTAGCATGGGGAGATTAGTGTGTACAATTGGTGCCCTTGATAGGGAAATTAAGGAGTCAATTGTGGCTGAAGTGGAAGATGCAAGTTCAGCGTGATGAGTTTCCTCACAAGGTTCATTGTTAAGTATAGTTGGGGGTGTATTCAAAACAAGGATGTTGAGATCCACGGATGGAATCTTTCCCTTCATAGATGAAAGGGGGGAAGCAACCAAAGATGTACTTGAAGAAATGAGTGTGGGTGCATTACTTACCTCATTTGTCAAAGTCAAAAATCCTGGTGGAACAAAGTCTACCTCTTCTTCTTTTTTGTTTAATGTGCCTGATCCACCCAAGTCTATTACTCTCCTCCTCTTTGTAAGAGTTTTGCTGGTTGATTCAAATTCTCTAGTGACTAATCCCAATGATCCTAGGGCCCTTGGAGTTACGAAAAACCCTCTTGGAGACCATTTTCTCCTCTTTCTCTTTAGTGGCAGGTTTGCAGAGGATGTGATCTACTTTCTTTTGTGTTTCGATTCTTTTCCTTAGTCTTTCCTATGTCGAGTGATTGAGATGGGGGGGTAGAAACTAGCACATACTCCTGTTCAATTTCCTGATCTTATTTAGGTTTAGTGTTATTTATTTATTTAAATAAAAGGGGTAAAAACTTTATTGAAAATTAGAAAGGAACATTACAAAGCAAGCAAAGAGCCAAAGGCCTAGGAAATAATAGAAATACTAGAACACAACCCAACCAAAGTCAACCATCTCCATAGCCAGCCTTATCCTCCGCAAGAATCCTCTCCAAGTTATGGCGAGTCTCAAGAGGAATAGTCTCCCAATCGTCGATTCACCAACCATCATCACGCTCAGAAGCACATTTTGCCAAGGAATCAGTAGCCCTATTCCACTCCCACAGAATATGAACAAAAGTCACCATTTCCATCAATGAACTAACCTACAAAATTTGTTGCATAATCATAGCCAGTTGCCAGCTGACACCCATCACTTTCTGGTCAATGAGCTAATTAATCAAGATTTGAGAATCAGATTCACATATTAGGTGTCTCCACCCCAAAGCATGAGCCCTCTCGAAGGCACATAGGATTGCCAAACCTTTCACATTGTTGATAGTCTTTGTCCCCTCATTGGACAAAAAGAGGAAAGCCACCAAACCAGATGAATCCCTGCCAATCCCCCCAATACCAGCAGGCCCCAGATTACCCCTGGAAGAGCCATCAGTATTAATCTTGAGGACTTGATCGGGAGGAAGCTGCCTCTACCAACCCTCTGAATTTTTTGCTTCATCTTCCGATCTCTCCTAACACACGTAGAAGTCACAGGCAACCCTTGAATCCCCAATCTTTGCACCACCTCAGTATCCCTTTTCTCTAAAGGAAAGCTCATAGCACACTTAGTCGCCACCGTCTCCTAAACCATGCCCAAAATTCTCTGCCCGACCTGTTGCACAAGATTCTTCTCGCCACGAAAAATACAATAATTCCGTTCTAGCAAAATCTGCCAAAACATAAAGATAGGCCCCACATACCACACTTCCTATAAAAAAGAAGCCATAGAGGGAGGCCTACCCACACTATTCCAAAATTCAATCAATGAGGAAGCATGCACATAGGGGCTCTACCAAACACCCCACCAGAAATGCCAAATTTGGATCACATAGGGACAACGGAAAAACAAGTGAGAAGACTCTTCCTTAGTAGCCCCACACAAAACACAGACATAAGGGCCTTAGAAACCCCTCTTATGAATATTGTCCCAAGTCAAACACCTATTCCAGGATAACATCCAAACAAAGCAATTACACTTTGGCCAGGAGAACTTGTTCCAAACCTTCCTCCCCCTCCACCCTATGGGACAATAACACCTTATATCCAGAGGCAATAGTATAGACACCCATAGGATTAGGGGACCAAGCAAGGACATCCTCATCTCAGAGTGAACTACACCATCGACTGGAAAGGATAGTTTGCAGCTCAGCACACTCATCTTGCGACCCAACATTCGGCTAGATAGCAGGAGACTTCCATCTTGCCCGCAATGAGAGGAGGATTTAAAGTCACTCACTCGAGACCAACTAGCCTCGAGAAATCTCTGACAAAGATTCAATAAATTAGGATAGTGAGATATGAGAGGAGGGGAGCCATCCCAAGAATTAGACCAGAATTGAACCTCAGTCCCCTACTTACAAATCCAAAATAAACCCTCCTTAATAAGAGTAGCCCCCTTCTTGAGAGTGCCCCAAATCATCGAACCCTTTCCAACAAGGGGATAGCGAGGGATATTAGTCTGAGGAATCCCTAAGAGATACTTTTGAGATAGAACCCAGGCCCAAATCTTTTCCTGCTCGATGCACCACCACCAATACAACTTCCCAGCCAGAGCCACCCCTGTCAAAGCGAACTGTCGAAGACCAAGACCCCCATACTATTTTGGGCTACAAAAAACCTCCCATCTAACCAGACTCCATTTGGAGGACCCCAAATAGCCAGCCCATAAAAATTGTCTAGCAACAGAATCAAAATCCTTAACAAAGCTTACCGAGGCAATCTGGAGCATGCATTTGTACATGGGCAAGGCTTGCACCACAGACTTGATTAACTGGACACGTCCAGCAAAAGATAACCACCGGTGAGTCCAGTGATTAACTTTCACTCAAAATTTATCCGAAATATTCTACCAAGACTCCCTAGGCAATCTCCTAGCCGAGATGGGTATCCCAAGATAGGTAAAAGGGAGAGTCCCAATCTGAAATCTAAAAGTCTGAGCAATCCTTTGCTAGATGGGGCCCGGAGTATTAAAAAAGAAGATAGAAGATTTATCCTCATTAATAAATTTTCCTGAAGCAACTAGGTAGGTGTCCAACACCCTTCGAATATTAGTAGCTTCTCTCATTGTAGCCAAACCCATCAAAGAAGTATCATCCACAAACTGTAGGTGTGACTATGGAGGCAAGTTACCACCCTCCACATTTCTTTTAATCAACCACCCCAAACCCTCAGCGAGGAGAAGAAACAAGTAAGGAGAGAGGGGGTCCCCTTGGCGAAGCCCCCTAGACGCACCAAAAATCTCAGAGTGTTCCCCGTTAATAAGCACTAAGAAAGAAATAGAGGTAACGCAGCCCATAACCCATTGGATCCATTCTTCCTGGAAACTAAAAGCTCTGAGGACCTTCCAAAGGAAGGACCACCTGACTTTGTCATAGGCCTTAGCCATACCCAACTTAATGAACATCACCTTATCTTTGGAGCGGGCCATAGAGTGAATGGTCTCAGTTGCAATAACAATCCCATCCAGAATTTGTCTACCCACCACAAAGCTACTTTGCTTCTCAAAAATCAGCTCATTCAACCCCTTCTTTAACCTATTAGCAATAATCTTAGAGATGATTTTATAAATGACATTGCAAAGAGAAATGGGATGAAATTGACCTAACCTATCAGCCCCATCACATTTGGGAATGAGGGAAAGAAAGGTAGAATTTAAAGCCCTTAGTATCTGCTTATTCTGTTGAGATTCCTGGACCATAGCCAATGAATCCAACTTGATAATATCCCAGAATTCTTGGAAAAACTCCATCGGGAAGCCATCGAGACTAGGTGCTTTCCCTTTCTTCATCTGGAAGATAGTCTGCTCAAGTTCCACCAACGTGATATCACTCAAAAGAAGTTCATTCAATTCCTTAGACACCAAAGAGGGAATACAAGAAAGAACCTGGGCTTCTTCAGGAGACCCCCCTTGCGAATCCTCCCTAAAAAGAGAGGAAAAAAATTGCACTGCCTCACCATAGATTTTTGGGAAGGATGATAGCTGCTCACCTAGATCATTCACCAAAATCGAGATAGAGTTGCCTTGCCTCTTGGCTTTTACCGAGTTGAAGAAGAACGCTGTATTTTTATCCCCTTCCTGAAGCCACTCTATTTGAGACTTTTGTTTCCAATACACTTCCTCCTGCAACTCGCACTCCTCCAAAGCTTTCAAAGCCTGAGTCTCTTCTTGCAGCCATTCAACAGTCACCCCATCCTCCCTTGTCAACCTCATGATACAATCCAAAACATCCTAAGCAGCCAACTTAGCATGAAAGATATTCCCAAAGTAGTGACGATTCCAATGCTTGAGCTAAAACTTCACATACAGAAGTAATTTAGCAAAGGTATACATTGCCATGCCGAAAGTAGGTCTACCCCTTCTCCACCAATCAACCAAAAAATCATACATAGAATTGTACCGCAACCACATGAGTTGGAATCTAAAAGAAGGAGACCAAGACAGATGACTAGACTCAATAGCCAACTTGATAGGCAAGTGATCGGATCCCCTCCAATCCAAAATTTCAGAGCTAGAAGACGACATACCACCAATCCAGTAATAGGAAACTAGGAACTGATCCAATCTCTTAGCAATACAGTTATCCCCCACCCTGCGGTTGTTCCATGTAAAATGACCATTACTGGGCTTAATATCAACTAAATTCAAAGCATCAATGTTACCACACAGGAGTAGCGCATAAGGCTCTAGCCTTGTAGTACCACCATGCTTTTCAACAAGCTCAGTTATAGCATTAAAATCTCCAGCCATAATCTAGGGATGGAAAGGAGCCAAACTGCCGACAAACTAGATATGGGACCATAGAGAATACTTACCCCAAAGATCAGTAGGAGCATAGATATTAGACAGGAGTAAAATCTCGCCCGTCTGAAAGCTAGAAGCAATCATAGACATAGTAGACTTAGCAGACATCCACCAAAGAGGATGGATCTTCCATGGGTTCCACAAACAAGCTATACCCCTAGAAGACCCATGAGCACCAATGCATTGACACTCCCCATTCCTCCACAACTTAGGAGCCAAATTAAACATACTTTCCACTGAAAGCTTGGTTTCCTCCAAAAAAAGGATATTAGGGCCTTGATTTCTAACCAAATCATGAACCACTTTTTGTCTAGGGCTGTTGTTCAATCCCCTTACATTCCATGATAAGACAATCATTTCAAGGGGCTCAAAAACTGAGAATTTAGAGTCTTTACCAACCTTGGCTCCGCCAAGGTGTAACCTATCAACTTGATCTTTTCCATATTCTTCTTTCTACCAAGTTTGTCAGACTTCTCTACCCCACATTTTTTAAGATCCCTTTGCAAAAGGCCCAATTGAGAAGCAATATTGTTGCTCTTAACCGCATTCGAAGCTACAATCTGCCCAAGATGAGAATAATCCCCACCCCCTTTCAATGCTGCAGGAGAAAGAACCGACACGTTGGGAGCCACCAACTGTTGATCCGTCTCCATGTGCAAGGTATCGACGCTCGATGGAATCAGTGAATCAACATAGATTTTGTCCACATGAGCTGAGTCCTCAACCTCCTAAGCTATACTCAACAAACCTAGGTTCACTTCCTTCTGGCTGAGATCATCCAATACCTCAAACCTATTAAAACTATCATCAACTTGACTTTCCTTTAAGGTCCTCTTTTGACCTCGGTTCCTATTACTAGCTTTGACCTAAACATAACCATCGGCACCAACCACCTCAATAGAGGCCAAGCCCTTCCCCTTATCAGCCGTAGGGGGGTTGCGAGGAGGTTGTGTGTCCTGAGACTCCATCGGCTTATATCTTGGACACCTACACTACAAATGACCATACTCATGACATAAACAACAATGGAAAGGAAGAGTTTCATAATCCAACTGCTGCACCAAAGAAAAGGATCCCATGCACATATCCATAGCATCGGGTAAAGGCTTACTAAGATTAGTTTCAACACAAATACGAGCATAAGTCAATACCTTTTTTCCTAGGCTTTGTGAAGAAGACCCAACTGCTTTTCCAAGTAGTGAAGCCAATAGGAGCAAAGTATCCTCTCGACAACATTCCACCAGAATTCGAGGTAAAAAAACCCACACCGGAACACGATTTGGCATCTCCTCCGAGGGGATAAAGCCAACATGCCATGGTTTGATAAACAACCCCACTTGGTTATGGAAATAAGGGCTTTCCTCGAAAATCTTATTGCAATCAGCCATGTAATTAAGGGTAACCATAAAGTAGTTATTGGCCAACAACATAACCTCCATTTCTCCTTCTGGCACCCGAGTCCTCTGGGCCCAAGTTTCCAAGAACTGCAATGAAACCCGCATCCCCAAAAATTTGTAATATAGAGAATGGTTCGAATAATATTCAACATCTTCTACAATCATTTCAGTCGAGATCACCAGTTTGAGCCTCTCCAAGCAACGCTCGAGACAACCATTAATCTTCTTGAGCCTCGACCCATTGGACGAACCCACACCACCAAGTCTTGTATCAGGAGAAAATAAATTATTATCAAAGGACTTCATCCCATTGTTCAGAGACTTTGAACGAAATGCTACATGAAAATCCATCATAGGAGACATCGCAGATGCCTCACCCCTATGTAACGACATCAGGCCCGAGACGGGCATGTAAACACACGACGTACTAGTGACAATGTGTGGGGAACCCCACACTGCCACACCCAAGCACCCTTCACACACACTCCTTCCCAACCTATCACACCCACAAGCATGCCAAACAAGGGCCTAGTGGTAAGGGAAGACCCCCGCGCACCACCAAACACTACCACTTCACACCCGCACCCTCACTAGCCCAAGCCCAGTGCCCAGTGACACCCTAGGCACAACACCACAGAATGCAGGCAGAGGGAGCACCCAGGCTAGGAAAAACTTGACAGAGAGCCACCTTCGACCACCCAATGCAGAACAATAGCAACTGATAGAAGCCACCCCCAAAATACTTAGAAAGGACCCACCCCACAACGCACAAACAAACAAAGACCTATCACGAGCTAGGGCTCGAGTGCCCTAGCTCAGCCCGAGAAGTTGCAGATGCCATAACCCAACCTCTACCCAATTATTTTCTTCATATTACATCTAGGTTTACTATTATTGGATCTAACCACAACGCCATAGATTTCATAGAAACACTCATCGTTTGGTTTAACCTCTTCATATAGAGCACTTGGGCATTTGATTTGGTGGTGGTATTTCCAAAAAACAACTACTTCCTTTTGAACCATCCCAAATTCTTTAGTTGTGTTTTGAGGGACTTGCCCATCTAGATGCTATGTTCGAACTCCGCCACCTGAACATAGAAGTCAAGCCATAGGGGTCATACATATGATATAAAGTATAGGTCAATGTAGACCTGTACCCTCTCTCTATCTAGCTCTTCCTTCAATTAAAATATTTCCACTCTTCATGTTTCATAGTTGGAAGATGTCCCACAAGATTGTACCTCTGTGTGTCACAAATGAGGACCAAGCCTAGGCGAGCCAATTTTCTAGTCAACACATCTCATTCCTCTCTTTTCAAAAGTGTTACCTAAATTTTTGCAATGGTAAGAGCACCTTTTTATGTCTCCCATTTCCATAGGCTTTCCTGACAATGGTTACTTGATAGAATGCCTCCAAAGTGAAGGTTTGTTTTAATATAAATTTAGGGAGCCTAAAGGATCCTCAATAAAGCCATGATATTTGATGAAAGAAAAATCGACTCCCAAAAAATAATTCATCGTGGTCTAGTGGCTTTTCATCCATTCTCAAGCTTTAGGGGAAAAGTGAATAGGAGGGCACATAGACAAATCCAAGAGCACCAATTGTAGAAAATAATCAATGAATGAATAATAATCCCCTATGCTAAAAAGCACATGGGTCCTGATAGAGCTTTTGAAATTTGACAATTTTTTGCCAGTTTCGTGAAAATTTTGTCAAATTGTCTACTTTGTACTTGATGGTTGTATGCTAGGGTTTAGGGATTTCCATCCATTGCTCAAATGTTTCAAAACTATTAACCCCTTGTGTTATATTTTCATGTTGACCCATTGTATGAGTTCACTGGTTATCTTAGTTATAACTTATGGTGTCGTGACCATTATTTTTATCGACCCCTTTTCCTAAACCTGCCAATCATTGGATGAATCTTGAAAGGTTTTAATTATCTTTGGATGGCCTAAAATATTTAGTTTTTAAAGACTTATATCCTAATTTTTTAATATTTTTTTATGAGGGTTCGTCGCCCATTACCTAGCCCATGGCCCCTTCCTTATAATCAATAAAGATGTATGCATGTACAAAGATCTGATCCGTCAAATGAAGTGGTTAAATCTCAACCCTTGCGTGCACATTGGGAAGCATTTAAAAAATGCATTTCCAATGGACGATGTGGTATGCGCGATTACACTATGTATCTTCTGAATCATGTGGGACCTAGTCCTCACTACCATCTTGGCTTTATCTGATGGTCGATTGATGGATCTCACATACTATTGGGTCTTGATTTGAGCCATAGCATGTGTGCCGGATAAATATTAATACTATTACCTAACGCATTTCATGGACTACATGATGGTGACACGTGGACTCTTTTGGCGGCGTAAGGAGTCTGGATAAGGCCCACATGTGGTGGACGTGATTTGAAACTGGGGAGAGCACCATTGGTCAATGATCTTGGCATGCGACAACATGGAAATTTTAAACATATTTGACTCAATTAGAGCCATTTAGAGGGCCATTTCATCCGTCCATTGATGACTCACATTCAAAAGATAGAACTTGCAATGTGATGACTATTTAGACTCTACAAATGGTGAGCATTAATGGAGAATTCTCTTAAGAGGATATCAACCTGATGTGCATGTGTGTGAAGAGCTACTTCATAGTAATTACGATGAATTATACACCATTTTCCATGTACCTGGGAATTACTAATGATGAAATAGATGCCAATGAATAATCACTTACTTACTCGTGCTTCTCTTGGAGCATTGATAGTCGACATCATTAATTTTCTAAATAAATATGCCTGATGGCTTGCTATTTTTACTATTGCAATTGAGAGACTAAATTTATTTTGTTTGGCTATAGTAAATTGTGATTATTCTTGTGGAGGTTGTTGAATTATAGTTCAAGATGAGCAGGTTGGCTGCCTCTCCATCTTTTGTGCATTGGTCTACCTATGTAAATATGTACAGGTCTCACGGTGGTCTTCGATTGCCTGAGTAGAGTACTCTTCTAGGTGCTCTCACTTTGAAATACAAATATAAGAAGCCTACCCATGTTTTCCGTGTAGCTCTGAGCTAAAAGGCCATGCTACCATTATAGAGGAGGCGATGTATGGAAAGGATAAGGGATCTACTGAGTTTGAAAAAAGATCGAGAGCCAAAATACTGTATGGTCGAGGCTCCTTAGGAAGGCAGAATTTTCCTATCGATTTCTCAAGCAACTTTGGTGACATTGATACTGAGATTGATTTTGGGTATGGCCAATTTCTCATACCTTTGACAAAAATGGCTAGTGTGAATGAAGAGGTTCCCATAGTTTCTTCACTACCTATGGTGGCACCGTGTGATGTGACTAGTTATGGTGTTGTGAAGTGTGTTGATGACAAAGAATAAGTTATTGTTTCACCACCAACTGTGTCGAAAACATGAAGTGGGCATTGGTATCGTGGCCCTAGTGTTGGTTCGGTTTTTGGGCAACAATATGTTGGTTCCTGGTTTCTTAAGTTTTTTATTATGATGCTAATGTTGGTTGTTTTTGGTGTTTGAGGTGGACATGGACAAAAAAAAATTAACGGCCTTAAATTGATGTGGCCTTAACTGGTTATGTGGATTGTTATAAATTTTTATTCCCCTAATCGGTAAATGATTACATCTAACCATCTGGGAATTTTAAAATTCAGATGAAATTTTATTTTAAAATGAAATTTTGGTGAAATGTAACTACAATGAGCCCATTTCTTACAGTCACTCTCTTACTCTATAAAAGAGATTTTAGGGCTCATTGCAGAGGTCAGATTTTTTGGGCCTAAAATGGTCTAGGTAGAATATATGTATAATGAACAAATACAAATGCAAAATTCTTGACCAATCTGCTAGTTAATTGCCTTGGGTACAAGTTGTATATGAAATAATCTTAAATAGTTTTATTTAAGTTACTAATATTGAAAAAAATTATAAAATTAAAGTATGTGCTCTCCTCCATATGGTTATTCCAAGTTATGAATGAAAACATCAAGTATTTTTCATTTGTCTTCGATGGTTGGTTTAATGTATGACTCTCTTCCTTAACTTAAATCAATGATTTAATTAAATGCTTAAAAATAATCGTATGTGTGTGAGAATTTGTTAAGGATTTGGTAAGAATTAATACTTTAATTGTTGTGAGTTTTGTGATGCATTGCATTACAGAAATATTCTATTCATTTTAGGATTCAACATTTTGTGTATGACAAAATATTTCATGTCTTACTCCTTTTTCCCAATTGTTGAGTCACTGGTCTATTTGTTAGGAATTCTGGTAGTCTAATGGGTCTGTGAAATTCCTAACCTTGGATTCAAGGTTTGAACATTAATTAATTAAACTTCTTTCATTCTGAGTTGAAAATTTGTAACAAAAAGTGTGTTCCTAGCAAATGAAAGATTATTTGTAAAAGGTCATCCAATCCTTTAATTAATATTGTATGTTTGCAATTAATAGGGACAAATCTATGTGTAGAAGTGTTCTTGAGGTCCTGAATATTAAATGAACACAATATGGAACACCCTCCTTGGTTCCACAGAGCCTAAAGAGTAGGAGTAGAGACCCTATAACTCTTTAATCATTATGTTGGCCTCTAACCTAGGAATTTCTTGAACATAAGGCTTGGCATCCTTTTGAGGAAATTGGGATTTAGCAGGGAAAAAAAAACAATAGAAATGGCGACTCTGCTAGGGGGAAATTTGATAAATTTATAAAAGAAAGAATCCCAATCATAGATTGTAGCATCACAGAGTCAAGCATTTGGGTGATCTAAATTTTTTTTTAGGTATACAAATATTTTAAACTTGGAAACATTTTGGCTGGAGTTAAATTCAAAATAATTTTTGAATGACTCTACTAGTGGAGGTAACCTAGAATGATATTTAGTTGTGAAAGGGCTTCAAATTTTTTCAAAGTTCAGTCCTCTGTGAAGGAGGTAGTGACTCTGGCTCAAGAACCTAATGAAGAACACATAGAAAACTCCATTTCTACAAAATTGCGGTCATAAAAGAGCTTAGAATCTGCTAAGACTTCCATGTATTCTCATAGACATATTTCATGATTTAGCAAGTAGTTTATGAGAAATTTTGAAGAATATAAATGTAATTGGTTCCCAATTAACTGAAGGAAGCACAAATAGAGGGAAAATTCTAGTTGAATGTTTCATGTTTCTAGAATGTAATGAGGAATTCATGATTTGTATTAAAGAAGAATGTTATGTTTTAAAATCCTAAGAAAAATAGATGGAAAATTATGTTGTAAAGGTTTTAGAGATTAGGTGCAAGGAGAATTTGAATTACTCGTTGACAAATTGTGGTAAGAATTGCAAAGGCAAGCTAAAATTTCCTTATCAAAGTGTACAACTGGATACAAATATGAATGCAACAATACATAATAGACATCCTCTATCCCATCAGGGAAATTTTAGTATAGAAAGATACCATGCTATAGATTTTAGTAATATTCATGGTTATCCAAATGAGGTTCTGTCCAAAGATAGTTAAAAGGTACCTATGTTTAATGGTGCAAAGGATGAGTCAACAGGTAGGCATCTGCAAGAATTTCTTGATATAATGGGAGATTACGATTCGAATTTTGAAGATGTCATAAATTTGTTTGTTCAATCTCTAAAAGGAGATGCAAGGGACTAGTTTTCTTTTCTACCTGCAACTTCAATACATTCCTGGTATGAAATCAAATCATTATTCATGGAATAGTTTGGTGAGAGGGTAAACCCAAGTCTAGTGAGGAAATTTTTTATCGACATCCACAAAGAGGAGCACAAGTTGGTCCTATTAATGGTGTTTTTATGCACCTCACAACATACGTAATACGTAGGTGCATTACCTCTCTTGAAAGAAAATCTTCCACTATCAAATTGCAGAACACTATCCCAAGGTCTCTTGGATGTCAGGTCATGACGGTGCTCGGAATATATCAGTTGTTTGATGTGATTTTGCTGGAATCACAAGGTGGTCTTACGTGGTTTGAAGCTGTAGGAGAATTGGGTCAATGAATGGATTTCTTCAAATCTAGACTTACTATACTGGGTTGTAGGCTCGGACATAGTCTTGGACTCCATTGTTTTGTCAAATTTGGCTTTACAATGTGTGACAAAACTTAACACAAATTGTTTGTTTTTTTAAAAAGGAAAAAGGGGCAAGGAAGAAGGATGGCTCCTGGACCTGCAACTACTGATGAACAATGATCATGGAGGTTCCTCCTATGGATAGTTTCCTTTAACATAGTTTCACTTAATCTGAATTCTCACAATGTCATGAAATCTATGCTATCTTCTAGGGACTGGAGATATTCATCATTCATTCGCCATATAATGTGAACAAAGATAGTGTTTAATGAGCAGCTATGAAATTATAGTCCAGGCTAACTTTGCATAGTAATTTACCAACAGCAAATGACCAAAAGTATGGACAAACATAGCATACACACCACATGAATCTTCAAAACCAAAGACAACATAATAAATCCACTACAGCTAACTAAGGAAACTAAAGTAGCAAAGTACCTTGAAGCAAAGTTTTAACTAAAGGGAGAAGAATCATGAAACATGTGGAGAAACCCAGAGATACACCAGAAAATGATTGTATTTTCTATTATAATTTATGTAGCATGCCTTTACAACAACTCAACTCTCCTAAAATGAGAGGAGGAGAGCCCTATTTATAGTTTTCAAAAATAAAAAATGAGTGGCCAAGATTCGATTTTATTGTGTGGCCAAGATTCACTTTACACTAGGGTACATTTCATTTATAAGACATTTCTTATCTTTTCTCTATTTTGTCATCTAGTGACAACACTGTAGCAATTTCGTCCTATAGTTGGTTGCCCTTTGTTGTAGCTATTCTTTGAGGAATTGTTCATCGATGACTAGGTTGCCTTCGCACTTCTTCAATGCGGCATACTCCATAAACTTCAAGACTAGTGGTTGGAACTTGTCCAACTCCTTGATGTCAAATCGCAAAATCTGATAGCTCCATTCCTGGGAATTGCTGACAAGCTTCTTCCAGTTAGCATCATATTTAGTAGCATTATCTCTGAAGAGTTTCGACTGTGTGAAGGCTCAGGAAACGAAACCCATGAAGTTAGTAGTGACCTCATCTGACATCCCATCTTCCATGATCTTTAAGAAGTGGGGCTTTAGACTCTCAAGATTGATCTCGACTACAGGTAGCTCGTACCCCATCATCAGCTTGAGGTACCATGAGCATTCGTCCCTAGTCTCCCTAGCCCATTTGATATCTAGTGCCATACACTCGAGGAACTAATCTAACCTCCTCTTTTGGTGATCAAAATATTGCCTCCATGTATCCACTAGCTAGTGATCATCATCTTTGAGGGCAAGGTCCTTCTTCCAAACCTCACTTGGCAATGTGAGTATGGCCTCAATCTTTGGGTAGGCTGCTCTGTATTTCCTTGGGAACTCCTCACAGATCTGCCTCGTGCCCTCAAGGGTTATTTGTACCTCCAAGAACTTATTCATTGTCTGGACAGCCAGGTTGATAGCTATGTTCCCCATGTCCAAGACCTGCCAGAACTAGTTTTTTGTAGTCCTATCTAGGTTCCTTCTCTTCTATAATTTATTAATCTATTCTTGGGACAACAACTGAGGTGGGGTGGATGACATCGTGGGTTGCTCATTTGGGGATGACCATTGTTGAATATAGGTCATTAAATCAACCACCTGTGCTTTGAGTTCTTCCTTAGAGACCTTATCCTATTGGATAAGATGCACCACTGTGGCGATCGATTCCTAGAGGTGATCAACCTTTTGATCCCTTGTGGCCAATCCCAAGTCAATGGTGGAGACATTATAAGTTATCCCTTGTTCTCCAGCCATCGGTGTAGCTCTTTGCACTGCCCTATATCCTAAGGCATCCATAGTTACCTTTGACCTAATCTTTAGTTTCTTCTCTTTCCTGGTACTGATTTGGGCTTTGACCAAAATGGCTTCTAGCCTTGCCTTAGGATCTTTCAAGGTGGGAGTCTTTTTTTTCAACTACTTTTCTATCCAGTCAGGCATTTGAGGCTCTTTCCTAGGTTGTTAACCTTGATTCCTACTATCCTCCTTCTCAAGCTCGATGGCTCAGATAACAAGAGCCTTCTTCTCAAATTTTGTATCTCCCTTCGACTCATTGGAGTCCTACTCAAGCGTTACATACTTAGCGGGAGACTTGGCATGCAACTGCTCATTGGAGGGATCCTATATTTCAGCACCCTTCTCTTCTTCATCATGGCCCCATTCATGTTCCTTGGGCTTCCCCTCTTGCTCACCTCCATGGAGAGATTATTTCAAATCATGTTCTAGGGTTTGTTGACACCCTTCAGTCAAAGACTTGCTACCCTTAGTCTCTTGAGCAGCAATCTCCTCCTCTTGTGCAAGCCGATCCTCGGCCTCCTTATCTTTGATCTCCTTAAGCTACCTTCCCCACTTCTCATTGAGTTCAAGATCATTTGTTTCCCTTATTATTTCAACGTCTATGTCCTCATTCCTCTCACTAGAGGACTCATAGGCTACCTCATCAATCTCCCAGCGTTCGAACAGAGTGTGTTCGTGGTACTCAAATTCTTTTTCCTCAGGCCTCATTGCAGCCTCTAGCTGCCATCACTCAATTTTGTCATATATTTGGATTGTTGCCTCCATTCTTGGTGGTTCAGAAGGCAGAGGGAGATTTGGAGTGTGGGCCATAGCCTGAGCTATTGCAGCTTGCACTATAGGATTAGTGAGCATCCCCGAAATCTCGGAGGGCACGTTCTCCATACACTTCAAAAAATATTTTGGGAGGCTGAGGGCAGGCATTGTAGCAGTGGAAACAGAGTGAAGGGAAAGAGACATAGAGGAAGAGGATATTGATGAGGTCGTGGCAGAGGAAGAATCCATGAGAATGGTTTGCATGATTAGATAGGTGGAAGCAAAGTGAAGAAAGATTTCCATCGTAGGTGGGGAAGAAGCAAAAATGGCAAGAAAATCATGTGGGACAAGGGCAACAACACTAGCGACAGTAATTGTAGTAGATGGGGAACCCAGCGAGTCAGTTTCTACTTCCCTACTCTCTAGGGGCATATTTTCAGCTATGACTAGCATCTTGACAACCCCGGTCACCTTAATTTTCTTATTAGATGGCTCACCCTCCATAGCCTTTCGAGCGTATACCTTTGGGTTAGGCCCCTCTTTGCTAGCTTCCTTTCTTTTCTTGGTTTTGACAAATGATGTGGATTTGGAGGTTTCCCTAGTTGTTGTGGTGGGCACACCACCACCGAAGCCACCAGGCTAACTCTCGAGTCCCTTAAATGTTAAAGCGACTCCTTGTTGGTCAACCCATGCCCATGTTTGGATTTTGACAGGTCTAGTGAGCACATCAATGTTATCAAGTTCTTGTTCATCCCAATCAATTGTAGGCAATGGTAGATTAGCGACGACATCATATCCTAGATCTATCACTATGTCCTCATCCTCCTCAAGTTGGTAAGGAATCGGGCACATATTTATCCTTTGCATGTACATGGCGATCATCTGCATGTAGTGCCGCAACCACACCTCGAGGTCATCCTTGTAGTTGGCCCAAAAATCCTCAATATTGTGGAGGTGGGTGTACTCACATCCTAGTGCCTTTCTGATATGATCATAAGGGTCTATTCTCAGTCGAGCTGTGTATTGCTTGAAGTGTTACTCAGCCAACTCCTTCTCTAAATAACCTACACATTGGGATGTGTGGATCTTGAACATTCCCTAACCGAGGCGAATAGGATAAGGTGTCCCTGCCAAGTAATTATCGCTCAGGATATTGTGAATATGTCGCAACTATCAGGTCAACTCCAATAGTAAGATCCGGTCATTGGGGTACCAGGGAAGCTTTTTTGACCTCTCCGTGAATCCTTGAGCACGCATGTAAGTAAACTTAAGGAACTATATGTAGAAAATGACATAATGCTTGAGGAGGGCCCTTGTGTCTTGGGATACTCTTTTACGAAAATCCCCTCCAAGTAGCTAGATGATGTATGCGATGAAGGCATCATTTAACCTATAGTATTCCTTCTTGAAGCTTTAGAACTAGAGCTAAGGGTACTTATCATAGGGCTTGAGCTCCCTTCTTGGTGCCATATTGGGTATCATGTTCAACCAATGGTAATGTCATTGATTAGCAAGCAAGTATACCAGGTAGGACATCATATAGAATTGTGATGTCTTCATTACATTGGTAAATTGCTTGTGGAAGCAATTGCTGATTATTTCTCCCCAATCGAAGGTAGTGTTGCCATAGAGGATCTGCTCTATAAAGTAAAAAATCTATTCTTGGAAGAAAGCCGCAGTAGGAAGACCCATTACTCTACTCAACAAGGTCAAGACATCATGGTAATGCTCGAAGAAATCACTACGATAGAGCTTCTGTGGGACCTTGCTAGCACTTGCTCGCTTATCCTTCAATCAGTATTGATTGATCAATTTTTTGCACCCTATTGAATCATGTTCCCATAACGCCTTGCACTCCTCAATGGTTAGTGTTTCCATGGTCTTGAAGCTGGGGACATGGAAGGTTGTAGCTATCCCAAGAAGGGATATGTCTACAAGAACACTTTTGTCTCTATCGACTATGGTTTTGGTTTCAACTTGATATGCCTCCTAGCATGCCAATGCCAATTATGGGGCCACCAAAGCTGGTAGGAATCCTGCAGCCTTAGCGAGTCCGCTACTTCTGATTATTTTTTCATTCGTTGTCTTTGGGTTCACTCTGACCTGCTAAGTAAACTCATTAATTTTAACCTACTTGATGTTTGTATCCATGATGTCCCTCCAAAGGGTGGTGATCCTAGATTGCAATGGTACCACTTGGAATTGAAAATTCATCTGATCCTTATCCTCCTTACCTCAGGGTGTCTTTGTGGTTCCTTTTCCCTTCTCCTTGGAAGCACCAGAAGTTTCTACGCCTGACTCCATAAATCCTGCACAAAAGACATGAATTAGTAATATTAAACATGGAAAATAGCTTTAGACAACTCCCTGCATGTTGAGACTAGATCCTTAATAAAAATTCATACTTAATAAGCATCTAACAGCTGATGAAACATCACAACAAAAGTACAATAGGCCATCCAGGTTCCTAGGGATGGAATTCCCTAGGTAGAATATCGCTCAGAAGGGCAAATGATACGAGACACTTGTGTTGATGCTTCTGGTCTTAGATCTAATCAATGAATGGTTGGCATGAAAGAAGACCAAATTTTAGGAAGTCGGTCGAAGTCACATTTCAATTTGGAGGTCATCTGAGCCTTCATTTGGGCGCTTGGTCTTCAGCTACTGGAAGGTCATTTGAAACAGCGTAGGGAGGATGGTATTCTAGGAATCGGGTTCTGAATCTCGAGTTGCCGTCATCGGGAAGTCAATCGGGTCCAAGCATATAAAATGGAAAAATAGAGATGGCAATCCGAGGAGGGAATTCTGGAAGGAAATCCCCAGAGATGAAATTGAGAGATGAGATAGTTCGGTAATGAACAGCGGGCCGGGACCCAGAGGTCGAAAAGCTGCAATGAATTTTCCATTCAAAGTGGCGATAGTGGAACGAAATTCCAGAGGAGGAATTCTAGGGGTTGAGTCCCAAAAGAGGCTTAGGCTAGGTTGCTTTGCTTAGAATTCTTATAAGGCAAAACAAGGTCTGGGGTCTAGGACTCAAAAAGACGTCCTGGGATGGCTGTGCAAAACAGAAAAAGCGACACAAAATTTCGTGGATGGAATTCCGGAGGTTGTGGTCTGGGTTGCTCTCGGATTTGGATTCTTTCCTGGAGTTTCGAACGGATATTATGAGATCGGGATCTAAGGTCTGGGAGGATGCTCAGGTTAGGCTATCAAAATGGTGAAGCTAGAAGGGAATTCCAGTCATGGAACTCCGAGGACTAGATCTCAAGGATAGTTTATTTATTTTGTCGATTTTGATTTTTTGCAAGTTTCAACATGGATTTCTCAAGGCCAAGGTCTGGGGGCTAGAAAGATGCCTTGCATTCACCATTTAACACTACGGGGAGACAACGGAGACCTGCAAGGGGAAATCTAGATCCCAGGGTCCGAAACATATTTGGCCGCATGAATGTTTTGAAGTTCAGTTTGGAGTTTGGCAGGCAGTCGCAGGAAGGTTCGGGCTTGGCAGATGCCAGTGACTATTCTAAAGAACAACCACAATAAGATTAAGCTTTGGTTTGAATTTTGAGGCCCCTAACAATCGATTTTTAATATTTCAAGTCTTGGGTTTTTAGCCTGGAGGGTGCTAATTTACCAGTTTTAAACCCAACTTTACATTTTCATTTCTTTAACACTCGAAGATTCGCAAAATAAAGGGCAAGGTGCGTGGAAAATAGATGTACCTCAAGATCCCACAAAAGAAAACTATTGAATGCGTGGGAAATTTTCAGTTGAGAGCTTGGGTGCGGAGGTGGAGATTGTCAGAAGTGGGGAGCTTTGCAAATTTCTTGATCATTCGGTCGGGTGAAAATGACAGCCCGAAAATCCATTTAAATAGCTAAAATAGCCATTAATGCAGCAATAAAATTCAATTGTACGATGGCTAGTGAGTTGGTGGGTTCAAATGCACAGACGACAATGGGAGGACAAGAGTCCGGCAGCTGGGAAGACATCTAGCCACGACCGTGAGAAACTGCAAAGCGTAACCAAAATTTCGGAAGGGGAAATCTGGGGTCTGGAAGGACGTTGGGCGCTAGATGCCAGCAACTAAAAACCTGCAACAGAAATCCGAAGCAAGAAACCCAAGGGTTCTAGGCTGGGAGGGGCCAAGGACGTCAGAAAGGGTATTCCGACAAGGGAAACCCAAACTTACTTTAGACTTGGAATTTTTCGAAGGGGTCAAGTTCAGTCAAACCTAGTATGTGACTTTGAAGGGTGAGTTGACCAATTAGGGCACAAAAATGGACATGCAAAATGAGGTGGACCAAAAGGAGATGACAATCAAAAGAGGGAAGACAGGGTCCCCATTCTGAATGGGGCGTGTGTGCAACAGGAAAAATAAATGACGACTCCACTGGGAGAATGCTTTTGGTGTTCTAGAGATAAAGATTCATTTTGAACCCATGATCTTTGGTTTCATAGACCAAAGCTGACTTTCAAAGTTGGACTAGGAATAGTTTAAGGGAGGTGGGATTGAATCAAATTGCAATATCATCATGGAGTTGTGTGCATGGTGAGTTTATTTCCTTTCCTCATAGAGAGCACAAGTAACCACTGGTCGAGGGAGATAAGCTGAGTAGTTCATGTAACCTCAAAAGTAACCTGGACATTGCTATGTTGCCAATCAAGCATCCATAGCCCCATTGGACTTGTTGCTGCGACCCCACGAACATAGCTCTACTGCTAGCTAGGCATCCATAGCCTCAGTAGAGATATTTGCACACCCATATGATTGTTATTTTCACTTTATTTATTCTTTTGTTTGATATTTCCTTTTAGCACTTTCTCTTTTCTTTTCGTTCAACCGCGTAAGGAATGAAGCTCATAATGGGCTTTAGAATCATAGTGGTCATTGGAGCAGACTTTAGATTTTTCACTTATCCCCTCCTCCTAGTAGTCACCATACCATTCTTTGGAAACACTAAAATGTGTTTTGTGTGTTCCAAGACAAAAGTAGGGAATTCAAGTGGACAACCATCCTAGGTTAATTCAGAGTTCAAAAGTTGAAAATCGACGGTTAGTAGCTTTCAGAGGTTAGCAATAGTGAATGAAGGCTTATCTAAGGAACAATACAAGAGCAGGTAGGGGGGAAAACCCTCTGTCGGGACAAGCATGACCACCATAGGAGAACTGGGAGGCTCTTCCAAGATCAAGACAAAATAGCCGAGACAACAAGCAAAACTGAAGGACATAGCAGGAAACCTATTCTAACCTATATAGAGGTATTTACACAAACAACTCCCCAAAGATCTCAAGCTTGGAAGTAATGCTTAAGGTGTTGCCCATTAATCGACAATGGGATGCCTTCATCTATAAGGTTCTTTAGGCAGAAGGCATTATCTCCAAGGATTTTAGCAATCTAAAAGGGGCCAAGCCAAAGCTTATCAAATTTGTTGTGTCCCCCTTTCTTTTCACGGGTCTTGTCCCAGTAAAGGACTAGATCAGAAATGTGAAAGGCCTTAACATTGGCTTGGCGGTCAAACCATCTCTTGACTACACCTTGATGTTTGGAAAATTTTTCTAATGCGCGATCTCGCACTTCTTCGAGGTGGAACAACTCGGAGAGGTGAGCTTCTCTGCAGTCTCCTCCTTCATAAAAATCATTAATAAACTAGATGGTAGGGATTTTCAAATTTATGGGAAAGACAGGCTCAAAGCTGTAGACTAGATGGTATGGTGAATCTCGGAGGACAGGCTTGTGATGTGTGCGATCTTCCCACAAGGTGAAATGAAGTTGGGTATGCCAATCCTTGGGATTCCTATCTAGCAGCTTCTTGATCACTGTGATCAGGTTCTTATTGGTGGACTCAGCAAGGGCATTGCCTTGAGGATAGTAATTGGATGAAAATTTGAGGGTGATGCCATAGTCAAAGGCCCAACTCGTGAATTTCAATGAAGCAAACATGGGGCCATTATCGTATACTAGAGCATATGGACAACCAAAATAATTTAAAATAAAACTTTCTAGGAAATAGACTACGACCTCAATTGTACATTGCCTACAAGTTATTGCTTTTGTCCATCTAGTGCAGTAATCAGAAGCAGTTAGAATGTACCTGTGTCCCATAGATGATGGAGGGCTTACCAGACCAATGAAGTCGAGACTCCACTACGTGAAAGGTTTTACCTCCAGAACAGGTTGCAATGGGACAACAACATTCCTTTCCCTGACAATAGTAGTCTAGCACATGTGGTAGGTATGAACATGACCATGGGCATCCTTAAAAATGGTGGGCCAATAATACCCAACTCTCAAGATATGGTGTGCAGTTGATAGACCTGAGCCATGGCCAATCCTGAACTTGTCATGGAATTCGTTAAGAATGCGATCAACTTCCTCCTTTCCTAGGCATCTCAAATAGATACCTTCATGATTCCTTTTATATAATATGGCACCTTGCAACATGTAGCTACTGCTTTTCATCCTAAGGGCTTACCTTTGGACTCCCTACATATGAGGTAGACATTTATGGTTTAGAAAGTAGTACACTATGTCGTCATACCACTCCCTTGGCAAGACATCCTCCAGCTGGTACTGATGTACCATGAATTCAAGTCCAGCATCAATAACTACCTCCGCCATTGTTTGGGCAAGTACCTGTCCTCTTGCCAGCTTCATCAGCTAGATCTCTATGTCATACTCCTACAGCAACGTGATCCATTTTTCCCTTCATTCCCCCAACTCATTCTTCATAAGTAAGGTCCTCACTACGGGATCGAGAACTATAGAAAACACCTTGTTGCGTAAGATATAATGCCTGAATTTTTTGACTCCCTTAACAAGGGAATAGGCCTATTTTTCAACGTTATGATAACATAGTTCGACATCCTTCAATGGGGTACTCATGAAGGCGATCGGATGCTCACTCCCCTCGTCATCCTTTTGTGTCAAGATGTTGGCATAGGAATGCTCTAAAGAAAAAGAGTATATGTAGAATGGCTTTAGGTAAGTGGGGCTGACTAGTACAGGGGCATCATAAATTTCCCTTTTTATCTCCCTGAAAGCTTGCTTTGCTTCGAGAGTCCACTCGACTTTAGCATCCTATTTCAGCATTGCATTTAGTGGTTTAACTATTTCCACGAAGCTTGTAATGAACTTCCAGACAAAGTTGATTTTTTCGAAAAAAGACTTTAATTATTTCTTGCTGCTTGGCAGTTGGATTTCATGATGGATTGGATACGATTGGGGTCAATAGAGATTCCCAATTCTGATATGACATGCCCTAGGAGCTTACCCTCAGTGACCGCAAAGATGCACTTCTTCAGGTTACGGGAAACGTCGAATGCGCGACACCTTTTAAAGACCTTGCATAAGTCAGTCACATGATTACCCTGCTATTTAGAAAATACTATTAAATCATCCATGTAGATGATTATGCATTTTCCTATCAAGTCCTCAAATGCAATATCCATGGCGTGTTGGAAAGTGGTGCCAACGTTGATTAGCCCAAACAACATTCTCCTATATGCAAAGGTTCCCCAATTAGTGGTGAATGTTGTCTTATGTCGATCTACATACTACACCATGACCTGGTTATATCCCAAATATCCATCTAGGAAGGACATCATCTGGGATTTGTTTACTACTTGTAACACCTCATCCAATGAGGGGACAGGATAGTTGTCCTTCTCTAAGGCTCGGTTTAGATTGCGGAAGTCCATGCAGAGTCTGATTTCTCTATTTTTCGTTCTGACAAGAACCAAATTTGCTACACATGTGGAGTGTCTAACTGAAAAGATGATCTTGGCTAACAACAACTTTTGTACTTCCTTATATATTATTGGTTCCAATAAAGCGTTGACAGGGCACTGCTGCTACCTGAATGACTTTGCATCTGGTCTAAGAGGGATGGTTTGCATGATGATCGACATATCATATGTCTTGAGATCATCATAGCTCTAGGTGATGATGTCATGATACTTTCGGAGGGCCTAGATTATCCATTTTGTTTCTTCATGAGCACATACTTTACCTATGAACACATTCTTGGTGCTTTCAGCCGTACCTAAATTGTAAGTGTCACATTAGCCACTGATGGTATCATTTTTTGCTTGTTGATCTTGGTCTCTGATTTGATTGAGGTCAAATATTTTCTCTAATTGGACCATTCCCCTAGGGATGGTGTTGGTCTTTAGGTTAATAATCCCTTCTATATCTAGGTCTACCTCTTGGGGTTTGACCTCATTGATTATCTGTTTGGCAAACACATCCGAACCACTGATGAAATCAAGAATATTCTTGTCATCATTGAATACCTGAAAATTGGCCGCATTATCCAAGACTGATGGGACGGAGGTGAGTTCTAGCGTGAATCTTCTGAGGCCTGATAGGGCCAATGGCTACAACATGTTGGCTTCCTGCGCCAGGGCATTGGCAATATGATTATGAGCACACGAAATCAATTAATTTTGAATGCATCTAGCCCTTCCAAAAGATCCCATATGTGGTGCCAGTAGTTAGTGAGTCTTCGATCATAGTAGGAATACAACTTCTTGACCTGTTTTACAACTAACTCTGAACTCCATACACTTGGAGTATTTTGACATCTTTCCTTAATTCCATTAAGAGGCCCAAGACCAAAGCTTTGTACTCTGCTACATTGTTAGTACAATAAAACTTTAGCTTATGTGCAACAAAGTACAACTTACTTTTGGGACTGATCAATTTAAAACCTGCCCCAACTCCATGCTTGGATTTAGATCTATCAAAGTGCAATGTCTAGAAGCTAGGAGAGTTGTTGGACGTAGCAATAGCAGATTTGACTCGCACCATAGATGGAGCTTTCATTTTAGGGACTGCCTTAGGAGATATGGGGATGGAATGTGTTTGTCTGAATAATGCAAATTTTGTTTTCTCCATCGGAGTAGCCTATTTCCTAACATGTTCGATGGTTGCTTGACAAAAGCAATAGTAAAATTTTGAGTTAGTAGCATTATGTACCCTGCACCAGTGAGGGAGCAAGAGTTCTTGGAAATTCATTCGAGTTCCCACGCGAAGCTGGTCCTGAACAAATTTTTCCATAAAATCTTGGAAACCATCGAGTAGTCCTTGAGGGTCATTCTCTCCTGGTTCCTCATCATCAGAGTCGACGAATGGTTCAGTTCTCTAAGGAACATTGGTCAAATTAGTAGATGGGTTGCATAGTACGAGGAAGACCTTGCTCATTCCTTCGTCTTCAGGGTATTCCTGCTCATTCCAATATGACACTGGGAATAATTCCCCAAACCTATTTCGACATACAATACCTCGTTTGTATTGTTATACTCAGTGATCATAAACCTCATTCATGGCTCTCGATTGATCCTGATTTGATTCGGCATTCCTTTCCATGGTAGCCACATATGCGAGTAATCACTCGGGGCGTATCCATTCAATTGCCTCATGAAATCCCTTCCTAGGATTATACCATAGGTATCCAGGATATAGGCCACTTGTATGTCAATGGTTTGTTGGATCCGAGGGTCGACATCAACTTGCATGGGTATTCTGTTAATTTCCCCTACACTATTGATTTCGGTCTTGTCAAGTTGTGTTACTTTTCACTAAGAAGGAGTAGGAATTACTCTGAGTGCTTTGCATACACTCAAGGGCATAACATTGGTTGAGGCTCCTGAATCAAGTAAGCAAATATGGAGGTTCTTCCTGAACACACAGATAGTTGTCAAAAAGGGAGGAGTTTCGAATTTCCCTTGAAACAATCCTCCAAAAAATTCCACCTAAGCGACTTGTCCCTTATCTTTCTCACTGCCCTTACTCTAGGTTTGTATCTGATTAGTGGCCCTATGAGGTCACTTGTTTATCTACTGGCCTACTAGCTAGCTAGCCTTGCTGTCAAAAATCTACCTGACAACCGGTTCATTTGGCTGATCACCAAAGAAAGCTTCTTTACCAGAGCTTCCTGAGCTGACCCCTATGGTCGAGTACCATTTATCATCTTAAAAAAGACATTCCTGATAGCAAGCACCTTTAGAAACTCAAATGCCGACACGCTTAGGTTTACCCTTTTAAACTCTTCAGCAATATACTCTCCCATCTGCTTGATTTCTTGATCACAGTAAACACTTTGGGAGGACATGGTGGCTTAGCTTTGGCTGATGCCTTGCTATTTTTTTTGCTGAGGTAGAGCATGGGGGTGTGGGGAAAACCCGAG
Organism: Sequoiadendron giganteum; assembly: GCA_007115665.2. Lineage (NCBI taxonomy): Eukaryota > Viridiplantae > Streptophyta > Pinopsida > Cupressales > Cupressaceae > Sequoiadendron > Sequoiadendron giganteum. The sequence continues at coordinate 415,397,207 of CM021110.1, read as the reverse complement.
TTATTATTTGCATTTAGATCGGGAGGGGTGCTGAAATTGTTTGGCAGAGTGGAGGTCATAAAAGGACCTCCAACATGACCACCAACTTGTCTATTTCTCAGGTTGTAAGGGGTGGTCTATTGGTGAAACATTTGGACTTCGTCCTCCCTAGGCTCTTCTTCATCATCTTTGGGACCATTATCTACTAAATTGAAAAGTTGGGCTAAAGGGCTTTTGGAACATACCTCTTTTGCTGCATCGTGATTGCTCGAATCAACATTCTACAATTCGGGCATGTTACATTCCACCCTTGGGAAGGGAGCTTGGTTTAACACCAACACCGAGGAATCATACGGATCAGACGGGATAATGTCCCTGCATCCCGAATTGTCGACTGCATTTTGAATTTCTACTTGGAAAATTTTGACTACAGTTTGAAATTCTGGACAATCTAGTTCAGAATGACGGCTCATTTTGTTAACACGACACCAACCAAATAACACAACCTCTACCAAGTACACTCCATTGGTGTGGTTTTCATTGTTGTTGTTGTTGGGATGCTCAAGAGGTGTGGGAATGCCACCATTGTTGGGGCATGTATTCCACATCTAGTTTTGCCTTTGGAAGGACTTTCTGTCGAAGTTTTGTCCTGAATTATGATTTGTGTCATAGTTCTACCCCGATGACGTGTTGGCATCACGATTGTCCCGAATTTCGCACTGATCTTTGTTTTCCCTATTAAGGTTGGCCTAGATACTCTTTTGCAATGCCTGTAGTTGGTTGTTTTGATTTCATAGGTGTTTCATTTAAGTTGACATCTTCTTGATCATTTTTATGAGCTTTTCAATTCTATCCTTTTCAACATTGTTCAGTGGCAGTGTGACATTTTGAAGGAACATAGTTTGTTCCACCAACTAATTTTGGTGAGCAGGAGGGAATTCTGTTGCTTGAAGGTACGTAGGCACTTGAGATTGTTGAGGATGTGACTGTTGCTACTGAGGCAGCAAGTAGTGAGGTACTGGATATGCCTGGTTCATTGGTTGCTTAGGATGCAGAACCAGAGGTAATTGTGGCACTAGATTCGGCAAGGGCGTCTGATGCTGCAAGGCCTGCGTGAGTCATTGAATCTGCACCGGATGTGCGGTTTTCCCAAGAGAAGGCAATGGACCAGATCTATTATGTTCGAGATCCGTACTGGCTATGATGGCTTTAGCATATGCATCGACCAACGTAGCTTGTGGTGTTCTCATTCTTTTCACTAGGGCTAAAGTGAGATTGTCCAAAGTTGCATAGTAAATGGGCAGGATAGCAGCATCATTGAAAATGTACGGGGCCTACAGTCGAGTGTATGCTTTGTGGAAGTGATCATTGAAGGAACTAATCAGTTCATTGATCTACCTCTACACCAACATGAAATGTTGATATGAATCGGTGGAGCTAATCAGGCTCTTGAACTTCTATAGAAATGTGCCACCATCTTGTCTATTTCTCAGGTTGTAAGGGGTGGTCTATTGGTGAAACATTTGGACTTCGTCCTCCCTAGGCTCTTCTTCGTCATCTTTGGGACCATTATCTACTAAATCGAAAATCTAGGCTAAAGGGCTTTCAGAACATACCTCTCTCGCTGCATCGTGATTGCTCAAATCAATATTCTCCAATTCGGGCGTGTTATATTCCACCCTTGGGAAGGGAGCCTGGTTTAACACCAACATCGAGGAATCGTACAGATCAGATAGGATAATGTCCTTGCATCCCAAATTGGCGACTGCATTTTGAACATCTACATGGAAAATCTCGACTGCAGTTTGCAATTCTGGACAATCCAGTTCAGAATGGGGGCTCATTTTGTTAACACGACACCAACCAGACAACACAACCTCTACCAAGTACACTCCATTGGCGGGGTCTTCATTGTTGTTGTTGTTGGGATGGTCAAGAGGTGTGGGAATACCACCATTGTTGGGGCATGTATTCCACGTCCGGTTTTTCCTTTAGAAGGGCTTTTTGTTGAAGTTCTAGCCTGAATTCTGATTTGTGTCATAGTTCTACCTCGATGACATGTTGGCATCATGATTGTCCTGACTTTCACGTTGATCTTTGTTTCCCCTATTAAGGTTGGCTTGGATACTCTTTTGCAATGCTTGTAGCTGGTTGTTCTAATTTCTTAGGTGTGTCATTTTAGTTGAAATCTTCTTGATCATTTCTATGAGCTCATCGATTCTACCCTTTTCAGCATTGTTCAGTGGTAGTGCGACATTTTGAAGGAACACGGTTTGTTCCACCGGCTGATTTTGGTGAGCGGGTGGGAATTCTGCTGCGTGAAGGTACGTAAGCACCTAAGATTGTTGAGGATATGACTGTTACTGTTGGGGTAGCAAGTAGTGAGGTACTAGATATGCCTGGTTCATCAACTGCGTAGGATGTAGAACCAGAGGTAATTGTGACACTAGATTCAGCAAGGGCGTCTGATGCTGCAAGGCTTGCATGAGTCCCTGAATCTGCGTCAGATGCACAGTTTGCCTAAGAGAAGGTAGTGGACCAGATCTATTATGTCCAAGATCTGTACTAGCTATGACAGCTTCGGCATATGCATCAACCAATGTAGCTTGTTGTGTTCTCATTCGTTTCACCAGGCCTGAAGTGAGATTGTCCAAAGTTGCATAGTAAATGGACAAGATGGCAACATCATTGAAAATGTACGGGGCCTGCTATCGAGTGTATTCTCTATGGAAGTGATCATTGAAGGAACTGATCGGTTCATTGATCTACCTCTACACCAACATGAAATCTCAATACAAATCTATGGAACTAACCAGGCTCTTGAACTTCTGCAGAAATGCGCTCTTTAGAAGATCCCGTGTGTTGATAGTTCTGGTTGGAAAATTGATATACCAGTAGAATGCCTCCTCCCCTAAGGAGTAGGGAAAGAGCCTTTAGGCTACATCTTTGTATATGATCTTCATAGTCTTTAGGGCAATTTCAAAAATCTTAACATGCTCTTTGGCTATCCTCTGCAGATCCCAAGAGTTGAATTTCGTGTAGAAATTTTTGGGGTTCATTAGCATATCATGGTAGAGGTTAAAGGTGAGAGGAGATGGGTTATTTCCCAGCCACACCATTGGGAAATTTTTTGGAGGTGGTTGCGCCATATTGGTCTGTATCTACGACAGGACGACAACAACTGACGAGGCAGCAACAAGACTAGTGACTGCACTTGGTTGAATGGCAGTGTTTAGCCCAAGTGGAGAGGTAACCTGGGATGTTGTGTGGATTGGATGAGTGGAAGGTGGTTCTTCCAGTGAAGATGAAGGAGATGGAGGTGAAAAAGCAGTGAGCTACTTTGTGGGGTTGATGACGGATGCTTCCCCACTTTTATCTTTTTTAGCTCGAATAGGGGGCTGTAACTACTGAAACTCTCCCATGTTTGGTGTAGACCTCAAGACCCGGTGGAATCTCTCAAGGGAGAATGACCCAATTCGATCTAGCTTTACCTTATGGCCCTCCTTCTAGCACCAACTCTGTTGAAGGAGTTTCTATGCACTTCACAACACAGGTAATATATAGGTGCATTACCTCTCGGATGTCAGGTCATGATGGTGCTTGGAATATATCAGTTATTTGATGTGATTTTGCTGGAATCATGAGGTAGTCTTATGTGGTTTGAAGTTGTGGGAGAATTGGGGCAATGAATGGAGTTCTTCAAATCTAGAATTATTGCACTACGTTGTAGGCTAGGACAACTATCTTAAACTCCATTGTTTCATAAGATTTGGCTTTATAATGTGTGATGAAACTTAACACAATTTTATTTTATTTTTTAAAAGGAAAAAGGGGCAAGGAAGAAGGATGGTTCCTGGACCTACAACTACCGATGAACAATGATCATGGAGGTTCCTCCTGTGGACAATTTCCTTAAACATAATTTCACTTAATCTAAATTCTCACAATGTCATGAAATCTATGCTATCTTCTAGGGACTGCAGATATTCATCATTCATTCACCATATAATGTGAACAAAGACAGTGTTTAATGAGCAACTATGAAATTATAGTCGAGGATAACTTTGCACAGTCATTTACCAATAGCAAATGACCAAAAGTATGGTCAAGGAAATCATACACACAACATGAATCTTCAAAACCAAAGACAACATACTAAATCCACTACAGCTAACTAAGGAAACTAAAGTAGCAAAGTAACTTGAAGAAAAGTTTTAACTAAAGGGAGAAGAATCATGAAACATGTGGAGAAACCCAGAAATACACTAGAAAATGATTTTATTTTCTATTATAATTTATGCAGCATGCCTTTACAACAACTCAACTCTCCTAAAATGAGAGGAGGAGAGCCCTATTTATAGTTTTCAAAAAGAAAAATGAGTGGCCAAGATTCGATTCTATTATGTGGCCAAGATTGAGTTTACACTAGGGTTTCATCTACCCCCAAATACATTTCATTTATAAGACATTTCTTGTCTTTTCTCTATTTTGTCATCTAGTGACAACATTGTAGCAATTTTGTCCTATAGCTGGTTGCCCTTTGCTGTAGCTATTCTTTGAAGAATTCTTCATCGATGATCGGGTTGCCTTCACACTTCTTCAATGCGGCATAGTCCATAAAGCTCAAGACTAGTGGCTAGAACTTGTCCAACTCCATGATGTCGGATCGCAAAATCTGATAACTCCATTCCTGGGAATTGCTTATGAGCTTCTTCAAGTCATCATAATATTTAGCATCATTATCTCTGAAGACTTTCAACTGTGCAGAGTCTTGGGCAAAAAAACCCATGAAATCAATGGTGACCTCAGCTAACATCCCATCTTCCATGATCTTTAAGAAGTGGGTCTTAATACTCTCAGGATTGATCTTGACCGCAGGCAGCTCGTACACCGTCATCCACTTGAGGTACCATGAGCACTCATCCTTGGTCTCCCTGGCCCATTTGATATATGGTGCTATATGCTCCAAGATCTTCTCTAGCCTCCTCTTTCGGTGATCGAAATCTTGCCTCCATGTATCTACTAGACAATTATCATCATCTTATAGGGCAAGGTCCATCTCCCAAACATCACTTTTCAATGCAAGTATTGCCTCAATCTTTGGGTAGGCTTCTCTGTATTTCCTCGAGAACTGCTCACAAATCTTCCTGATGCCCTCAAGGGTTCTTTGTACCTCCAAGAACTTATTCGTTGTCCAGATAGCCAAGTTGATACCTATGTTCCCCATGTCCAAGACCTACCAGAACCAATTTTTCGTAGTCTTATCCATGTTCCTTCTCTTCTCTAATTTATTAATCTTTGCTTAGGAAAACAACTGCAGCGAGGCAGATGACGTCATGGGTTGTTCATTTGAGGATGACCATTGTTGAATATAGGCTGTTAAATCAGCCACCTGTGCTTGAGTTCTTCCTTAGAGACCCTATCTTGTTGGATAAGATGCACCATTGTGGTGACCGATTCTTAGAGGTGATCAACCTTTTGATCCCTTGTGGCTACTCCCAATTCGATGGTGGAGATGTTATAAGTTATCCCTTAATCTCCAACCATCGGTGTAACTATTTGCACCACCCTAGATCCTGAGGCATCCATAGTTACCTTTGACCTGATCTTTGGTTTCTTCTCTTTCCTAGTGCTTATTTGGGCTCTGGCCAAAATGGCTTTGAGCCTTGCATTAGGATCTTTCAAGGTGGGAGCCTTTTGTTTTAACTGCTTTTCTAGCCAATTGAGCATTTGAGGCTCTTTCCTAGGTTATTCACCTTGATTCTTGTTCTCCTCCTTCTCAAGCTCGATGGCTCGGACAACAAGAGAATTATTCTCAGGTTTTGCATCTCCCTTCTCCTCATTGGAGTCATGTTCAAGTGTTACATACTTAGTGGGAGATTTGGCATGCAACTGCTCATTGGAGGGATCCTTTGTTGTAGTACCCTTCTCTTCTTCATCGTGGCCATGTTCATGTTCCTTGGGCTTCCCCTCTTTCTCACCTACGTGGAGGGATGCTTTTTCATCATGTTCCAGGGTTTTTTGATGCCCCTCAGTCCTAGAATTTCTGCCCTCAGTCTCTTGAGCAACAATCTCCTCCTCTTATGCAAGTTGATCCTCGGCCTCCTTATTTCTGATCTCCTTAAGCTACCTGCCTGATGGGGAGCCCTAAACCTCAAGAGAAATCTTACTCTTACCAAGACCTATTATTTGGTCTCCTTAGAGTATTCCACTCTACCCTACTCAGGGATTTCTCCTAAACCCCTAATGCCTTATAGGTGTCTCCACCAGTTTCAAAATCTTCACCAACACTTCCATTCCACCACTAGGCTTCCTTGAGCTCCACACTGACCCAAATGTGTCCTAACCACTCCAGGGCTAGGGTAAGGTGGTCTTTTTTTTATTTAGATGTTTTTACTCCCCACTGATCCATTTCATTGGATACTTTCACCTTTTTCCCTTCGCTTTCAAGAATTTCTACTTTCTAGGCCTTGTAGCCGTTTTGCCCCTTTTAGGCCTCCTAGACGCCGTTTTCTTGGCTTTTCTCAAAAATGGCCCCAACGACCCCAAAATATTTTTGGATATTACTTCTATTAGTACCCTGGGCTTCACGATTTACTAGTTTAAGGTTTTGCAAGTGTTCATACATAGGATTGTCCTCATGCCCCCTAATTTCAAGGGCTTCTAGGGTTTTGGCTCCTTTCTCCAACTTTGAGGGCTTCAATGACCTCCTCAAATCTCCTCCTTGAACACACATTTCTAGACTACATTTTCCCACACTCTCATGCTCTTTATTGGCACAAACCAATCAATTTATTATCTATCTTTACTACTGTCCTCTCCAAACCACTAGCCAAAATGCACTTGCACTCACCTAGTGTTTATTGAATTCAACTCTTCCCCTGCAAACCAAAACTTTACACACACTATTTACATTGTACAAAAATTCCCCTACTTTATTTCAAGTGGCCATGGTATCCTTTCCATGGGAATTCAAGTGGGGATCATGATTTCCAAAAACTAGCCTAAACCGGCTATAAGGCCAAAACTCCAAAAACATGCAAAAAAAAAACAATTGAACTAAATGGCTAATCTAATGCTTCAAAAAGTAAATAAGTGACACAATGGAAAGCCTCAAACCATCAGAAAAGACCTTTCAATCCATCATTGATTGGATGAAGGCTCAAATACAAAAATTCACTCAAAAGTTGTTGAATTCCAATCACAAAATATTCTCTCCAAGTCTCAATTCATTAAAATGAACTTCCAACCTAGGTATTATGGTTTGGATGACCTTATATACCTTTCTCCCACATTCTAGGACCCTTAGGTCAGGATTAGAACATCATTAATGCTGTTTTTGAACTTTAAGGCTAAATTCCTAAGACAACATTGTCTAGTTTTTCCGAATCTCTACACTAAGACTTTCCCAAACCTCTTAAGCTCTAAAAAAACCTAATTTTGACATAACAAACACATCAAAAACACACTTTGGAATTTAAAATGAGTCCTTATTACCTCGGTGGTTGGCCAAAACCACCTACAAGCCAAAATTGCCAAGATCTTCCAAAAGACCCTTAAGGTGCTCCTTCACCATTCTCCCCCTGCAACATAGAAGTTAAGGAACCTATGGTGTCAGGAGATCCTCACTAATTCCATGCTTCTTACAGTCACCTTCTGCTATCCAAGTAGCCTCTGACTCTGGTTGATGTTTCCACTTCACTAGGTGCTCCTTGTATGTCTTGTGCCTAGTCTTCTTCTCCCTTGAGTCTAAAATCATGTCCACTTGTGGTCTGATCTGATCAGGTACCTTGAGTGCTTCTAGATCCTTGTTTATCTCAACATTGTACTATTCTTCATCCATTTCTAGTCCTTTATACTTCACCAAGTCTTTCACATTGAAGATAGGAGAAATAGACATCTCCTTGACTAACTCCACCTTGTAAGCATTTGATCCATACTTAGCCAATACTTTACATGGCCCTATCCTCTTCATTTGTAGCTTGCTTGGTATGCCTTTCTGTAACCTGGCTTTGTTCAATTATTCCATCACCATATCACCTATCTCAAATTGTAATTCTCTTCTCCCTTCATCTATTTTTGCCTTCAAATTTTGATTGGCCTCTATCAATGTCTTCCTTACCTTCTCATGAACCTCTCTCATTGACTGAGAAAAATCATTAGCATGACCACTGATTCCTTCATAACCTTTCAGATCTCTAAGCTCAAGTACACCCCTTGGATGTAAACCATAGACTATCTCAAATGGACTCTTACCCTTAGTACTATTTGTGCTATCATTGTAAGAAAATTCTTCTTGTGGAATCACTTGTTCCCATCCTTTTCCATACTCCTTAGTTAAGCATCTCAACAAGTTTCCAAGTACCCTATTGATCACCTCTATCTATCCATCCATTTGTGGATGATATGCTGAGTTATTAGACAAATTGGTTCCTAGCCTCTTCTAAATATTTTTCCAAACATGCCCCATAAACTTCACATCTTTGTCTACAACTATGCTCCTTGGCAACCCATGTATCCTCACTAATTCCTTGAAGAATAGGTGTGCAATCTAACTTGCATCATGTGTTATCGTGCATGGAATAAAATGGCTCATCTTGCTAAATCTGCCAACTACCACAAACATACTGTCAAAACCAGTTGGTGTCCTAGGTAGCCCTACTATGAAGTCTATGCTTATGCATTCCCATGGTCTACATGGGATGGGTAATTTCTGATAAAGACCTATGTTTCTTGATGTTCCCTTTGCCCTTTGAAATATTCCACATTGTTCAACATATCTTCTTACATCTCTTTGCATTTTAGGCCACCAATAGAACCTCTCCACTAGGTCTAGTGTCTTGTTCAAACCAAAATGACCACTCAAACTGCCATTATGCTTTTCTTGGATTACATTGTCCCTCATGGAACCTCTAGGAACACACAATTGTTTCCCCTTAAACAATAAACCATTTTACAAGGTGTAATCAGCATATTCACTATGAAAATGGTTCTCAAAATCAATACATACCTTGTATATTTCTAAGAAATCAGAATCTCCTTCATATAGATCTTTAAATCCTTCAACCCCTATGATTTGTAGCTATATCTCTTGGATAGTAAGAAACCTCCTACTAAGAGCATCAACAACCTTTTTGTTCACTCCTTATGCTTGATGGTAAAGCCATATGACTGCAAAAACTCCATCCACTTGATATGCCTCAAACTGAGCTTCTCTTGGGTGTTGATGTAACTTAAGGCCTAATTATCAGTGTATACCACAAATTCCTTCGGCAATAGATAGTGCCTCCACTTCTTAAGAGCCTGCACCAAAGCATAAAACTCTAAGTCATAGGATGAGTACCTAGACTTTGCTTCTTTCAACCTTTCACTAAAGAATGCCACCAGCCTGCCTTCTTGGCTTAGAATAGCCCCAACTGCTATGTTACTTGCATCACATTCCACTATGAATGGTTTTTCAAAGCTTGGTAGAACTAGAATAGGCCGGGTAGCTATCTCCCTCTTCAACCTTTCAAATCCTTCATTGGCTTCTTTTCTCCACACAAACTTAGTTTTTTAGTCCTCCTTTGATGGTGTCAAGAACTGGTGCATAGATTTCACTAAACCTTCTCACAAACTTCCTACAGAACTGAGCTAATCCATGGGAACTCCTAACTTCTATCCCTATCTTGGGAGTAGGCCAACTAAGAATGGCTCCAACCTTGCTCTTGTCCATTTTCAAGTTTTCTTGAGACACTAGAAATCCTAGGTAAACTAACTCTTGCATCATGAACTCACTTTTCTCAAGATTTATGGTGAGCTTCTCCTCTTGAAGCTTCCTCAACACTAGTTCTAAGTGCTTCATATGTTCTTCTTTTGTTTTGCTGCAGATGAGGATATCATCTAGGTAGACAACCACAAAAACTCCTATAAAGTCCTTCAGGACCTCATTCATCACTCTCATAAAAGTGCTAGGTGCATTTGTAAGCCCAAATGACTCACTAACCATTCATATAACCCTTCTATGGTTTTGAATGCTGACTTCCATTCATCTCCCTCTTTCATCCTAATCTGATAATAATCACTTTTCAAATCAATTTTGGAATAGTACTTAGAACCTCCCAAGCAGTCCATTAAATATTCTATCTTAGGAATAGGAAACCTATATTTAATAGTTATCCTATTTATTGCCCTAGAATTAGTACACATCCTCCACTTATCTCCCTTCTTAGGTGCCAACACAACTGGAACAACACATGGACTTATGCTCATTCTGATCAGCCCTTGGTCCAAAAGTTTTCAAACTTGTCTTGCTATCTCTTTGTTCTGCTTCGGTGTCATCTTGTATGCAGCCTTGTTAGGTAGTGTTGCTCCTGGTATAAAGTCTATTTGATGACTAATTTCTCTCTTGGGTGGTAATGTAGCTAGTGTACCTTCACAAATGATGTCCCTAAACTGATCCAATAGTTGCTTCACTTCTGCTGTCAGAGGTAGCTGATTAGGTGACTCTTTCTTCCTTTGGCTTCAACATAATTGCATTGACAACTCCTTCCTCCTTGATGTCTTTTAGGAATTACTTTCCACTCATCAAAAAGACACTAGTTTCTGCCTTTTTCACTATGTTTTCTTCTAACAAAGACTGTATTTTGTAAGTCACTTCATCCTTCTTGAATGAGTACTTATTCTCCTTGCCATGGTGTACTACCTCCTTGTCATATTGCCATGGTCTACCAAGCAGTAGATGGAATGCATCCATTGGTAACACATCACATAGTATCCTATCATGATACTTTCCTATAGTAAACTCAACCCAAACTTGTTCATTGACTAGTATATTCTGCCCCTTGTTCAACCAAGTAACCTTGTAAGGGCATACATGGGGTATCTTGATGAGATTCAAATTCTATACTGCCTCCTCTAATATGACATTATTAGTAGACCCTGAATCTATGATGACCTTGCAAACCTTTCCTAGTATCTTGCATTGGACTCTAAAACGAGATCTCCTTTGTTTGTGTTCATCCTCAGTAGATGCTTTGATCAAAATTCTTCTTAACATGAGATTCTCACCTTTCTCAGAATCTAGACACACCTCTGATTGTTTGGAGTAGTCCTCTTCTTGAACATATTTTATCTTCCTCTCACTTTGTGAAGATGTTGGCTTGTCAAGACACCTATAAGCTGGATGACCCAGCTGTCTACAATTGTAGCATTTCATGGAAGAAAAATGAGAGCTTCTCCCAAAGCCTCCTGATTTACCTCTTCCTCCATTGTTTGAGCTTCTACCTCTGTAACCCCCTCTACTTTTGACTCATGGGATTGTTCTCCAACCTTGGAATCATGTTGGTTTATGTTCTCATTGCTTCTTCCACCAAAGCCTCCTCTTTGTCGACCTCTAGAGTCTCTACCTCTTCCTTTACCTCTAGTATTGGAATCTTGTTTCTTTTTTAGTTTCTATTCCACCTTTATGGCCATTTGATAGCAGCTATGGAGGTTAGTAAGTGTGAAAAGATTCAAATCCTCTTGTATGCTCCATCTAAGACCATTTAGATACCTAGCAACCTTGATGCTTTCAACTTCTTGCACTCTAGATCTAAGGCTTAGTTTTTGGAACTCCTTTGTATATGCAGCTACATCTAGGTCTCTTTGTCTAAGATTAGGTCTCTTCTTGTGAAATTGAATGTCCTAGTCCTTAGGTAGATAGTTCTCCTTCACTTTAGCCACCATAGTTTTCACATTTCTTATGGGTTTCTTGCCTTCCATCTCTCTTTCTTCTTGTAGAAACTTCCACCAAGTTAATGCTTGTCCTCTTAACCTTGATTTGGCTATCTTCACCTTTTATGCCTCAGTAACTCCATCACATTAAAAGTGATTCTCCATTCCCTCTATCCATTCCATAACTAGCTCTGCATCCATTCTTCCAGTGAACATAGGGACACCTTCAAGTGCCTTGCCACTGAATGCCTTCAATACTTTGAGGAAGGGTTACTCTACTATTGGAGGGTCAGGTTCTAGTTCTATGTCCTCCTCCACTTGGTATTTACCCTTGTCTTTGTCCCTTTCCAATTGTACCTTCATCTTGCTTGTTGATTTAACAACTTCTTCCAATTTTCACTTCATCTCTTCCATAGCCTCTTCAAGACACTTATTCTTCTCTTGATGCTCTGTCAAGTCTCTATCTAGCTTTGCATTCATCACCATGGTGTTCTCTCATATAGATTCACTTCTCTCTTACATTCACTAATTTCAATTCCCAAGCCTTTATTGGCTCTGATACCAATTTGATGGGGAGACCTAAACCTCAATAGCACTCTTGCTCTTCCCAAGACCTATTATTTCATCTTCTTAGGGTATTCCACTCTACCCTACTCAGGGATTTCTCCTAAACCCCTAATGCCTTATAGGGCTTCCTTGAGCTCCACACTAACCCAAATGTGTCCTAACCACTCAAGGCTAGGGTAAGGTGGTCTTGTTGTTCTTTAGGTGTTTTGACTCCTCCCTAATCCATTTCATTGGATACTTTCACCTTTTTCCCTTCGCTTTCAAGAATTTCTAGTTTATAGGCCTTGTAGCCTTTTTGCCCCTTTTAGGCCTCCTAAAACCCATTTTCTTGGCTTTTGTCAAAAACGGCCTTAACAACCCCCAAATATTTTTGGATATTCCTTCTAGTACTGTCCTCATACCCCCTAATTTCAAGGGTTTCTAGGTTTTTGGCTCCTTTTTCCAACTTTGAGGGCTTTAATGACCTCCTCAACTCTCCTCCTTACACACACATGCCATGAATAAATTTTCCCACAATATCATGCTCTTTATTGGCACAAACCAATCCAGTTATTAGCTTTCTTTACTGCCATCCTCTCCAAGCCACTAGCGAGAATGCACTTGCACTCGCCTAGTGTTTGATGAGCTCAACTCTTCCCCTGCAAACCAGGACTCCACACACACTATTTACACTGTAAAAACAGTCCCCTACTTGATTCCAAGTGGCCATGGTAGCCTTTCCATGGGAATTCAAGTGGGGATCATGATTTCCAAAATTGGCCTAAACCGACCATAAGGACAAAACTCCAAAAACTTGCAAAATTGAAAAAAAAATTGAACTAGATGGCTAATCTAATAGCTTCACATAGTAAATAATTGACACAATGGAAAGCCTCAAACCATCAAACAAGACCTTTCAATCCATTATTGATTGGATGAAGGCTCAAACACAAAAATTCACTCAACAGTTGTTGAATTCCAATCACAAAATATGCTCTCCAAGTCTCAATTCATTAAAATGAACTTCCAACAAAGGTATTATGGTTTGGATGACCTTATATACCTTTTTCCCACATGCTAAGACCCTTTGGTTGGGCTTAGAACATCATTAATGAATTTTTTGAACTTTTAGGCCAAATTCCTAAGACAACATTGTCTAGTTTTTGCTAATCTCTACACTAAGACTTTCCCAAACCTCAAAGCTCTAAACCAACCTAATTTTGACATAACACACACATCAAAAACACACTTGAGACTTTATAATTAGTCCTTATTATGTTGGTGGTTGGCCAACACCACCTACAAGCCAAAATTGCCAAGATCTTCCAAAAGACCCTTAAGGTGCTCCTGCACCACTGCCCCACTCATCATTGAGTTCAGGATCACTTGTTTCCCTTATTAGTTTAGTGTCTATCTCCTTTTTTTTCTCACTAGAGGACTCATAGGCTACCTCATCAATCTTTGGGTGTTCGAACAAAGGGTGTTTGTGGTACTCAAATTCTTTGTCCTCCAGCCTCGTTGCAGCCTCTAGCTGTCGTCACTCAAGTTCGTCTAGATATTTGCATTGTTGCCTCCATTCTTGGTGATTCAGAAGGTGGAGGGAGAGTTGGAGCATGGGCCATAGCTTTAGCTATTGCAGCTTGCACTATGAGATTAGTGAGCATCCCCAAAAGCTCAGAGGGCATGTTCTACATGTACTTCATAAAATATTTTGGGAGGCTAAGGGAAGTCATTGTAACAGCGGAAACAAAGGGAAGGGAAGGAGACATAGAGGAAGAGGAGATTGGCAAGGTCGTGGCAGAGGAAGAATTCATGAGAATGATTTGCATGATTGGAGAGGTGGAAGTAAGGTGAACAAAGATGTCCACCTCAGGCGGGTAAGAAGCAGAAACAACAAGCAAAGCATGTGGGACGGGGGCAGCAGTAGCAGTGGCAGTAATTGTAGTAGACGGGGACCCCAACGACTTAGTCTCTTCTTCCCTACTCTCGAGGGGTAGATTTTCAGCTATGACTAGCATCTTGAGTACCCCAGTCACCTTCCTTTTCTTATTAGATGGGTCACCCTCCATAGCCTTTCGAGCGTATACCTTCGGGTTAGGCCCCTCTTTTCTAGCTTCCTTTATTTTCTTGGTTCTACCACCACCGGAGCCACCAGGCTCACTCTAGAGTCATTTAAATGTTAAAGTGACTCCCTAATGTTTCAATCGGGCCACCCGTTAGTCGATCCAAGCTCATTTCAGATTTCGATAGGTCTAGTGAGCACATCGATGTTATCAAGTTCTTGCTCATCCCAATCAATTGTAGGCAGCGACAGATTGGCGACGACATCATATCCTAGATCTATCACTATGTCCTCATCCTCCTCAAGCTAGTCAGGAGTCGGGAACAAATTTATCCTTCCCATGTACATGGCGGTCATGCGCATGTAGTGCTGCAACTACACCTCAAGGTCATCCTTGCAGTTGGCCCATAAATCCTCGATATTATGGAGGTGGGCGTACTCAAGTTCTAGTGTCTTTCTAAATGACCATAAGGGTCCATTCTTGGTCAAGCTATGTACTGCTTGAAATGGTACTCAACCAACTCTTTCTTTGAATAACCTACACATTGGGATTTGTGGATCTTGTACATTCCTTGACCAAGGCCAATAGGATAAGGTGTCCCTACCAAGTGCTTGTTGCTTAGGATATAATGAATATGTCACAACTGTCGGGTCAGCTCCAATTGTAAGATCCGGTCATTGGGGTATGGGGGCAGCTTTTCTGGCCTCTCAATGAATCCTTGAGCGCGCATGTAAGTAAGTTTAGGGAACTGTATGTACAAAAAGGCATAATGCTTGAGGAGGGCCCTCGCATTGTCAGATACTCTTTTATGAAAATCCCCTCCAAGTAGCTGGATGATGTAGGCGATGAACACATCGTTTACCCTGCAGTAGTCCTTCTTGAAGTTTTAGAACTGAAGCTGAGGGTACTTATCATAGGGCTTGAGCTCCCTTCCTAGCACAACATTGGGTATCATGTTTAATCCATGGTAATGTCACCAATTAGCGAGTGAATATACCCGGTAGGACATCATATAGAATTGCAATGTCTTCTTTACATTGGTAAATTGCTCATGGAAGAAATATCTGATTATTTCTCCCCAATCTAAGGTAGCATTGCCACAAAGGATCTTCTCTATAAAGTAAAACATCCATTCCTTAAAGAAAGCCGCAGCAAGAAGACCCATTACTCTGTTGAACAAGGTCACAAGTTCATGGTAATCCTTGAAGAAATCACTACAATAGAGCTCCTGGGGGACCTTGCCAACACTAGCTCGCCTATCCTTCAACCAGTATTGATTGATCAATTTTTTGCACCCTATCGGATCTTGTTCCCATAATGCCTTTGCACTCCTCAACGGTTGGTGTTTCCATGGTCTTGAAGGTAGGGACATGGAAGGTTGAAGCTATCCCAAGAGGGGACATGTCTGCAAGAATAATTCTGTCTCTATCCACTATGGTTCTAGTTTTATTTTGATATGCCTCTCGAAATGCCAATACCAATTCTGGGGCCACCAAAGCTGGCGGGAAGCCTGCAGCCTTAGCGAGTCTGCTACTTTTGATTAATTTTTCATTCATTATCTTTGGGTCCACTCTTACTCATTGAGTAAACTCATCAATTTCAACCTGCTCGATGTTTGTATCCATGATGTCCCTCCAAAGGGTGGTGATCCTAGATTACAATGGTACCACTTGGAATTGGGACTTCATCTGATCCTTATCCTCCGTACCTCGGGGTGTCTTGGTGGTTCCTTTTCCCTTCTCCTTGGAAACACTAGAAGTTTTGCACTAGATTCCATAAATCTTGCACAAAAGATGTGAATTAGTAATATTAAACATGGAAAATAGCTTTTGACAACTCCTTGGATGTTGAGGTTAGATCCACAATCACAACTCATACTTAATAAGCATCTAACAACTGATGAAACATCACAAGAAAGTACAACAGGCCATCCAGGTTCTGAGGGCCGGAATTCCCTTGGTAGAATGTCGCTCAAAAGGAAAAATGGTACAAGACACTCCTAATGATGCTTTCATCTTAGATCTGATGAATAAATGACTAGCATGAAAGAAGACCAAATTTTAGGAAGTGGGTTGAAGTCACATTTCAATTTGGAGGTCATTTGAGCCTTTGTTTGGGCGCTTGGGCTTTAGTTGCTGGAAGGTCATTTGAAATAGCATAGGGAGGATGGTATTCTGGGAACCAGGTTCTAGATATTGGGTTGCCATCATCGGGAAGTTAGTCGGGTTTGGCCGTATAAAACGAAAAAATAGAGACAAAAATCCTAGGAAGGAATTCCAGAAGGAAATCCCCGGAGATGAAATCAGGAGATGGGATAGTCCAGCGGTGAATAGCAGGTCAGGACCCGAAGGTTAGAAAGCTGCAATAAATTTGCCATTCAAAAAGGTGATAGTGGAACAAAATTCTGGAGGAGGAATTCTGGGGGTCGGGACCCAAAAGAGGCTTAGGCTAGGTCATTTTGTTCGGACTTCTTATAAGGCAAAATGGGGTTGGGGGTCTGGGACTCGGAAAGACATCCTGGGACGGCCATGCAAAAAGGTGAAAGTGACATGGAATTCTACGGATGAAATTCTGGAGGTCAGGGTCCGAGTTATTCGTGGATTTAGATTCCTTCTCAGAGTTCTGAATGGGTATTATGCGATTGGGATTTGAGGTCTTGGAGGACGCTCGGGTAAGGCCATCAGAATGACGTAGCTAGAAGGGAATTCCGGTAATGGAACTCCAAGGACTAGATCCCAAGGAGAGTTTATTTCTTTTATCGATTTTGATTTTCTGCAAGTTTCGACATGGATTTCGGAAGGCCGAGGTCTGAGGGCCAAAAAGACGCCTTGCATTCGCCATTTAAAACGACGGGGAGACAACGAAGATTCATCAGGGGAAATTTGAATCCCGACATTCAGAAAAAATTTGGTCGCATGAATTTTTTGAAGTTTGGCAGGCAGTTGCAGGAAGGTTGGGGCCCGGAAGATGCCAACAACTGTTCTGAAGAACAACCAGGGCAAGTGTAAGCTTCGGTTTGAATTTCGGGGCCCCAAACAATCGATTTTTAATATTTCAAGTCATGGGTTTTTAGCCCGGAGGGTGCAAATTTACCAGTTTTAATCCCAACTTTACATGGTCATTGCTTTAACACTCAAAAATTTGCAAAATAAAGGGCAAGGTGCGTGGACGATGGACATACCTGAATATCCCAGAGAAGCAAACTATTGAACAAATGGGAAAATAGTCAGTCGAGAGCTCAAGCGCAGAGGCGGAAATTGTCGGAGGCGGGGAGCTCTACATATTTCTCTATCACTCAGTCGGGTGATAATGATAGCTGGAAAATCCATTTAAATTGATAAATAGCCATTAATGCAGAAATTGAATTCAGTCGTACGACAACCAGTGAGTTGGTGGGTTCAAATTTGTAGACGAGAGTAGCAGGACCGGAGTCTAGTGGCTAGGAAGACATCCAACCACGGTCGTGAGAAATGGAAAAGCACAATTGGAATTCCGAAAGGGGAAATCTAGGATCTGGGGTTTGGGGTCCGAAAGGACGTCAGGCACCAGACACAAGCAACCACAAACCCGCAACAGTTATCAAGAGCAAGAAACTCGAGGGTTGGGGCCCGAGAGGGGCCGTGGACATTAGAAAGGGCATTCCGACAAGGGAAACCCGAACTGACTTTAGACATGGAATTTTTTGAAGGGGTCAAGTTTGGTCAAACCTAGTATGTGACTTTGAAGGGTGAGTTGACCAATTAGGGCACAAAAATGGACATACAAAATGAGGCATACCAAAAGGGGGCAACAATCAAAAGAGGGAAGAGAGAGTCCCCATTCAGAACGGGGCATGTGTGCAACAAGCACAACAGGTCCCTTTTTTTAATCTTAGATTCTCCAAGATAATAAGAGAGATACCTACAAGTATAAGACCAAATGATGTTTAATGTTTGTTTGTATATTTAGGTGCATTTGACATGAAGATGAGCTATTTGTTGAGAGATCAAGAGCCCTCAACATTGCACCAAGCATATCAAATTTCTATGGATATTGAAAACAATCTGAATTATTCAATAATGAAAGAATGCCTAACTATTAATATTAGTCATTCTGGCATATCCTATGCAAATGAAATCAATGAATCAACCAGTGAAGAATTATGCAAAGAAGATAAGTCTTCTACTATCGCATTCTCTTCATCACCACAACATGTTGCTCAAAGTGAGCCCCAAGAGAAATTTTTACAATATTCAATTGGAACTGATCATATGTCTTATGCTAAAACATTATATGAAATTAGAAGAGGTCAAGGTGAATTGTCCCATGACCTATTTCACAGGTTTGTGGATGTGTTGGCAAAAATACTAGAGAATATTAGCCCTAAGGATTCAATGTGTATTGTCTTGTTTTTTAAAATATACGGGTCATGGACAAGTATGTTGCGCAAGGAATTGGAGCCTAAAATTCTAGGCCAAGTAGTTGATTGGATATTACTGGTAGAAAGGACTGGAAGTGTAGACATGGAAAATGTACAATTTGATCCAACACATTTGATCCTAATTAGCTAATGATGTTTCTTCTTGAATCACACTCTCAGCATCATCACCTTTTGTCTCTTAATTTGCTAAAAA
>CM021110.1:415174601-415378212 GCA_007115665.2 Sequoiadendron giganteum | reverse complement strand
TAACAAAAAAAATTTGGCACCCATCGTGGGGCATCCCCCCCGTTTTTATCTTTTTATTACAAAAATTTTCTCTAAAGTGATGGACTAGAGTTGCACTTTGGTGCATATGAGCTTTTTTTCGGCACATAGACAAACTATTTCAATGCATCCCCAAACTATCTCAGCACATCCATGGACTGTTTCGGTACATGGACGGCCTATTTTCACAAATACCAGATTGATCTTCTAGCACATTTAGCAACTTTTTTGGCACATCGGGGACCGGTCTTGGTGCATACAGGGGGTTTCTAAAAATAAATTTTGATTCCAACGCCATCCACGGACATAATTTTTCACTTTAATTTTTAAATAAAATGAAGCAACCCTACGATAGAAATTTAAAATCTGAAATTTATCAATCCTAGGATAGTCACGAAACATTATTTTATCTTGGTTAAAATGAATCCAATGTTTGTTGTGAAGAAAAATATTTGCTTAGCATAGAAAATTGTCGATTGGATTTAAAACTCAACCACTTGTTTGTTGTGATTGTGGGGTAATAGGTATATTTTCTCCCATTTACTAGGTGATCAAAACACCAGACTTAACTATTTCATTTTACACAGTTCTAGCTTTATTAAATCCTTTAGAAGGCTTGCCATAGTTGGAAAAAGTACTCACCCTACGGGAACAACCTAAGTGGGAACAACCAAAGCCAAGTTTTCCAACCCACTATAATCAAAAGTGAATTTTGGGGAAACTCATATTCAACGGAAGTGTGCAAGATAACCATCCCCAAAATCTTTGTTCTAAATATTGGGAGGTCTCCTGAGGGATTTTATCTATTTCCATGCCGAACAGAAACGTTTACTATGAACCATAGTGTAGAAGCTAGCCAAGTCACTATCCAAACATCATTTTAATCACGGTGCAAGGGGAGGGAAGAATTTTCCCCCAAGACACTCACCATATAATCACCATGGATTTTTTGCTCAAGGGATCGAGAAATCTAACCTTGGGTATGCACCTGGAAAAGAAAAAAACATGGGAGCCCCCTAGGGGGTGACATAGTTTTGTGAGTCGACGCGATTTTAAGCTATGGGCTGTGATTCCTATGATGACCTATTTGACAACTGAGAGAGAATCTGCTTTGAATGTTTATCTTGTTCAATACCTGTGGAAATCTCAAGAACATACATTCTTTGTTTGGATTTTAGGATTAACAGAACAACTGTCTGCTACTCTATGCTATGTTTTTCACACTTAAATCAGATTAAGATCATCCAAAAATATCAAACTGTCCAAACATTTTTGTCTCTGAAGTCTAAACGGATATTTTAGTGCATCCCTACTTTGTTTCGGCACATTGCTTCTCTCTTTTGGCACATTGCTGCTCTATTTTAGCACATAGCTGCTCTGTTTCGGTGCATATGTTCTCTATTTTGGTGCATTCATGGTCTGTTTCAGAAAATAGGTAGTTTGTTTTAGCACATTCATGCTTTGTTTCAGTGCATGTGCTTTCCAAACCTAGGTAATTTTTCTGACATTTATAAATAAGTCATCTTAGTCTAGTCTTTTCCATGCTCAGAGTTTGGAAGTCTGCAACTTTTTCTAGGAAGTCTCTAGAAAGGAAGATTAGAAAGCCAAAGAAATCTCTTGGTTATAAGAAGTTATTAAAGAAGAGGAAATTTCTATAGCAAAGTCAAAAAGTCTTACTTGAACACAGGACCTTTATTCACCGATATCACAACTATGTTAGAGGTTTCACTGATGATTATGCTCTAGAACCTTTGTACTCACGAGCCTTCTTTCAAAGATGAGCCCTTTCTCAAAAGCACAACCACAGTCAGCGTATTCATTCTTTTTATATTCCCCAACCTGCAATTATGTATGCTACTTGTCCCAATCAAATTCTACAATAGAGAACTCAAGCACATTACGCATTCATCAAATCCATCTTCTTACAAAGCTACGATCAAACCTCACAAAGTGAAAAATAATATTTATTTTTTATCTTTGGTTTAATTCCCACAAATAGGGTTTTCATCCTTTCAATCAGGGAATCACGAACTAAAGATTAAAAATCTTTTATGTCATAGAATCTTGATTCTATCCTGACTTTCATATCCATCAAAATTGCACTATTTCATTCTTTTGATCAAAGTTAGTAGAAATTGGGCAAATTTTATGCCTATTATCACGAGATCTTGAAAACACATAGAAAAAGATGAAAGAGAAAGTACATTAAGAAAAATGGGTGATAATAGTGAGAGGGAAGAGAAGCCCTTTCATAATTCAAATACTAAAGAGATAACGAAAGAAAAGCTCCAAGAAGCAGAGGAGGATCCCCAATTCCATACTCTTATGGAAAGGATTTTAGAATGAAACAAGAAAATATATTTCCTTTCATTAGCTAATCAAGGAGCTAAGTTTCCTACTGATTTTGAAATAGAAGGGATTAAAGAAAATCCTGAAACTCCTCCTAATGATTTTAGTGCCCTTACTCAACAAATAAAAGAATTACAAGGGAAAATAAAGGAAATGCAAGGGGGTGCAACAAAGAAGTATGTTTTGGATGACATATGTCCTTATCCATTTGATAGGAGTCTTCACATGATTCCTTTTCCAAAACATTGTGAAATCCCTAAAATTGATAGGTATAATGGGAAAACTGACCCTATTGAACATGTGAGGGATTTTTGAAATATGAACTCAGAATTTGCTCATGAAGGTACCTACTTAATGCAATTGTTTCCACGAAGACTGGTTGGACAATCTATGGAGTGTCTTTCAAAGAATACTCCCCCCATCAAAACCTTTGAGGAGTTAATAAAAAAATTTATATCACAATACTCCTACAACATCCAACACTAGATAACCATGCTTGATCTTTGTAAGGTGAAACAAAAAGTAGGGGAATCTTTCACTACATTTTTGTAAAGGTGGAGAAGAGTGTTTGCTAGATACTCTTGCCCTGTTCCTAAAATAGAAAAGATGGAGACCTTTATCGATAGTCTGAATCAAGAAATGAGTTATAGACTAAACCTTCACTATCCTCAATCATTTGAAAAATTGATTGAAAACACGATTACTATTGAAGGTTCTTTGGTCAAGCATGGGGTTCTCAAAATTGATAAAGAGGGTTCAAATTTGTACAACAACAACAATAACCATGGTAAAAACAATGACAAGTCACGATTTTGGACTCAAAATAAAAATGTTGTGAATGATGGGGTATTAGATGCTAACAATGTAAATGTGAAGCCTACCATCCTTAATGTATTAGGTGTTCAACATAGCAGTAATGCTGGAAATTCTAGTACCCAAGGCAATGTTTCCAATCAAGGGAATGTGACCAATAATCGTGGAAATAATTTTGGCAATAATCAAAATTTAAATGTGCCTAGATCTTCATATTTTTTGAATCGACAGAGTTTTACTCCCTTGGGCCAATCTTTGGAATCTATTCTCAAAGAACTATTGAATCAAAACGCTATTACATTACCACAATAGACTATGAGCCTTGAGTAAAACCACCATTGTGGAATGAATCAGACTTTAGTGATTATCATAGGTGTCAAGTTCATAAGACAAACAATTGCCAAGGGTTAAAGAATATTGTTCAAGATTTGATTGATAACCATACCATTATGGTTGAGGGACATAATGTCAATAATGACCATTAGGCATTCAAGGATCCTCTCCACAATTATCAAAAAGCGGAATCTTTGTGAGACAAGGGCAAGAATGTTAATTATGTCCATGACACCATTATCAATCATATTTATACTGATGAGCAACAAATCAATGCTATCTGAATCAAAGGTAAGCAAGAATATTGAGACGTCGATGCTACAACAAGGGAACAAGCCAAAATCATTGTAAAAGGAAGCTCATCTAAAGTGGAAGTTCCCCCTCCAAGTCAATACAATTTGGTTCATCAACTACGAAAAACATCAGCCCAAATTTCTATCTTGGAGCTCTTAAAGTTATCACCTGCACATAAGGACATTCTGGAAAAGGCACTTGTTGATACAACTATATCCCTTGATCTAGATATTAATAAATTTCAAGCCATGGTGGGACACTTGTCCTCATCCACATGTTTATCGTTTACTAAAAAGGATGACTCATCCATAACCCATCCACATAATTCATCACTCTACTTAGAGGGCATCATTCACAAAACTCACATTAGACATGTCCTAATAGATGGGGGAGCCAGATTAAACATTTGTACTTTAAAATTGGTCCTTGCTTTGGGATATTCAAAAGAATCTATAGATCCACGTAGAAAGATTACAGTTAAGGCATATGATGATGAGGAAACAACTTCCAAAGGCCTTATCATGTTACCAATCAGAGTGGGACCTGTTGTGAGGAATACCTTTTGTTAGGTTCTAGATCGAGATCTAACCTATTAGATACTCTTGGGTCATCCAAGGATCCATGACATGCAACCTGTTCCATCTACCTATCATCAGTGTTTGAAGCTTCCATATGATGGACATGAAGTAACAATACCTGGTGATCACATTAGCAGTCAAACTTTCTCTAACCTAAGAGCAACTTAGGACACACTCATCCTGCATAATAGAGAGGCCTTGGCCATCTCTACCTCCAAGTACAATGAACAAGAAAGAGAAATGATAAGTAATTTTGGCACGAAGCGAAAATTGAAAGATAATGGAGTGGGATAATATTCTTTATCTCTTTCTAATATACCCATATCTCCAAGATCCCATGGTCAATCATCAACATCCATACAACAGGCTATAGTAGCTTTAGCCTCAGCTTCAGTTCCCATCACCAATTTTAATGGGATATTTATCAAAGAAAATGAAATGGAAGATAGAGCTATCCTTGATTGTCTCTATAAAGATGAAGAAGAATTGGTACAACATGTCAAGTTACCCACAGAACAATATGGAAAAGGTTATGCTATCATGCAACAAATGGGTTATGAGGGAAATGGCCCTATAGGTAAAAGAAAAGAGGGTATTGTTGAACCTATACAACTGAAAAAAATGCACCCAAAGGATAAGACTAGGTTAGGATATGGTGAAGATACAAAGGAAGAAGTATTACAAATAATGTCTAAAGAGGAGTTGGCTAAAACAATCCTGAGGATTTAAGCAAATAATTTTGACACTGACTCCAATGAATATGAATGGGACAAATTCTCTGATGATACACTCATCTCTGAAAAAAGGGTGGATGTCATATATAGGTTCACACTAGGATTCTTACAAGGAGAAAGCTCAAGGCCTCCACTTGATTACATTCTACAAAGCGATCATGACTCAAGTGAGACCGATTCGATTCAAAGTGAGAAAGATCATCCACAGGAGGATACCATCCTAGACCTCTCCCATAACGATGTCAATAATAGTATCATGACCTTCATGGCCAGTGAGCTTACTAATCCTAATGATCCATTTCCTTTGGTCTATCCCGAACTCATTGATTGGGAACAAATCGCACCCATTGATGTCCCACCTTTTCCTAATGACAAAACCATCATAAAATTTCTTTGTTCATCCCAACTGGAAACAAGTTCCACAAGGGAATCACAGGATTGGAGTTTTCAACAGGAAAGTGCCAAGTTTCTCAGCTATGAAATAAATAAGATAAAAGAAAGATCTAATGGTGAAAACCTAACAAAGGCAATATTAGATCAAGAAAAGAGAAAAATAAAAAGCGTATCCAATAGTGAAAACCTTTCAAAGGCTCTAGAGGATGGGAAACTTGACACTCTTCTGGAGCATTACCAGGAAAGGTCATCCATTCTAATAGAACCAACAACAACACTCAATATAGGTACTACAGAGCAACCCAAAGTATTGCAACTTGTTGCATCTCTAATAGAAGAGGAAGTACTTGGATTCACATAATTTCTCAAGAATAATCAAATCAGTTTTGCATGGTCCTACATAGATATGCCGAGATTAGATCCAAATCTCATCATGCATCATCTATCTATCATGCCGGGGGAAAAACCTATAAAACAGAAACTCAGAAAAATACATCCACATGTTGCATTATTTGTTAAAGAGGAATTAAAGAATCTTTTAGATGTTGGATTCATTTGGTCTATTGACTATGCGAAATGGATCTCCAATATCGTAGTTATTTCAAAGCCAGATGGAAGGATTTGAATTTGTATAGATTTCAGGGATTTAAGCAAGGCATGTCCTAAAGATGACTTTCCCTTGCTAAAAATAGATATGATTGTTGATTTGACTACTAGACATGCAATGTACTCATTAATGGATGGATTTTTAGGATACAGCTAGATAAACATTGCACCAGAGGATTAGGATAAAACAACGTTCACATGTCCTTGGGGTACCTATTGCTGGAACATAATTCCATTCAGGTTGAAAAATGTAGGATCTACATACCAACGTGCAATGACAACGATTTTTCATGATATGATGCATACATTCATGGAAGATTATGTTGATGACATCCTCGCCAAATCTAACACCAGGGAAGGACACATAGATATGTTATCTAAAATTTTCAAAAGAATGGAATAATTCAAATTGAGACTTAATCCAAAGAAATGTGTCTTTAGAGTTAAATCTGGAAAGCTATTAGGTTACATTGTATCAGAAAAGGGAATTGAGGTGGATCTGGTTGAGGTATGAGAAATTCTTGATATGCCACCTCCAAGGAACATGAGTCAACTACGCTCTTTGCAGGGACGGTTACAATCCATTCGAATATTCATTTCTCAACTGGTGGATAAAATTTTACCATTTACACATCTCTTAAATTAGAATGTTCCATTTAAGTGGGAGGACAAATGTGAAGCAATGTTTGATCAGATAAAGCAATATCTAATGAATGCACTAGTATTAATTCCACTAGTGCAAGGTGTGCCTCTTATATTGCATATTTCTTCCATAGAAGTGTCTTTAGGAGCATTATTGGCATAGGAAGACAACTCAGGAAAGGAGTGAGCAATTTATTATATTAGTTGAACCGGAACAAGTCATGCGCTAAATTACACCTTTATTGAAAAATCTTGCTTAATAGTGGTGTTCACTTCTCAAAAGTTACGACACTACATGCTAACTCATACAATAAAGCTTGTGGCTAAGATTGACCCACTCAAATATCTTCTAAGTAAGGCAACCTTAACTGGCAGGTTGGCTAAATGGGTAATGATCTTGACGGAATTTGACATTCATTATGTGGATCGTAAATCCATAAAGGGATAGGTAATTGCAAATCAGTTAGTAGAAGCACCAATACCAGTAGAACACCCAATAAATATTGATTTTCCTGATGTCGATTTATTCACAATAGTTATCCAACAGTCATTGGCGCTCTATTTTGATGGTTCCTACACTCAACATGGTTTAGGATTAGGGATTCTTTTTATTACACCTCAAGGACATACAATTCCAAAATCTTATCAGTTAATGTTTCCTTGCACAAACAACATAGCTAAGTATGAGGCATTGGTAATTGGAATGAGAATTGCAATAGACTAGAAAATCATAGAACTTCAAGTTTTTGGTGATTCACAACTTGTTATAAATCAAATCAATGATGAATACCACACTAAGGATGACAAGTTGATACCTTACAAAAATATGGTGGACGATTTTAAGAAATATTTTGTTGATATCAAGTTAATATAGATTCCACGTATTGATAATAAAGCAACAGATGCAATGGCTACAATTGCCTCTCTGCTCCAGTTGACAGAGAATCAAACATAGTATGATTTCCTGGTGGAAAAATTATTTTCTCCCGCCTATGACAATCTAGAAATTCAAATCATTTGCCATTTAACCAGTTCTAATTCTCCCTTGTATGACCAAATTTACACTTACTTAAAGGATACTATTTTACCTTTAGACTTGTCTTGGAATCAGAAAAGGAATTTCCTTCGTCAATCCTCCTGTTACACCTTAATTGTTGATGTCTTATACTAACATAGTCTGGATGGTACCCTCCTTAGATGTCTCGAACGCGATGAATCTAAAAAGGCCTTATAGGAGGTACATGGTGGAATTTGTGGGACACACTCAAGTGGACTAACCTTAGCAAAGAAACTTGTGAGATTAGGTTACTACTGGTCAACCATGGAGAAGGAATTATTCATCTTTGTGAAGAAATGTGCAAAATTTTAGATTCATGGGGATCTCATTCATGCTCTTGCTCAGGAACTACAACCCTTCACCACAACATGGCCTTTCTCTCAATGGGGATTGGATCTAGTTGGTAAGATACACCCGTCATCTTCAAATGGACATAAATTCGTCATTACAGGCCCTAAGTATTTGACTAAATAGATTAAAGTTGTTGCCCTAACAATGGTTACTAGAAAATAAATCTATTCATTCATTTTGAACTATATCATCTGCTGATATGGTATTCCCAATTCCATTATCATAGACAATGGAAGACCCTTTAAAAATCAAGATGTTGATGAGGTATGTGAAAGATTTCACATCCAATGCAGGTTCTCTATGCCTTACTATACACAAGGGAATGGTCAAGCTGAAGCTCCAAACAAATCAATTCTAAATATATTGAAGAAAACAATGAAAGATGCAAGTCGTGATTGGCATGTCCAATTAAATCCAACATTATGGCCATATAGAACGAGTATTCGCACACCAAAAGGTGCTAGTTCTTATGCTTTGGTCTACGAAGAAGAAGCTATTTTGCCACTAGAATTCAAGATTCCCTCACTCGGAGTATCACTAAATAGATTAATCAATGATGAAGACTACAAAATATCAAGGCTGGAAGAGTTGGAACTACTTGATGAATGACATTAAACTGTAGTTAATCATTTGAAGGGATATCAGCAAGTTATGTCCCATAGCTACAATCATAGAGTCAAACCAAAAAATTTTCAAGAGGTGACTTGGTTCTCAAAGAAAACCCTTGTAATCAACAAGATAAGGAAAACAATGGCAAGTTCGAACCAAAATGGTTGGGCCCTCTCGTTATCATTGCTGCATATGGATCAGGGGCATATCATTTGTCAACATCAGAAGGGAACTTGTTTGAAGATCCAACCAAAAACATTCATCTGAAAAAGTTTTATGCCTGAAAATATCAAAAACAATATAAAAAGTCCTCTAAAAAAAAAAGAGCAAAAATACGAAAAAAATCAAAAATAGAAGAAAATTGTTGCCTTGATGAAAACCTGGAAAATAGGCATCTTAGTAACAACTAAAAAAATCATAAAACTTAGGAAAATGTGCAATAAAAACAAATGATGAAAACCTGGAAAACAGGCATTGTTTGTGATTTTGTTGGCTCTCTCATTTATTGGGATTCACTCTACATATCCATCTTTCATCGGCATTACATACATGCCTCACCATCATGTTCACATCATGTGTCACAACACCTCCCTGAAACAATAAGGATCTCATCATGGCTTGGTGATTAGGGTTATCCTTAGCAGTAGTTGTCTCTACCAAAAGTCAAAGTACAAGGTCACTAGGGGGTAATTTTCTTCTTGGAGCTTTCTAGCAGGCAATTGGCAATATGTGTCAAGAATCAGAATCTTAGGAAATAACAAAATTGTTGAATTGAACTGAGCTTACATGACTATTTTGACAGATAATTGAAACAAATTGGATGATCTTAATCTGAATAAAATGAATGATAAACTTAAAGCATAAGTTATAATTTTTGTTTTGATATTTGATAACATCAAACTTTGGAGTGATTCAATGATGTACTAAACTAGAATCACAAGGAAGAAATATGTTTTTTCTTTGCTTGTTGTTTGTAAGCTAACCGCTAGTATTCTGCAAATTTGTCGTGGGACATGCTCTGCAATGTATCATTGATGACATTTCAAAATTTGCATTAGAAAATGGTCAACTTTTGTCTGTTTATGCAAACAATACTCAAGTCATCTTGGTTCAATTATACCTCAATTCTTGTATTAACTTTCTATATCAAACATCATGAAAGCAGTACTTAGGTCACCATTGGTGCTAACATACGCTTTGATGCTTGTACTATCTTTAAACATATCAAAAAGCACAATGATTAAACGTAAAGCATAAAGCAGCTCACAAATGACAACTTTGCATTTTAGTTTGCATATTAGATAGATTGCATCCATCTTAGTTTATCCATGAGAATTATCATATCGATCACATCTGATCTGCATTATCTCAATCTATTCATCCAATCCTTTCTTCCAATCTTATCTCAATCAATTCATCCAATCCTTTCTTCCAATCTCATATAATCAATCCATTCAATCTAGCACAAATGATTTAATCATACCTTTGGTTTTTTTCCTAGCCTTAATGCAACCCTTGATCATTATCATCATCATTGGGATGTATCCTTCCCTATCCTTGTGTTGTTTCGGGATGTATCCTTCCCTTGTCAACAACACTCTCATCATCATCATCATTGGGATGTATCCTTCCATATCCTTGTGTTGTTTCGGGATGTATCCTTCCCTCATCAACAAAACTATCATCATCATCATCAATCCATCTTGGCTTGTAGTTTGACTGGGGCAACATCATACTTTTTTTTTAATCCATTTGTGCTTTCTTTCTTCTCATTTTCTCTTACCAATCTCCTATTGCTTATCATCCTCTCTTTTCCATCATTTGGCATAATCTTCTTCATCTTTCGTTTCATCTAATCGATCCATCATCTCAATCCAACCATTTAATCATTCAACCAATCAATCATATTCATCAAATTATTGTATCAATCCTCTTCTATCAAATAAATCAAATCAATCAAATTCAATCAATAAAATCACTTTTACTATTTGTTTTCATCAATCATAAAAGAAAATTTATCAATCTTACTATTTTATTTCATCAATCATGAAAACAAATTTATCAATCATCCTATCATTCTTATTAGTTATAATCAGTCAATTATCACAAATTCACTATCACATGATGAATCAATCGAAAAACATCATCATCATCATCATCATCATAATTTCATATCAATCTTTCAATAGTGGTTTTCATCAAATCATCTTTATCATCCGATGAATCGGATGGTAAATCAGTAAAAAATCATCAAATCATCTTTATCTGATTCATCACCTGAGGGGGCATATAGCATCATTAATTTCCAACTTCAAGGGAAAATTTCTTTAAAGTAATGTGTAAAACACATCACTTCAGAGAGGGGCAAAATGTACACATCTAAAAATGGTCATGGTTAATCAAACCTATTAATGAATTAAATATGAATTATTTAATTAATATTCTTAAGTCATCTACATATAAATAAATTTAATTATTCATTTATATTGTTCATTTTTCCAATTCTTCTAGTTTAATTAAATAAATAAGTTTATTTAATTATTGTCACCTTCCTCTTAATTAATTAAATAGATTTCACAATTTATTTATATTAATTATCACAAGTTTAAATTTTAAATTTAAATGATATTCCCTCATGCCACATTTAATTAAATATTTCTAATATTTAATTAGACACTTTCTAAATTCTTCATTTCAAATTTAATTAAATATAATAAATATTTAATTAGAAACGTTCCTCATCTATTTAAATATTTAATTACTCATCATTTTCATTTCTCACACATAATTAAATAGTAATTATTTAATTATGGAAGTTTTTAAATTCATTGTCACATGTAATTAGATAAATTTATTTATTTAATTAGCAATTATATTGAACTTTCAACCAATTTTTATAAATGAAAGATAAATGCCATGTTTGTCTCCATTTTTGAATGAGGATGGTCTTATGGGTTGAAAACATTCTTTTACTTTCCTCTCAACCTCTTCATATCTCACTGTTCATCTTCACAAGTTTGAATTTCAACAGTCGATCCTCACCAACTGGATTCTTGCCTTTCAAAAATCTATAAATACAACCTTTTGGTAAGTAGATTTCATCCTAGATTTCATGCATAGTTACTATAGTTGCATTTGAACCAGCATATCATCATTATAGAAATAATCATAGCATTAGCATCTTAAGTTCATTTCATTAGCAATGGACATGCATTTTCAATCAATTTCATTCTCCTAAGTTGTCATTTCAACAAGTTGTTGCATACACAACTAAGAGCCAGCATCTTTAATCAAATCCTTCAAGATAGAGGACAATGGGACAAATTTGAAGAAGATTTTGTCATTAGAGTTTGCATTTATGTTTTCTAATTAGTTTTCTTTCAATCTAATTTCTCATTGGTGTGTTAGTTTACATTGCAATTAATCCACTAATTCTAACAACACACAATGTATCATTCTCTTCCTTGACATAACTCAATGAGTTAATTAAATGCTTGAAAATAATCTTAGGTCTATGAGAGTTTGTTAAGGATTTGGTAAGAAGTAATACTTTAATTGTTGTGATTTTTGTGATGTAGTGCATTATAGAAATAGTCCATTCATTTCAAGATTCAACGTTTTATGTATGACAAAATATTTCATGTTTGTCTCTTTTTTCCCAATTAACAAGACACTAGTTTGTTTGTTAGGAATTCTCATAGTCTAATGGGTGTGTGAAATTCCTTACCATGGATTCAAGGTTTGAAAATTACTTAATTAAAATTCTTTCATTCTAAGATGAAAATCTCTTATAAAAAGCATGTTCCTAGCAAATGACAGGTTATTTGTAAAAGGTCAGCCAATCCTTTAATGAATAATGTATGTTTGCAATTAATACGAACAAATATTTGTGTAGAAGTGTTCTTGAGGCCCCAAATATCAGATGAACAGAATAAGGAAAACCCTCCTTGGCTCCTCAGAGACTAAAGAGTAGGAGTAGAGACCCTCTAACCTAGGAATTTCTTGAACATAAGGCTTGACATCCTTTAGATGAATTTTTCCTTTATCAAGAAAAAACATCAAAAGGTCTAGGATGAAATTTCTTATTTAAACTCATTGCATCAAACCTATGAAGCAGAAAATGACCACTAAATAATTTAGGGTTTTGATGTAAAATCAAGTGAATAAAAAAAGAAGAATACTTGAACTAAAAAGTAGTTCCATAATTTATTAATTGCTTCAACATCTCATCAGCCATTTTCTTAGAAAAATAAAACCACTTTTGGCTTCTTTCCTTCATCAGTATGAAGGCCAAGCCAACTTGGAGCTTGTAAATCTTTTCATCATCTTCAAAACAATAAATATAAGATAGCATTGAGAAAACGGACTACACATCTGATTTGAAATTTCTGCATGTTAGAGGGAAGATGAGTTGATTTCCATCCAACTTATCATTCATTTTGTCCATATAGAATTTTAATTGCTTCTCTCTGTTTCTCTAGAAATCTTTAATTCTTCTTCTTTGAAAACTCTCAACATCCCATTTTTAAGGATGCACAACATATCCTAGATGGCTACCTCGCTAATGGTTACCCTCAACCTATTGCAACTGATAACCCCTATTTCTTGATCTAACCTTTTTGAGTATGCATCCACTAACTCTAGGCATGGATGCATGGAGGGAAATATAAATTGTCACAAACTGCAATACCAAATCCATGTTGCAAAGACCTCAGTTGACCCATGGGAAACAAATATTTGTATTTATCCTTCCCTAAGTATTTTAAGGTTTACATGCAACTTTGGGTCATAAATACTATGTATGAAATATTTAACTCCTTCATCCTTAACAAGGTTGCCTGCTTGTATGGTTTGGGAATGCGAAAAAGTCTAGTCCTGTAACGCTAGGGCACTAGCATAGGAAACCTTTCCAAAGATGTTGGTGTAGCTTGATCTTGTAGATGAGACTCTAGCCCATTGACTAGAAGATGATGTCTCTACCATTATTGTGTTCTTGTAAGGATTTACATAAAACTTCTTTAGAGTAGCAGTTGCTTGAGAGTTTTGATACTTAGAAATAAGTTATTTTTGGGGTGCATTGAATTTTCACACGTATATGCAATAAAGGAGTTGTCATTGCCACTAGCTTGCTAAGTGCTTCCAGTGAGGCAATACGTGTAGAGTGGGATTCGTATCCCTTAGGAATGCTAACTTCATTGCAAGAATGTATTTAGTACATTCTTTACGCAATCCTTTTTCACAAACAAGCTTTGAGTGATGGGAGGCATGCCTTTATAAATGGAACTGTACTTTGAAAAGATATTTGAATTTAATTTAGTAGATTTTAGCTCTCTAAGAAATCTCTTTTTGCATAAGTGATTAGGTTAGTGTTGATGATAATGATGGACACATGGAAGAAATTGGTAAACATGAGCATTTACTCCCATTGCCCAAATTAATTTCTCAAAGTTTGGTTTGAGATCTTCCATATGATTTATCCCTTTCCTTTTAGTGCCTTAATATTTTTTCCATTGCTGCCTAATAGAAGATAGGTTTTTCATTTGTCAAGCTCTCCAATGCATATTATTTTATAAATAGCCATATCAACTTAGCAAAAAATTCATTGATTTAGAATTTTAGTTAGTGAGATCCTCCCACTACGTTTTCCATCTGGCTAGTCTATAGCTTGCTCGCTGCCACCATGTCTAGCCTAGGTACCCCAATTGGGCACTTGAGTCAAAATTTGTAGATCTTTTTTGTACGTGATGTTAGCAATGAGAGGATTAAACACCTGATAGGGAAGAATGACAACCTATTGATCATGGAATTTAAGTGAGTTCTCGGGAAGGATAATGTGAAGGATGAGAACCAACCATGGTGCAAATCAAACATCATTTCTTGGTTCATGGCTTCCTTGCCAGACTTGGAAATTTCCAAGCCTTGGATCATAGAACTATGCCATGCCATGTTTGATTCAACAAAACTAGATGGGCTAGGTGAGGTCATCCAAGTAGATATCCTTGGTGTTGGTATTCTGACTACAATGAATATTCAAAGGCACGTTGATTATGGGGAAGTGGTGAACTAGCTTCCCTTTCTCATCGAATTTTGGACCACAAACTTGAAGCAGCATCGACTATTATCTCGTCCCTTAACCTACTTTCTTCTGAGGGAATATAATGTCGAGCACATTCCTGGGCTTGATTGGAATAATCACTTAGTGTTTTTGGTCTATAGCCTTGGTGTCGAGGATTGAGGTCCATATCATGCTGGTGTGTGTTGTGTGATGTGTGATATTAACCACTTTACTTCCCTATTGAAGAAAATTGAAGAAATATTTTGACTATCATGATAGATGGGGACTTTAATTTCCATTGCCATTTTTTGTGTCACCTCCTCTTTTTCCTTTTGAATATGTATCTCTTTTTGGGTTTGAATGAGAAGGCTTCAAACTTCTCTTGGAGCCTCAGGTTCGACATGTGTATTATATTATAAATATTTTCAATGAGTACACAATATAATACTTTCTACTAGTCTTGTGTTTACTCTCATGTCTTTTTTTACAAAAATAACGTATTTTACAAAAAAATATATATGGTACACATAACTATAAATTTGTATGAACTTGTGCACACTTTAATTCAATAGTTTTAGATGAATACCATTTAATTGTATATCTAATAAATTTCCATTCATATCCTATAGCTTGAAGGAATTTCATTCCTTGCACGAAAGGATTCAGAAAGGACCCCTCCATAGTGAGTCAAACTTAGCATGCTACCCTAGTTTTATAGAGTGTTCATTGAACTTTAGCACAACAATTCCCTCTCAGAATTCTTGGTTGGAGGCATTTTTATCAAACCAAAATTTTACTATCTACTGGTGCCCAATCATGGCGTCATACGACTTTTCTCATTTTTCTTTGAGGTTTAAGAGATCTACCAATCTTACTTCCATTCTTCTATCTTCCTTGATTTCCAAAGCTTTTAACAATTGTAGTGCTAAAATTTCTATGGAAATGGGTAAACTAACTCCTTCTAATACACTAAATTGTAAGGGGAGGTTTTTAGGATCTTGTTAGGTGTAATTTTTCAGCCAATAAAGTTTCTCACAAATGCTTATGCCATTCTTACTATTCTTCCAACCCGATGCACTTTTTCAAGATAATGAGGTTCTTATTAGTTGATTATGCTAATCCATTTCCTTTCGGGTAATAATTGGATGAAGTCTTGAGGTAGTGTGTCACCAAAAAGTGTATACCATGGAATTTTTTAACTCATTTTGGCCTTTTTCAATGAATTTTGGTCTTGATCACCTTGATTCAATCTTGTAATCATGCATTTCAACACTAATCTAATGGTATTTTAATAAGGTTTTGTGAAGTGTTGTAATACATTTCCTCAAATTTTTAAGACATTTTCAACATAATTCACCTAAATAATACATTTTTACACCTTCCTAAGCCCTATGACATAGTGTTGTAAAGTTTTGTGATGCATTTGCACACTTATCTAGGCTTATCACCCCTAAATTAACCATTTTCAATGCTAATTTTATCCGCTTAATGTAGTTTTAGGCCAGATTAAAGTGTGTTTCGGGAGGCAAGGCTAATCAACTTCATTAACGACTATCTTAATCTCGACCACCATTTGGATTCTCCCAAGTGGACTAGGTCGCTGCTTTGGGTGACCTAGTCCTTTTAGGCATAAAAATAAAAGTTAAAGCATAAAACTTGCAAGAATTTGCCCCAAAACCCTAAGTTCAGCCTATCATAAGTCATTTTCGAGAAAAATAAGGTTTAGCATGTACAAATAAGGGTTTTCATCCTCATTTTTCCTCTCCTAACTCTCATTTTTCCCCCTTCTTCCTCTCTCACTCATCTTGACAAGAACTCTAGCATCCAAGACTTCACAAGCAAGCAAACAAGCATTAGAGTTTTTAGGTCATTCTCCATTGGAGCTGCTCATGCATGTTGCAGACCAAAAAAAAAAGGGTTGGGTAAGCATTTCCATTAATTTTATTATTCACTCTTACTTTCCTTTGTTTTTCTTATTTGGGTTTAATCACCTACAAAGGGGTTTGAATTAGGCAAACCCCTATCTCCTAACCCCAATTTTTTTTTGTCTTTGTATGTGTTTGCAGGTCTTTCTATGCAGGTTTGGTGAAGTAAAAGCATTCCCCTCAAGTCATACCCAAGTCTCAAACCCTAGGAAGTACAAAAGACAAGTTGTAGGTCACATTTGGGAGTTAAAGACACAAGTTGCTCCAGAAGAGAGAAACATGAACCGAGACCCATAAGATCAAGCCCTAATTCCTCATAAATACCTAAGAGGACTAGGTTGCCTCTATTGGCGACCTTGTCCATATGCTGATCCAGGAAAATGGTTTCTGCATTTTTGGGTACCCTTTTCTTTGAAACGTGTTCCAACAAGTTTTCTGGAGAAGCGGGCTAGGTCACCCAACTTGGCGGGAATATCCCTATTTTGATTTCAAGCATTTTCTAGAAGCTTCTAGGAGCCATCAACTGCAACATCACTTTTCCAGGCACACACCTTCTATCCCGCTCTATTATTTTCTAGAAAACATACATTTAGGTCATTTTATAGTAGTTTTGTATTAGCTTAGTTTTGTTTCATTTGCACTTGCATATATTTAGATTAGCTTCATTTTACTTTCAGTTTTAGCCACCACACATCACACACACTTCTTACAACCATCATCAATCAACCCCTACCCTTTGAATGTAACCCCCAAGAACATATCACCAAAGCGGAAAGAGTGTCACTTCCTACACCAAGTGCTCCTAGGGTGAAAAACCCTAGGATCCTAGTGAAGGGAATCATCTTTCTCTAGTTAGTAGATGTTTTTGGTGATTCATTTTGGTGACCCTGACTATCTAAAACTTCTTAACTTTCTGGTTATGCATTAAATCTTAGGAGGTAGCTTGCACTGCATTAAATATTTGCATTGTTTACATCCTAGGGTTTACAAAATATTGCATTAGTAAAAATTTCATGCTAACTTGCATTTATGCATCTATAATTTTATTGAAAATTTCTCACATTCTAGATTTTCAGCTTAGAAATACATCA
This sequence comes from Sequoiadendron giganteum, assembly GCA_007115665.2. NCBI lineage: Eukaryota > Viridiplantae > Streptophyta > Pinopsida > Cupressales > Cupressaceae > Sequoiadendron > Sequoiadendron giganteum. The sequence goes on along the minus strand of CM021110.1, from coordinate 415,360,364 downwards.
TATAGTTTGAAACACCTCAGAACCCCTCAAAAACTTCAAAAAAATTCAAAAAAACCCTAATTGGGACTAGTTCTCCATTCTGGGTGACCTAGTACCTGTTTAGATTTTTAACTCCTTGTTACAGCCAATAAAACCTCATTTTTGTGCTTCCCAAACCTCCTAGTATCATATACTATAAGTTTGGAAATTTCTCAAAACATAGGTTTTAGGCTTCTCCATCAAAAATCATCATTTTAGGGTAGTCATTTTTGATAGACCTTCATAATTAGATCTCCAAAATGATTACATTTCTAAAAATGTGCATAATGTTCATTAAAGTACTTTTTAATTTTTCTCATACAATGTATACATTCATAAAACTATGCATAAGTTTATTAAAATTACTTTTCATTATTTCATCTACATTCTTTACATTCTTCAAATTTAGCATAATTTGGATAAAAAAATTTTGAATCTTTACATATGTCCTGGTTATATTGCTGCATATTGCTTTAAATGGTTATATGTACTTTATATTTTTGTCCAAACAATGCTAGTCTCATACAAATCTAGATATGCTAAGAAACCTTTCCTCCCCCCTCCCTATGCGAGTGTTTTTGTGATAGAGAATACAACCTTGGATGTTCCGAACAATCCTATTAGTTCTTCCCCTAATCTCTCTCCTCATGGTGATGCAAAGAGTTTTGTGTTAGAAGAACCAATTAGCAAGAGTTCTAAGAACCCTATTTGTTTCTCTGCTCTTACCTCTCTTAACAAACAAGACAACATTACCATAAGCAATCATGTCAATAACATTTGTCCTTCCCCTAGTATCTCTCCTAGTTGTGACGATGATACCTTGTTGATAGAAGATACACTTCATGAATTTCATGAGTATCTTAGTTTCCCCCCTTCTCCTAGGGAACCCCTTATGAAAAAAATAACTTACACCCTTATTCATTCCCCTACTTGCAATGGAGACCCTTTAAAAGACCCAACCTTTGAATGTGAAGACGATTCAGTTTTTCGCTCTTTTAAAAACTCTCCTCCTAGGAAGGATATCATGGTGCAAGAATGTGTGAACCTTGACACCTATCCTTCACACACCAAAACTTCCCTAGGAGAAGATAATCAAGTGACATTACAATCCCCTTCACCAACACATCATGCAAATCAAGACAAAAATTTTGAGGTTATGACCACAAAAATGGGATCTCCTTTAATTAGTGAGCCTCCTAAGTCTCCTCCCATTAGTGAATCCCATAAAAACATCAGAGATATCTTGATATCCATGATGAAATCTAATTATAAAATTTTTTCATAGCAACTAAGTTGTAACTTAGTGACTCAAACACCTAGAGGATCACCCACCACTCCTCAACCATTTCCCTTTTCTCACATTAGAGTCCCTCATGTTGAGGACCTTAAAAAGGCTCTTGTTGATATATCGGTATGGGAGCTTATTGAACTCTCAACTATAGTCCAATTTTTATTTCACAAAATAACACAAATACAGAAGGAAGATATTGAATCTTAAATCAAAGTGAAAAATCTCAAACCTCCCTCCCGTCCCATGCAATCAAACCAATCTGATATCACATTCTCTAAAGATGAGTTTCCCTCACTTGAGGTTCAAAACAAGAATGATCCCTTGATAAGAAAGGTGATCATTAATGAAAATCTAGTCAGGCACAGTCTCATAGACAATGGATTGGAAATTAATCTTTATAGCATGGGTCTCATTCACAAACTTCGCGTGGACAAAAATATCATTCACCCTAATGATGTTCCTATTTGTCGTTTCGAGAATGTTAATAGGCAACCAATAGGGATGATCACCTTACCTATTAAGGTTGGAACTATCGTGTTTCCTACTCCTATCCATATCATGCAAGGACCCCTTCTATACCATCTTATCCTCGGGAGACCCTAGATTAATGCTATAAAAGTAGTCCCTTCTACCCTTCACCAAAATTTTAAATTTGAATACCATAACAAGATATACATAGTTGATGCAGATGCCAAGAGCTATGCATCAACTAATCACAACATTTCCAACTCCCCTAATCATTCCATTTCTAAATCTAATCTTTCCCAGATTGATGCTACTCCTTCACCTATAAAAAAAATCTTTAGTGATCATTGGGGGTCGTTAGATTCTACACCTCCTTCCCATACAAACTCTAGAATCTCACCCTCTTGGTCCAAAGATTCAGTTACTAACCATTCATTTTTAAATACAAGTTCTCATAACACTTGGGGTCTTATGTCTCCCTCTAAAGGAGAATTTTAAACCTCTTGACCTACACCAAAACCACCTTATGTCTTCTATAATAAAATTGGCTCCACATCAACACCTTTACCCACTGGTGGTGTTGGGGGATATACATCTCCCATCCCTCATGGAGGTACAATGCATAAATCTCAAAAGGATTTGTGTTCTTATAAAACAACCAATCCTTCTCCAAACAACAAAACCCCTTCATCTAACTTGGAAGATCATCATGGTATCAACTAACATATTCTTCCTCCACATGGATGTAACAATGAACACATAATGCACCCTAACATATCATCCTCTTCCAAGAAAGATGTAGGGTTACCTCCATCTTCTCCTTGTCCTTCAACCAATAAATTTCAACCATCTCACAGAGCCTGGTGCTCTCCCTCTTATGGGGGCACCTAATTCCTCTCCCTAATGCCTTCCTTCATCCTTTTGTCTTGCCTTTTCCTTTCACTAAGTGGGGGCAAGGGGTTTGTTAGCCCTATCCTCATATGCCACTTGTCGTTACATATTTTGAATAGACGTTAACATCTCATGAACATACAAAAAGAAAGCTTGAGATATGGATGACATGTCTTAGGTTAACTCACATGTGACATACTCTCCTTTCCATGATGCAACCTTCCTTGGAAACATCATACTTGACATACAACTTTCCAAGTAGGCTCTCATGTCCTTTCTTGCACCCTTTCCTTTCTCTAATTTAAAGCAATTGCTCACAAAATGGTGTGTAGCAACTCCTTTAAAGTGGGGGCATACCCTAGCACCATTTCTTTTTTGCATTTTCCTTTGTCCTTGGTTCCTAGTGTATCCTTGGCACTTTATATGACAAGTCTCTCACTTGGTGGCTGACATTGGGTGTAATTTCCTTCATGAAAGTGACCTATCCTAGCATATTAAATTCCTATTAGTTGCCTAATGCGATGCACTGGATCTCCTAAGCTGGGAATATTCTATCCTCTGATTGGTCCTCTCTTGGAGACTTTACACACAATGTTCCCTGAGTAAAAGACCTCACATGAATGAAACAAAAATCCTTCGAACATCCCCTTGTGCATTTTACTTTTTCGCATTTTGCATTTTGCACCCCTTCGTGCATTCATGGCCACCCTGCATAACACAACTTGCATGCCTATAGTGCCAACTTGCAATTTTTCATGGTTAAGCGGGAAGCCCAAATAGTAGCACGACTTCCCCATAGCCACCTTTGTGTGTGCGAGCACATACCAACCAATTGTATGTGTCTCTCACCTTTTGGCATTCTCACCTAACGAACAATAAATAATTTTGTGGGCCCAATGTGAGTACCCTTTGGAATTCTGACCAGATAAACAACCGAAAAATAATTCGGCCTAGAGTGAGTACCCTTTTCCTTTTTCAGACAAACTGCCTATATATAATCCACAACTAGCTATACAAATGGCCAAAGCTTGATTCGGATTCTCTCCACCCTTTCACATCACTCCTTGTGTGATCTTTTTCACTTATATTTAGTTTTCCATGGGATATTGATCCAGGGGGCTTGATCATCCCTCTTGATCATATTCATCTCATCTTACTAGCATAAGTACACTAGATCCTGCTCAATGTGCATGGTTCTACTAATTTAGTGTGAGTCTGAAGAACATTCATACTCTCACTAAAGTGGGGGCTTAATGTGTCACCAAAAAGTGTATACCTTTGCACTTTTTCACTCATTTTGGCCTTTTTCAATGGATTTTGGTCTTGATCACCTTAATTCAGCCTTGTAAGCTTGCATTTCGACACTAATCTAATGATGTTTTACTAAGGTGTTGTGAAGTGCTATAATACATTTCCTTAGTTTTCTAAGACCTTTTCAACATAATCACCTTAATAATACATTTTTACAGCTTCCTAAGCCCTATGACATAATGTTGTGACACATATTCACACTTATCTAGGCTTATCACCCCTAAATTAACCTGTTTCAATGCTATTTTTGTCCCCTTAATATACTTTGAGGCCCGATTAAAGTGTGTTTCTAGAGGCAAGGCTAATAAACTTCATTAACCACTATTTTCTTCCCAACCACCACTTGGATTTTCCCAAGTTGACTAGATCACCACTTTGGGTGACCTAGTCCTTTTAGGCATAAAAATCAAAGTTAAAACATAAAACTTTTGGGAATTTTCCCTTAAAACCCTAAGTTCAGCCTATCATAAGTTATTTTTGGGAAAATTATGGTTTAGCATGTACAAATAAGGGTTTTCATCCTCATTTTTCCGTCTTCCTCTCTCACTCCTCTTGACAAGCACTCTAGCATCCAAGACTTTACAAGCAAGCAAAGAAGCATTAGGTTTTTTAGGTCATTCTCCATTGGAGCTGCTCATGCATGTTGTAGACCATTCACCACAAAGGTTGGGTAAGCATTTCCATTAAATTTATTATTCACTCATACTTTCCTTTGTTTTTCTCATTTGGGTTTAATCACCTACAAAGGGGTTTGACTTAGGAAAACCCCTATCTCCTAACCCCAACAATTTTTGGTCTTTGAATGTGTTTGCAGGTCTTTCTATGAAGGTTTGGTGAAGTACAAGTATTCTCCTCAAGTCATACCCAATTCTCAAACCCTATGAAGGACAAAAGACAAGTTGGAGGTCACTTTCAGGAGTTCCAAACATGGGTTGTTGTAGAAGAGGGAAACATCAACCGAGACCCATAAGATGAAGCCCTAATTCCTTTCAAAGCCACAAGAGGACTAGGTCACCCCTATTGGTGACCTTTTCTCTGTGCTAAGCCTAGAAAAGGGTTTCTACATTTTTGGGTATGCTTTTCCCCGAAACTTGTTCTGACAAGTTTTCTGCAAAAGAGGACTAGGTCACCCAACTTGACGAGAATGTCCCTTTGCTGATTTTAGGCATTTTATAGAAGCTTCCAGGAGCCATCAACTATAACATCACTTTTCTAGGTATACACCTTCTGTGCCACTCTGTTATTTTCCATAAAACATACATTTATTTCATTTTAGAGTTGCGTTAGCTTAGTTTTGTTTCATTTGCACTTGCATACATTTATATTAGTTTCATTTTGCTTTTAGTTTTAGCCATACCACATCACACACTTTTCACAACCATCATCAATCAGACCTTGCCCTTTGAATGTAACCCCCAAGAATATATCACCAAAGCAAAAAGAGTGTTATTTCCTACACCAAGTGCTCCTTGGGTGAAAAACCCTAGGAGCCTAGTAAAGGGAATCCTCTTTACTTGGTTAATAGAATTTCTTTGTAGTTCAAGTAGAACCCATGCTCGAGAGTGAAGTCTAACATCCCAAATCCTATAAAGGCTCATGCATTATTGGAAATGATGGGTTTAGGTGAACTAAACCTTGCTAATAACTCAAGAAAATTGATGATTTTTTCTTCTATAGAATTTTTTAGAGACACAACCTTTGTCCATCTTGTGAAATAGTTAGTCATCATGAGTATCCACTTATGGCCCATAGTTGAGATGGGATTGATCATCCCCACAAAATCCAAAACCCATTGTTTAAAAGGTTCCTCAGTCATTATCAAGCTCAATGGCATGGCGAAGTTCCTCCGATTGCCAATGAAATATTGGCATTGAGTATAATTACGTACCAGGTGATGAGCTTTGAAGAATATCGATGTCCAATATTATCTTGCTAGGATTATCTTTAAAGTAGTAGTCTTGGCAGAGAAGTTTAGGCCCTCAGGACAACTATGGAATTCATCTAAAACCCTTTTACCCATGGCTTATCTAAGCAATGGAGAAGGAATCCATCTTAATTTATTTTAAATAAATCCCCTCAATTAGTATATACCTAGTGATTTCTAGTCGGTAGTAACTTATTTTTTGGGGCAGAACGTCGATCGAGTTTTCCCACTTAGCATGAATCATGTGTGTTCCACCAACCATGACTCATCGAACTCAAACCAGTTTATATAGATATGGTTGGTTTCCTTTTCTTCCTAGGATCCTTATTCCCACACGAGGTATTCATAATGACCTCTTCCTCAAACCAAATTGGTTAGTCAAACATCCACATCATATTTGAGGATCTTGGTGATCCACTCAGCCCTCTTTTTGGCTATCTCGCTTTCAACAATGTATTCCTTAACACTGGTATGGGCAACGAGGATGGTGATTCTGTTGGCAAATACTAGGTGTCAAAATTTATTTAGGCTTTTAATAATAGAAAGGGCATACTTTTTAACAAATTTATACTTGGTTTCATATCCCTTGAGAGTCCTGGAATGCAACATGATGGGATGTTCTCCATTTCCCTCTTCGTTCTTCTAGGTGGGTATGGAAGCTATCTTGTTTTTTCCGCTATAGAAATAGAGTAAGAAATCCTTAGAGAAGTTTGAGTTAGCTGTAGATATGATCACCTTAATCTATTTACAATAAATATTACCTTCAACAGGCCATCTGAATGTCAAGCCCTTTTTTAGCATAAGCATGACAGGTCTCACAATGCTCATGAAATCTGAAATAAAATGGCTGATGAAGTTAGTTTTTCACAGAAAGGATTGTACCCCCTTCTGATTGATAAGAAGTTTTAATTCCATTAGATATTTTACCCATTTCTGGTCTATGTCTATTCCTTCCTTTGATACCACAAAGCCAAGAAGTTTGCCTTGTGGAACGCTGAAAACTTGTTTTTTGGGATTTAAAGAAATCCTAAATTATTGACACTTTTGGAAGACCTTTTCTAGATTATCAAAATGATCATCCTTTGATTTATAAAACATAGTTAATTCATCCAAATATATGAGAATAAATTCATTTATCAATCCTTTGAATGCTATATCCATTGCTCATTGAAAAGTGGCACCCACATTAGAGTCTGAAGGAAATTTTTGCATATGTGAACGTTCCCCACTTGGTGGTGAACATTGTTTTGTGTTGGTCTTGTTCCTTTAAATAAACTTGGTTATACCCCACAGAAACATCAAGCAACAAGAACATCTCTGATCCAGCCATGATTTGCAGAATTTGTTCCATAGAGGGAAAAGGGTAGTGATCTCTTAACAAGGCCTTGTTTAAATCCAAAAAATCCACGCTAAGTCATATGTCACCATTCTTATTTCAGAGTTAGAATAGATTGGACACCCAGGTGGAATTCTTGATTGGGTATATGATCTTTGAATCAACTAATTCCATAAGCTCCTGCATCATTAGTGCCTCCACCTTCATATTAAATGACCTTTTTTCTTATTGGATAGGTTTCAAGCCTTTGTCTAAGTCAATTGTATGTTGGATGATGCCTAGATCATATCCCTTGAGATCATCATAGGTCCAAGCCATGACCCCATCATATCTAGTACATAATCCCTTCAACCTTTCTTTCTTCACTCATGGGACATTCCTACTGACTTTCAACTTCCTATCTTCCTTGACATTGAGGTCCTCATAGTCTTCTTCATTGGCGGAAAATATATTTTTGATATTTATCGCATCTTCACAATTGACGAGATTCTCAAAAGAGATCAGACCTCGTGGGCATTTGTTGCTCTTTAATTGAATTATTTGTTCTTCAGAAATCTAATTTCTAGCTTCAACTTATGAATGATTAGAAAATTTCTATAACTTTTGTAGAAAGGTAGCAATATGAGAATCATCCTCAAAAACCTACCAATTTTGATCATTGTTGGGTATTGATAGCCAGACTATCGTATGCACTATGTGGTGATTTTTGGTTGATTTGGGGGTTTGCTCAAACTATGATCTAATTGAAGCCATCCGATCTACAACTGAATTATGAATTCATGGGATAACCTATATACTAAAATATTTGAAACATTTGATCAGGTCCCAAATTCTATGTCGGTAATACCTCATTCTCACATTCTTGGCTACTACATGGATGTGGACCTGGCTTATGAATAATTTTGAATCTCCAAATGCTTGTATCCTCTTCATACCCATCCATTATGTGAGCATCAAGCCATGGACCAAAGCTTCATACTCTGCATGGCTATTTGAGCACATAAATTAGAAGTGGAAAGCTTTTAGGGTTTTTTACCTAGATGGAGATACTAACCAAATGCTGGATCTAGAATTGATTATGTATTTAGTACCATCAAAGTATAATGTTGATAAGCTATCGTCACCTGGTTTATTGGGTTCCTTGTTTTCCTTTACCATTTTTGGGAAGATGTGGCCATCGTCAAAGATCACATAGGTGCCTAACCAGGTAGGATGGAAGTTACCAAATGGGTCGAAATAAATAAACTGATTGAGTAGGACCTCTTCTTCATGGGTTGGATCACTTGTTTCCTCTTATTCTAAAAACTCTATGCAATACGTCTCCCTTTTTTAGAAGGAGGTATGCATTGCTTCAAATCACAAGACCACATCTTTTGCTATGTTTTTGGGGTTCAAAGGTTCCAACAGGATCTTCATCTTTGCCCCATTTTTCATTTGTAGTATCAAATGAGATGAATCGAGTTCCAGAAATCTACGAAGCTTTATCATCAAGTCTCTTGAAAGAAACATTCCTAAAATAGGGGGAATGTCGATTATGACCTCTTCTTGCATGACGGTTTAGCTCAGACATGAGAATAGAGTTAAAGAAATATCCTTAATGCAATCAAAATTCAGGAAATTTTTCCTATCTAACTACATGATTCCTTTCTTAAGAGGCTCATACTTAATATTCAAAGTGTTAGTCACTTCCTTGGGAATTACCATGGTACTAACTCCCGAATCAATCATATTATTGTGTAAAATTTTATCTCCCACACTAAGTTTTAAAAAGAAAAGGGTAGGCTTTGGTTTTCTTACCTCTTTCACATTTGTATTGTCCATGAAATTTATGTATGTTGTGGCTCCCGAAGGTTGGGGTTCTGACACATGTCCTTTTCCTCTATCTTGATTGTGTTGTGGGATTATCTTTGCCCATGGTTTATGCTCTTTTAATTCCTCCTCGAGCAATGTCTTCTGCTTTCGTATTGATATGATGTCCCACAAAGATACATTAGCAGGTACCTTCTTTATTTTCAATACCATATTAAGCATTTCAATCACTAGGACATTAGGTTTGACCAGTGGTATTTCCCTTGTCTTTGGGAGGGGTCATTCTGACACATATGCACTTAAAGATTTTCCTACATCCTTCATTGGCAAGGGTGGAGCTTGCGACCACTAACAGGGCTATATATTTGAAGCTTGTTGTTCTTGTGGTTGTGATTGTTGTCGCTATGACTACTACACATATTCTCTAGTGAGTCTCCTCTTGGATCGATTATTGTAATCGAAAAGTACCTCTAAGGCACTGGTTGTTGGAAGATCATTTGTAGAATCTGCATCCTCTTCCTCCATCCAAGAGAAAAGTGCTAAGGACATTCTTTGTGTTTATGCTCTAAACCAGGTATTTTCCATGTCAAGAGACTCATATTCTTCTACGTTTGAGAACAAACCTTGGCTTATTTTTTCTACTATTTTATTTTAGAGACTTCCCCTTCAACAATTTTGTGGTTGAACCGAAGATAAAAGTAGGGGGTTAGAAAGGATGCCCTTTTCCTCCTATTCTATCAAGTTCATTCGAATATGTCCTAAGAACCCTAATAGGATTGACTATCAACCTCTCAAGGTAAGTCAATACACAATTAGAAGGACTTAGGAGGGGGTTTCCTTTTAAATTAAGGGGTTCACCAACAAGAATATTCTTGCAACATATAATGTTTGAAAACACACTATGATATGCAAAAAACTTAAAATGAGCAAATTGAAGCTTATTAATACTGAAAAATGAACAACTCCAAGTTAGGGTATGTGTACCTGGAAAACTTGGAGATGCTAAAACGATTCCAGAAATGCAAAAAAATTGCCAAAATATGCCTTGGAGGACTAAGACATCTTGGCTCCCATCTTAGTCCTGCTACTATTTTTTGGGGTAGACATAGAATCTTCAGATAACATATTAGAATCCCAAAGAATCCCTGAAAGATTTCACTTGGAGGACAAAGATTCCTTTGCTCCCGTCTTAGTCATGATATGAATTTCTAAAAACTATGAATGTGGTCCTGAGCTCCCATATCTGTAATGGCTTCTCCTTAGATCTTAGGTTCTAAAACAACCAAATCTGACATTTAGGTGAGTTTCCATTAAGATGGCAACTTTGAAACTGTAAATTTGTAACTTTGAAATCTTTGCACTCCAAGTGATCTTCAAGTCTTCAAACTAGATCAAACCCTTGCAAAGGCTGCAAACTTGTATGTAATGGCTGCAATGGACATGGATCTTGAAATAATTTCTTGCTTAGATCAAAACCCTACATCACAAATGTTAGCAAAAAAACACACATGATGCAAGAACAACATTTGACATGGTGCTTGAAACTTGATTATGGCTCCAAATTCTTGATGAATTTCTCTTGAATCCTCTTGTGAACTCAATTTGACTATAGTAAATATCTCACAAAAGACTTGGATTGAAATAAATGAGTGAACCTTGTATTTATACTTGTCTATGCTTAATATCCTAAAATTATGTCACACCAAGACAACATATGAATTCAAAGAATAAAGGAGGTTAAATCCTACCAAGATTTGAAATTAAATCTTGAAAAGGACTGAAGGAGGACTAAGATGCCCTAGGTGGTTTTTTAGTCCCAAGTTATGAAACTTTGGGCACATAAAAAAAAAAGGGACCCAAAATAGATGCCTCAAAATTAGGGTCCTAAGACCTCGGGGGGACAAAGACGCCCTTATTGGCATTTTAGTCCTGGCTAGAAATTAGGGACATGCCACTCAGAGTCATTAGGAGATTACATATGCATTAGAGAATGTCAAGATTAACTAGAAAAATATGTCATTCATAGGACTTGTGGACATAAAATAGGACCAATTAAACTATAAAGAAGGATAAATAAATAAAGGTGGGCCCAAACAAGTGGGACAATGCAAGGGTATGCATTTTACTACATTACATTTAGCCCCCACTTTAGTGAGAGGATGAAATTGCTTCAAGCTCACACTAAAGTATCCAACCACATAATCAAGAGGGGTTCAAATGTACAAATGTTAGTAAGATAGGATGACAATAATCAAGAGGGATTCTAAGCCCCTAGGATTGTAATCCTATGGGAAACCAACATAGGCACAAAGGAAAACACTTGCAGATGATAAACACTAGATCACAAACATAGATGATAAAAGAAAAGAAAAAGGGAAAAAGAAAAGGAACTCCAACATATCAAGTTTCGATTGGTTGTACAACATAGTGGATTGAGTCTAGGCTTGAAGAGGTTTTACAAGTGGAATGCGTTGTCCACTATGCAAACAAAACACACACTCATGAGGGCTAGTGGGAACTAGTTGTCCACTAGGTGAGCCCCAAGACATCCATATCAATGTCATACCCCCATGACTATGATAAGGAGAAAAGGAAAATCCATGCAATAGGAAAGAGAGAAGATGCTCAAAGGGATTTTTCTTAGTTTATGCAAGGTATTACTCTTAGTGGACATCGTTCCTAATGTCTCCAAGAGAGGGCCATTCAAAGGATAAAAAATTCACCACTTAGGGAATGTAGTGCATCACACCACCACTAAAGGGAATATAATATGCTAAGATAGGTCACACTCTTGAAGAACATTACTCCCAATGTCACAACAAAGAAGAAAATGCATCGTATGAAGAAACAAAATCATATCAAGGAACATGGAAATGAAAATGCAATTGAAATCAAGCTAAAATAATACCAATGTATTCCCCCACTTTAAAGAGATTGCTAACACCATATGATCAATTACTTTAAAGTAGAAAAACATGGAAAAACAAAGGAAAAGAGGGTTTCCCCCCATAAACACATAAGTGATCTATGGATTTGGGGTCAATATCTATCTTTGCTACAATGATATTAGAGAGATTATAATTTTCATCATTCCCCAAATACACAAAGAACTAGAAGAATGACACGAAGAGAGTGAAAATAAAGAAAAATCCTTTTGGATCAACATGGAAGAGATATAGGGTGTCTCGAATCCTTGACACAAAAAAAAAAGAAAAAAAGAAAATGAAAATATTTTGGGTCAACATTGAAGAGACATAGGGTGTATCGATGCCTTACATCATCCCCAAAACAAAGATGTAAAATAAAAGTGAAAAGAAAAGAAAAAGAAAAAATATTATGACATAGAGAAGAATGAAGGAAGAAATAAAGGAATACACAAAGAGAGAGAGGAACATCAAACAAAACATCATATGGGATCACAATACACACATGCAAATGAAAGCAAGAAGAATAAGAAAAATACTAGTAAGGCACATGCAAATCAACCATCCATCAAGTCATCTGCATCCCAATCTTGTTCAGTGTATGGGGAATGCAAATCACTATGGAGAGGGATCACATCAAGTGCAATAATAGGAGAATCACTAGATTCAACACATGGTAAATCACTTGGTTTAGGAGGATCATCATGGTTGTTATCATTTAAACACATGGATGAGGAAAATGAAAAATTTAACTGATTATGCACTTCCTCACTGATTTTTACTATTTCCTCATTGTCATCGAAGTTAACCACAATAGGATGATGAATAATAATATCCATAGAAGGTTTTGGTCCCTCTTGTGCTAGAGTTATAGTCTTGGGTAACAGAAGAGGGTCATCATTGATTTCTTTTGTCAAGTTCAGATTTTGATTTTCAATGTTGTTCTCATTATTCATCTTTTGAACAATAGCACGATGCATATGCCTACATGCCCTAGAATTAAGATTTATTTTATTATGATTCTCTTTGCGTAGGAGCGGTTGGACCAACCATAGGTTCCTTTTCTTCTTGTGAAGGAAGAACAAAAGAAAGCATGGAAGGTTGTTCAACCACTTTCTCTTTGGCTTTATAAATTTTCTTAGGCGACAACTTAGGACTTGTTTGGTTTTCTATAGGTCTCTTGTAGGAAATAGGTAAGGGTGTTATTATGGATGGTTCTTGGTTTATGGAATATCTTTAGGATGGACATTTTATTGTGTAGGTGGTGGAGGTTCAAGCATTTGTGGAGGAAATTTTTCAAGGGATAGCCTGGTTAAGCATTTTTCTTTGAAATTTTGGTAGGATAGGAAAAGGAATTCTTCACACTATCTTATAGGTTCCATAGTCTCAGGCCAAAAATAATCTAAAGAGTAATTGACATGGGAAGATGGGGGTCTAAAGTAAGTATGGTTCATGATGAATATTTCATTGCCGACTAGAAAATTTAAGAACCTATGGACAACAGATGGGACCACATTCATGGAGTGAAGCCATTTATAGCCTAACTTCACACAAAACTAATCCAAATTAGAGATGATAGGGAATGATACATTTGATTTCTTTGGTCATACTTGTAAAGGGAGTGTGATCGAGCCGACCGTAGCACAAGAAAAACCATCATACATTTTGATCCATGATTTTGGTTTATCATATCTATCTTGAGTGAGTTCATGCAAATATAAGAGCTCTTGTCTGATCACATTCTCTCCATAGATGGGATCAATTAAAATCCTAGGAGTGGGTTTATTATTGATTCTTTTGACTATGTAAAGAGTACCATTAGATGCATATTTAATTGTCTCTTTTGAAGAGAACTTAATTTTAATGCATTGTTGCTTACAAGGATCGATGTCAAATACTCCTATCATTGTATAAATAGTACTTTGTTCATCAGTATCCATATGAGTTTTTTCATCCATAGGATTTTTCTCATGATTTCTCATATACTCATCATTCATGTCATATAGACTTATTACCTTTGTCATTCACACCTCCAATTAGGATATGATTTGAATCAATTGGGTCTTGCACAACATGTTTAAGACATTTGCAATTTTATGTGTCATGTCCTTGTTTTTGAAAATCACAATAGGCATTGTGTCTAAAGATCAGAGGAAATGGTTTGCTAGGGTCGAGGGGTCACATAGGAGGTAAGGTAAACATTTTTTTGGCTAAGATTTGGGTCATGATATTATTAAGGGTGTCGGGTAAGGGAGTATATTGTCTTTGCGGATCCCCAAATATATAAGGATTACTCTTCTTTTTAGCAGATATTTTGGTATCAACAGGTTGGATAGGCTGTGAGGTGGAATTTAGTTGAAGGAAACTTTTTTGTTGTCTTTTGAAAGGTTGGTAGGTGTTTTGGTTTGAACTTTCAAGCTTTTGAGGATGAGTAGGGGTAGTTTTTGGTTCACTAGCACTTATAGAATTTTGATAATCTCTAAGGGTAGTGCATAGGTTCATGAAGGAAGGAAATTTCATTATGGTGAGCCTTTACCTTATCTTGTTGTGTAATTTTTCTATGAACATCTTTTGGACACGAGAATTAGGATCCTTCACAGTAATTTGGAAATAAAGTGTCTGAGAACGTTAAATAAATTCAATGAATTTTTCAACCTCATTTTGTTTGCATCTCATCAAATCAGCCAATGTAATTTAGGGAACCGTGTGCACTTGGAAATGGTTAATAAAGGCCTTAACAAGTTCATTGAATGAACAAATTGAGTTATTCGGTAATCCAGAAAACCATTCTAAGGCCATGTCTTTTGAGGATCAGGGAAAATGTTTAGCCAAAAAAATTGTCCTCAAGGATAAATCTACTACAAAAAGTAGTGAAGGCATCAACATGGTTAGTAGGATCTCCCTTTCCTCCATATTTCCCAAATCTAGGGATCTCTATACTTGTGGCACTGGGGTTCTCAACATCTCCAAGGATAAGGGATTACTCATGACATAGTATGAAGGTGGACCATTTTGATTTATGATAGAAACTTGGTATTGAAGGGATGGAAAGATTTGTAATAGGTGGTTAATTATAGGATCATTTCTTGTTGTGTGATATGGAGGTGAATATGGTGATGGTGTTTATGTATTAGAAGTAAAAATTAATGGATTAATTATGGGAGGTGGTATGATATTAGATGCCACATAAGTATAAGGAGCACTAGTTGAAATGTGTAAGGTAGGGGGGATATTACTAGTTGGTTGCATTGTTATGGTCAATTGAGGAGTTGTGTAGATGGAAATGGATTCTATGGTTGAAGAGGGAGGATTTTGATTTTCTCCATACACATTGTTTGAATTTGAGCACCATTATTGGTGGAAGGAAGATGTTTTCCAAATATATGAGCTATGTTATGCACAACTTCCAGTCCTTCATCACTTTCCATCATGCGGTGAATACAATCTATGGCAGTTATAATAGTGTTGGAAATGTTTTCAATACTCACACTATCTTGTAAATGGGCTAGTTATTCATGCATTTTCATTATGTTTTCATGAGGAATATTATCAACCATTGATTGAACATTTGGAATAATACTTGTAAGTAAGGTAGGCATGGAAAAGGAGGTGTCAAAGGTATGGTCCATACCTAGTGAACTAGTGCCAATACAATAAGTAAGAGAGCTTGATAACCCAAGATCCACAATTAGTGTTTTATCATAGGATGCCATGAGTCTCGCACTTATTTTAACCATATTAATAGTAGTAGGACACCAAATACTACAAATAATACAAGGAATAAACCATGGAAAATGTAATGAACGCACTCTCCTATGCTTACAATTACACTTAAAATGAAAGAAATTGGAATAAAAATTCTCGAAACTGAAATAGAAAACTTAAAGCAGCCCACAAAAATAGAGAAAAGAAATTTAAAACCCTAAAAACTAGAGAGTTAAATTCAACAGGGACTAAGACGTAAGTAAAGGTTTTTTAGTCCTCCTGATGAGATCTAGCAATTCAAGAGGATAAAAAAGGAAGCAACCAACATGGAGATGATTCTGAGTAGAAAAACTTGAGAGGGACTAAGATTCCAAGAAGGTCAGTTTAGTCCCAATAAAGCTTTTTCCAGGAGAAAAAAAAAAAATTGGCTTGAAAAAATATTTCTTAGGTTGCCTACACATGGACTTGATGTTTAGAAATAGAAAATCATTCAAACAGATGCCAAAAAACAATGATTAACAAGCAATTGAACGCAAGATTTGAAATGCATGTTTTCAATTTTAATCCAATCATAATGTTTCTAAATGCAACTAAGAGGATGAACAATACACTTTTCAATTTTTCAATGAAATGTAATGATGCAAGAAAGTAAAAGAGCAACCTATATGCACTTTCACTAATGCAAAGGTAGTAAAGCCTAAATGCAATTTCACTAATGCAAGATGTAAGAAACCTTAGATGCATAATGAAATGAATAAAATCTAGATCTATGACTCTAGAGGACTCAAAAGCATAAAAGGAATAATTCTCAATCAAATTTGAGTTCACCAAAATGAAATAAAGATAAAATTATGGGGGAGAAAGGATGCCCTTTTCCTTCTATTCTTTCCAGTTCATTTGAATATGTCCTAAGAACCCTAATAATATTGACTATCAACCTCTAAAGGTGAGTCAATACGCAACTAGGATGAATTAGGAGTTGGTGTTCTTTCAAATTAAGGGGTTCACCACAAAGCAAATGCTTGGAAAAGATAATGTTTGAAAACACACTATGATATGAAAAACACTTAAAATGAGCAAATTGAGGCTTATTTATACTAAAAATGAACTCCAAGTTATGATTCTAGAAATGCAAATAGATTGCCAAAATATTCCTTGGAGGACTAAGACACCTTTGCTCCCATATTATTCTCATTGCTATTTTTCATGGAAAACACAAAATCTTCGAATAACGAAACCAAATCCCAAAGAATCCCTAAAAGATTCCACTTGGAGGATTAAGATGTCTTTTCTCCCGTCTTAGTCCCGATATTAATTTCTAAAAAAATTGATTGTGGTCCTCAGCTCCCTGATTCGCAATGGCTTCTCCTCAGATCTCAGGTTTTGAAACATCTAGATCTGGTTTGTAGGTGAGTTTCCATGAAGATGGCAACTTTGAAAACTTTTCACTCTAAGTGATCTTCAATTCTTGAAGCTCGATCAAACAATTGCAAAGGCTGCAAACTTGTATGTAATTGATGCAATGGACATGGATCTTGAAATACTTGCTTTCTTAGATCAAAACCCTACATCATAAATGCTAGTACAACAACACACATGATGCAAGAATAATCTTTGACATGACGCTTGAAATTTTATGATGGATCCAAATGCTTGATGAATTTCTCTTGAGTGCTCTTGTGAACTCAATTTGACTATACAAAATTCTCTTACAAAATAATTGTATCGAAATGAATGAATGAACCTTGTATTTATACTTTTCTATGCTTAATATGCCAATATTATATCACACTAAGCCGAAATATGACTTCAAATAATAAAGGAGGTTAAATCCCTCTAAGATTTGAAATTAAATCCTAAAAATGACTCAAAGAGGACTAAGATGCCCAAGGTGGCATCTTAGTCCCAAGTGATGAAACTTGGGGCACAAACACCAAAAAGTGGCCCAAAACAGATGCCTCAAAATTAGGGTCCTAGGACCTTGAGGGGACAAAGACACCCTTAGTGGCATTTTAGTCCTGAAAAAAAATCAAGGACACACCAATCAGAGTCATTAGGAGATTACATATGCATTGGAGAATGTGAGGATTAACCAAAAAACTATGTCATTCATAAGGCTTATGGACATAAAATAGGACCAATTAAGCTATAAAGAAGGATAAATAAATAAATGAACTCCCAAAAAAGGGTGAAAATTAAAGGGTATGCATTTTAATACACTATAGGGGCATATGGCTATCATTACATGAGAAACACCACACGTTCTCATCTTCTACTAGGTTGTTATGACCTACGAAAAAATGTCTATTCAGGCTATTTTATGTAGTCTAAAGTGATAGTATGACTGGTACTATCTGGTTTGTAGGTGTTAGTGGTTAATTTCCTCCTTTTAGAGCTCCTTGATATGTGTTCTGATGAAAATATGGCCTCCATCCTTGATAGGTTTGCATGGGATGCTTTGGAGGTACCACTTGTTGTTGTTGGATGGGCACCAACTCATTCACAAAGAATCACATGAGGTTCTTCATATTATTGATATCTGCTGCCAATGAAGAAGAGCTCGATGTGCTAGGTTGTCGTCCTAGGTGTACATACATGGATGGAAGTGATATAGCCGATGTGCTACTTTGCAGAGTAGAGGCACTAGGATTTTCCTCTTCCCAGGGTCCACCAAATACTTCCATGAACATGGGAACCGATGGCCACGGTAGAATATTCTCGAAATCAATCAGGTTGTTCACTACACACAGAGACAAATCATATGCATCGAGCAAGGTATATCCTCCCATTGACAATACCACAAATCTTATTTCTAAATTGAAATATTTTAGATAGAAGATGAACACCATAGTTTTTGAAGGCTTGGCTATCACAGGAACCCTCTGCTAGGTTTTATGGAACTTGGTGTTGAATTCACTCATGGCCTCTTGCAGGGCCCTCTTGATAGTCATTAATTGCTACAAAAAAAATGAACAATCTTCTTTTTTTAGAAACACTTGAACAAATTCTCTTTGGTTGATCCCAAGATTAGATGGAACCAAAATTCAAAGATCTATACAAGTCCTAAGCCTTTTGTTTGAAAGGCACAGTTAATAATATGAGAGCCACATTTTCTTTTGTCATGTTATGGACTTTGCAAACTTCCACAATATCCTAGAGATTGTCAAAAGGGGTTTTAAAATCATCCCTATAAAAGTTTGGGATTTCCTTGAGAGCATTGGTAGGTATGGCAGGCCATACATCTAGGGGTGTAGGTGGTTGTAGCGAGCTACGGCCATCCCAAGTTACAAAATTCCTAGGAGCCGAGACTTAAATGGGCCAGTGAGAACAAATTCCTATGTGTGGGCTAGATGGGAACTCTAATCTTAAAGGATCGACCTCCTGGTGGGGTTAATAAAGCTCTACATTGTGGGATAACACTTCTCACTCTATTGCTCCTGATAGGTGATATGAAACCTATAACTCGTCTTCGCCTAGGTGCTGAAATAGGTAGCTAGGATTATTGGAGATTGTCTCTGGAAGATGCTCTTGTTTGAACTCTGGGCATGAGATTTCCAACCTCTCCTCTCTGTCTGATTTATAAAATATTTTTTACTTCTAATTAGGTGATTGTGTAACTTTGGGTCCCACCAGGCGTGCAAGAAAAATAATTGTTGATCACAAAAGCTTGTGTCTCTTTGAACAACCTTATGGTAAATTTAGTGTGTGGCGGACCAAATTGTGCCTCACTGAATGACCTCCAGGACTTTTAAAGAAAGTCTGCTCTTCTTTGTGTGTGGGAAAGTGGAAAGAAAAATGCACAAAAAATATAAAAAGTGTTGATGTGCCAATGCTTTTACAACATTTCAAAACTTAACAATTCCTTATTCCTAATGAGATAGACACACAATTCCACATACTCTTCATTGTTGGGAAGAGAATGAACAACTAAGGCTAGAGAAAGCACATAGTAGTCATTCAGATCTCCCTATAGGAAGCATCCATTAAGGTCTAACAAAAATAAGAAACCCCAAAGAGAAACAAGAAAATTTGGATCTTTACAAAACCCTTCCTCTCTTACAACATAATATGAGAAATAGTGTATCTTTTACAAAAAATGAAAGAGTATAATGAACACGATCTAGTTTCTGGAAGATAGCATTAAACATAAAAGCTAATAACATGTGAAATAATCATCCAGAATATCTATCTAAGGATTTAAGATAGTTTTCATAGTATAAATGATATATGAAAAATAATTTTGTGATAAAGTCCATCAAATGCACAATTCCAATGATTTCTTCTTAACAGATCTAATTCTTGCAATAAATTAACTAAAAATAAAGGTTGAATGCCAAACCAATTGATAGTATTAACAAATATAACATGTTAGAGACCATGAAAAGGTTTCCATGAAATCCTCCTATCCCTAAGAAATAAAAATTCCTTAAAAACTATCTTCTTCTCAAAGATTCAAAAGATGGTTCCTTTTAGAGGATTATGCAAGACTTTTATCCTTTGTTATAGACCCCTTTAAGTAGCCAAGAGGAAGAGCCACCACTACAACTAGTAGAGATGAAAAAATTCGAGGTGTCCATACCTGATCCACCACAAGTTGATGTAAGACAAGATTGGATTGCAAAAATATTCAACTCATAAATTAAGAGCTCTTTCACTAATAGCTCTAGATCATATAGGAGTTCTACAAAGATACGCTTCTAGAAGACAATCAGATCTCAACACAACCTAGAAAAATGTGATTGATCAACCTTGAAGAATGATGACACCATCCTGAAGGTCTACTCCCAAAAGTAAGAAATCTGCCACGTTGTCCAACAAACTGTGCCCAAAATTAGATAATTCTAGGGAAGATATGGAATCCCCGATGAGATGGCTGACATGGAAAGCTAGTAGGTGATTTTTATAGTTTGTGAGAATGGTTTTAATGAAATCCTCATCGAGCCAACATGTGTCTTGGTTAGGGCCTGAAAAGAAGATGATATAAATAAAATCCATGCAACCACCACATGGCATATTGTGTGCTTTTCAACATGAATAAACTTTATCTTTCGAGAAGTGAAGTCATCTTAACAAGGAAAATAGGTAAAGGCCAAAAGAACACTTGAAAGGGTCAAAAATCATTGAAGGAAAAAATTATCTTAATAGTGACATTGGGTGTGATCTATCTTAGCATATTATATTCCTCTTTAGTGGCTTGATGCAACACACTGCATCCCCTAAGTTGTGAATCTTCTATCCTTTGATTGGTCCTCTCTTGGAGACATTACACATGATGTTCCCTATGTTAAGACCTTACATGAACTAAGAAAAACCCCTTTGACCATACCTTATAACCATTATATGACCACCTTGTATAACACACTTTTCTTTCCTATTGAGCCATCCTATTTGTTCATGGATGTCAAGCATATGAAGTTTTTCTTGCCTCATGAATCCTATTGTTCATGTTGTTTGGCTCCTTATAAAAGTTATCAAGAGGTATAAATTTGGTATGGTTTATACATATGAGAGCCAAACTTATGTGTGACTTTCCTATAACCACTTTCTTGTCTATGCGAGCACATACTAACAAGGTGTGTATGTGTTTCTAGGGGCTCACCTAGCGGAAGGAGTGGGGTTTCACTAGCCCTTGTGAGAATGTGTTTGGTTTGCATAGTGGACTTGTGTTCCACTTGTAAATGATTTTGGACAAAAAAATTAGATCTGATCCACATCATGTTGGAAAAATGGTCAAGGCTTGATACAACCTCTTTTTCTTTTTATTTTTATTTTTCTTATATCTTTATTACTTTGATAGTGTATGCTTGTACCTTATTTTTTCTTCATAAATCATTCATATGTGTGTTATTTTGTGCCTATTTTGGTTTGAAATAGGATCTTGGTGAACCATATATTTTTGGGGAAAGGGGGTTCCCTTACACTTCTAGGGTTTTTCACCTAAAAGGAGGGAGGTCTTTCAACCAAATGGAATCTAAGGTTTCATTCAAGATTAGATGTAGAATGTGATCTAAAGTGTATCTAAATGTTGGAAACTAATGAAAGAAACTAACTATTGAATGTAAACTAATGAAATTCAAATATGTTTAGAAATATAATGTTGTATGCCATAATGACCTAGAAAACACAAGTAAACTATAACATAAATAGAGAAGACTAGATAGGTGCACCTAGAATCTGAAGTGTGATGTAGAGATACTCTAGAACCTTGCAAAATTTACTATTGAGGCCAACTAGAACATTTATACCAAGCTGGGTGACTTAGTCCTGCTTTGGGGAGATTATGCCAGAACAATTTTTGAGGAAATGGGTATCCAAAACTACAAAAAACACTTTTTAGGCCTAGCAGTGGGACTAATTCACCAATGATGGTGACTTAGTCCAACTACAGTTTTTGGTAATCTCTAAAATGTAACCTATATTTTTCAACCTGTACTTCATCTTTTTACATAAATCTAGATCATAATGTGCAGACTTTGACCTGTAGGGTGTCTCAAAGATTCCTTTAGGGTTTTGTTGACATTGAATAATGTTGATGGGAAGTTGATACCTTTTAACACCTTTCTCTTTGAAAAATCTGCATACAAGACCTATAAAACAAACATGAAAAGAGGGGAAAAGGGTTAGGGTTAGAGAATAGGGGTTTTCCTTAGTCAAACCCCATTTTAATAATCAAACCCTAGAAAATGAAATGAAATAGAAAGGGAAAGATGATTTAATAACATGCAAGTGCCACAACTCACCAAACCCTCGATAAAGAAGTTTGAAGATATGCAAGTAATAGCTCCAATGGATGAATGCTTGAAGTGCTTAGAGTGCTTGAAGATTTCTTGATTGAGAAGAATGAATTTTTGGGGACGTGAAAATGAAGGGAAAACCCTTTTTCTATACATTATTTTCCATGATTTCCTTAAAATACCTCATCACAGGCTGAGCTTAGGATTTAGAGAACAATATCCCGCAAGATATTAAAATAATTTTGATTTTTAAGCCAAATGGGACTAAGTGACCCAAGGTGGTGACTTGCTCCCACTAGGGAAATTTTCCTAGGTGTTGGGAAATAAAGTGTGTTTAATGATGTTTAATGGGATTTTCCTCCGAAACATACTTAAGTAGGACCTATAAGTTCATAATGGGGCCATTTAAACATAAGGGTTAAATTATTGATGAAAAACTTAGAAAAGTGTGATATTTTGTTACAACGCCTTGCAACACTTTGAAATAAGTCTTCGTAAGAGTTTATTAGGTGAATTATAATGAAAGGGTCCTAGAAAAGTGTGAAACTGTGTTACAACACTTCACAACATCTTTGTAATACATCATTTTTTTTTACTGATTTATGAGCATTCAAGGCCTAATGTGAATGTGTTGGACACATTACAACATTAAATCTAAGAAAACTTTAGGCCAAAATCCATAGGAAAGTCCCAAATGAACATGAAAATGTCCAAGGATACTTTTTTCTACATTACATTTAGCCCCTACTTTAGTGAGAGGATGAACTTGCTTCAAACTCACACTAAAGTAGCCCAACATGCACATCAAGAGGGATCCAAATGCACTAATTATAGCAAGATGAGACACCAATAATCAAGAGGGGTGATCAAGATCCCATGGCAAGCCAAACATCAACACAAGGGAACACGTAAGAGAGTAATGTCGAAGAATTAAAATAAAGGGAAAGACAAAGTCGGATCAAGATTCAACCATTTGTCTAGCTAGTTGTGGATCACAACTATGCTATTTTTCTTGAAATATGTATCCTCACTCTGAGGCATGAAACTCATGGCTTTCCACTGGGTGAGAAGGCCAAAAAGGTGAGACGCATACACTCATGGCTGGTATGCACTCACACACACGCAGGTGGCTATGGGGAAATTCATGCCACTAGCTGGGCTTCCCGCTTAACCATACCAAAGTTATACCTCTTAATAACTTTAATAAGGTACCACAAAAGAAAATGAAATTTTGAGCTTCATGAGACAAGAAAAAATTTCAATGCTTGGATCTCATGAACAAGTGCAAGATGACACCACAAGTTGCAAGTTGTACTATGCAAGGTGACCATATAACAAGTACAAATTGTAAAGTGCAAAATAATGTTCAAAAAAGTCTTGCTTAGTTGATGTGAGGGCTTTAACTTAGGGAAAATTGTATCTAATTTCTCGAAGAAAGGACCAATCCAAGAGTATAAAACTCAAAACATAGGGGATGCAATGTGTCACATCAAGACACTAAGAGGAATGTAATATGATAAGATAGATCACACTTATGAAGGAAATTACACCCAATTTCATCCACTAAGTGACATACACATCGTATGAAATAATAAGGCTGAACTAAGAACCAAGAAAAAGGAAAAATGCAAAAAAATAATTCCAATGTATGCCCCCACTTTAAAGGAATCGCTAAACACCATAGTGTGAAAAATTTATTTAAAGTAGAAAACGATAATGCAAAAATAAAGAAAAAAAATGAGAGCCAACTTCAAAAGCCCCTTTGTTGAGTCATATTTTCTGAGTAGGGTTGTATCATGCAAAGGAAAATAAGAAATAAAATGGAAGGGGTTTCCCCCAAAGTGAAAACACAAAACACATTTAATTGATATATGGATTTGGGGTTAGTATGTTCATTGCAAAAATGTTTATTTACATAGCTCAGAACTATCATCATCCCCAAAATACATAGAACTTTAATAAGGACACAAAGAGAGTGAAAACAAAGAATAAGAAATATATTTTTGCCTGTTAATAAGGAAGAGACAAAGGGTGTCTCGATGCTTTGCATCATCCCCAAAAGGAAAAAAAAATCCCAAAACAAAAGGTGAAAGAAAAATGGAAATATTTTGGGTCAACATGAAGGAGACATGGAATGTCTCAATGCCTCACATCATCCCCAAAAGGAGAACACAAGCAATAGAAAAGGGAAAAAAGAAAAAGATCCTTTTAGGTCAATAGGAAGGATAAATTATGGTCCCAATGCTTTGCATCATCCCCAAAAGGAGAACACAAACAAAAAGAAAAGAGGCCTTTTGGGTTAACATGAAGGAGACATTGTGGTCTCAATGCCTTGCATCATCCCCAAAAGGAAGGAAAAATAAAGGAAAAAGAGAAAAAGAAATGCATGACATATAGAAGAAGGAAGGTACAAATAGAAGAATGTCACAAAGAGAGAGAACATCAAATAAAATAGCATAGGAGATGACATTATGCATAGACAAACACACAGAAAAATAAAATGCAAAAGACTAGTAAGACAAATGCAAGTCAACTGTTGAGCAATTCATTCACTTCCCAATCTCAGTCGGTATAAGTGGAAAGTGAACAACACAGCTAAGGTACAATGAAAAATTCATTAATAGGATAGGGATAGAAATGTATTGCCCCTAGTGAGTGCAAGGTGAGAGTGAGCCGAGGTCGGTGATGGGAAGGGTCATGCAATAGTGAGATGAGAATGTTCTAAAACTATTACATCATAAGATATAGGAGGGTGTATTATGATACCATTGGATAGAAATCATTTCCATAGAAGTGATATGTGGTTAATATTTCTTTCAATGTACATAATTCATCACTACGATGTCCAAGACCATGATGATATGCACAATGTGGAATCTTGGCATCTTTAGGATATATCACTACCCTATTCCTAGGTGCCAATGTGATGAGTTCTTTATTTAAAATTATTTGTAATTTACTTTCACATTCACGTGGTGGAGCAAGAGGAGAATTAATTTTTTGTAAATTGTAAGGCCTCTCGAGTCTACTATATTTACCTTGTTCTCAAATAGAATGAGTCAGAGGACTCACCGAGATCTTATCTTCCTTATTATTACTAGTTAAGGGTTGCTTGCGAGGAAAGAGGATGCTCAAATCAAGGGGAGAATTAAAGATCACCATGTTATCATCATTAATCCTTAGATATTCTTGAGGAGGCATGTGGTTATGAGGGGGGTCAGAGGATAGTTGCTAATAAAATTGATGTATTTTATGTTGAGTTTTTGTGTTACCTCCTTGTTTACTCAAAATGGTAAAACCTTTGCCATAGGTTTCTTCAAGGTTGATTGGAGTATTTTTCACTTTGTTATCATAAAATGGTTGAGTAGTTGCATGTTTAGAAGAACTAGGTATACATTGTGTAGGGAACTTAGGTTCTTTGTGTATTTTAGGATGTAGGTAACCAAATGTCTCAAGAGGTGATATGGAAGGAAGTTCTAGTTGTTTCATGGATGGGTAAAAGGATGCATTATCTTGAAGATTGTCAAGGAAATCATTTAATAACCTATTCATGCTATCATCATCTTCTCTAATTATGTCAACATCACAAGAAGTACATGCATTAAGAGTTGATTAAGCAGGAGTGAGTTCAAGGTCATTAGGATAAGTTCCAAAGACATGTCAACTAATAATTTTAATGACATCGAAAACTTATTGAAATACATAGGCATAATGCAAATGAATCAAAGAAAACTAATTGCAAGATATTGAATAAAAAATAAAATCTAGAAATAGTAATAAATATGCAACAACAAAGAATAGAAATGTAGACAATTTTCTACAAATGATAGAAATTACAATGCAAAATGTGCAAGTGGACAAAGTCACCCAGTTTGGAAAATTAGTCCCAACAATGAGTTTTCTAACAATTTTTAGAAGTTTTAAACTGTTTTTATGATTTTTAGGCTTTTCAAATGCAAATACAATATGAAAATGTAGAATTGTTGGAATTTTTAATGAAAATGCAATGCAAAAATGCAAGCTATATGAGTTTTTCACTAATGAAATTTTGGAAACCCTAGGATTCCAAACAATGTAAACCTTCATGCAATGTCGATGCAACCTTTCCTAGGATGAAAATGCACTTTAAATCATAATTTAAGAAGTTCTAAAGGCGGGTTCACAAAATTGAACTGTATATTTTCAAGGAATGGGGATTACCTTACACTTCTAGGGTTTTTCACCTAAAAGGAGAGAGGTCTTTCCACTAAAGGGAATCTTAGGGTTCATTCAAGATTAGATGTATAATATGATCTAGAGTGTATATAAATGATGAAAAATAATGAAAGAAACTAACTATTGAATGCAAACTAATGAAATGCAAAGATGTTTGAAAACACAATGTTGTATGCAATAATGACCTAAAAAACACAAGTAAACTATAACAAACATAGAAAAGAATGGAGAGGTGGAATTAGAATCTGAAGGGTGATGCAAAGAGGCTCTAGAACATTGTAGAATTTAATGTTGAGGCCAACTGGGACACTTACGCAAAGCTAGGTAACTTAGTCCTGCTTAAAGGAGATTGTACCAGAATAGGTTTTGGGGAAATGGGTATCCAGAACCGGGAAAATCACTTTTGAGACCTAGGAGTGGGACTAGTTCACCAATGAGACTTAGTCTACCTAAAGCTTTCAGGAATCTCAATGATGTAACTTGTAGCTTTCAACCTATACTTCAACTTCTGACAAAAATCAGGATCTGAATCTTTATACTTTGTCTTGTAGGTTGTCTCCAAGCTTTTTTTAGGGTTTTGTTGACTTTGAAAGATGTTGATGGGATGTTGACACCTTTTAACACCTTTTTGTTTGAAAAAAATTCATACAAGACTTGTAAAACACACAAGCAAAGAGTAGAAAAGGGTTAGGGTTAGAGAATAGGGGTTTGCCTTAGTCAAACCCTATAAAATAAAATGAAATAAAAAGGGAAAGATGATTGAATAATATGCAAGTGTTAGAAATCACCAAACCCTTGATGTAGAAGTCTAAAGATATGCAAGTAACAACTCCAATGAATGAATGCTTGAACTACTTAGAGTGCTGAAAGATTGCTTGATTGCTTGATGAATATGAATGAATTGTTGGGGGGTGAAAATGAGGGGAAACCCTTTATTTATACATGATTTGACCTAATTTCCCAAAAATACCTCATCATAGGCCGACCTTAGGGCTTAGATAACATTATCCCACAAGAATATTAAAATAATTTTCATTTTTAAGCCAAATGGGACTAAGTCGCCCAAGCTGGTGACTTGGTCCCACTAGGGTAATTTTGCTAGGTGTCAAGAATTAAAGTGTTTTTAAAGATGTTCAACGAGATTGTCTTGTGAAACACACATAAGTAGGACCTGTAAGTGCATAATGGGGTCATTTAAACATAAGAAATGGTTAAATTATTGATGACAAACCTAGGAAAGTGTGAGAGTTTGTTACAATGCCTTGCAAGACTTTGAAATAAGGCTTGGTAAGAGGTTATTAGGTGAACTATAATTAAAGGGTCCTTAAAAACTGTGAAAGTGGGTAACAACAGTTGGCAAAACCTCTATAAGACATCATTAGGTTTTTATTGATTTACAAGAGTTGAAGGCCTAATGTGAATATGTTGGCCACATTACAACATTAAATCTAAGAAAAATCAAGCCAAAATCTATAGGAAATGCCCAAATGAACATGAAAATTTCTAAGGATACATTTTTCTACATTACACTTGGATCCTGGGGGGTCAAACACCCCCTTGATACTTTTCATTCTATAACATCCACATTGGTACACTTGGACCCCTCTTGAATGTCTACTTTAGCACGAGATTGAAGAAAGTTCCTCCTCTAACTAAAGTGGGGGCTATATGTAGTCTAGAAAAAATTATCCCTTTTTTCACACTTCATTTGGGAATAATTAACATTAAAATCAGCCTAATGTTGCCTTGATTTAGTGTTGTAATGTGTTTTACACATTCACATTAAGTATTGGGCCCTTTTAAACTAAATGGACCTAATTATGCCTTACTTAGGCTGTTATAAAGTGTATCCTTATGCTTTCACACTAATCTAGGGCTTTATTAATTAATTTGACTTCTTTATGGTCTAATTGGTCCAATTTTGTATCCACAAGCCCACTTTAATTAATTGTTCTACGGGTAATCCTGACACTCAAAAAATGGAAAATCATAATCTAATGTTTGTGGTCATGTGTTCTAGATGTAAGGATCTGGGACTCATACGCCACCTTGGGCATATGAGTCCCACCTGGGTCTTGGGACCCGATTTTGAACATTGCATTAAATAAGACACTTCTTAGAGTTTGTGTCCCATTTTTAAGACACTGGGACTCATATTCCCCAACTAATATATGAGTCTCGCTTTGAATAGGACCTAATTTAAATCAAATTCTTGGATGGATGTTATTATCCTAGATCTGATGTCTGCTTGTATTGTTGTAATTTTGGGAAATTAGGCATGAATTAGTATAAATACAAGGTTATTTCATCATTTTAACATCTAGAAAGCTAGAATTTCATAGGCAATCAAGAGTACTTTCACAAGAGAATTTCTAATGTAGTTAAGGGAAGATTATTGCAGAAATCAAGATCCATTATCATGTCAAAGGCTTGATGCATCATTCATGTGGTTTTGAGCTAATGTTGTGATGTATTGTTCAAGATAAATTCAAGTATTCAAAGGCATTATCTTTCATCCAGAATCGTGATCAAGATCTATATCCATTGAGGCCACTTCAAGATTGTTTGCAGATCCACAAGGTTTCAAACAAGGATCTATTATTTCATCTTATGTTTCATATTTCATTTCATGGATGTTTCATCTCTCATAAAGGTTGCATTATGAAAATGGGTTTTTACCAAGGAAAACCCCTTCCACTAACAAATCAAATTTTTTCTCTCTACATGTGTGATTGTAGATCTAAGCTTTTTTACCTTGAAGATCCTTTGAAGACTAATTTGCAAAATTGTGGAAACTTGTCAAAGTTGTCATACAATTATCATCTTCATAGAAAGTCACCTACAAGTCAAAATCTGAAGTTTCAAACACGAAGACCAGAAGGGAGAGAAGTTAGATAAGATCACTAGAGGAAACTAGAGTTTCAGAAAAACCTCGATACTAGCACTAAAACACCACGTTGGGTGTATGAGTCCCATTATACCACTTTTCCATCATTTGTTGTAGATATTGGTTTAGTAGTTGTAGATTTCAGATTCATCCTCGAACACTAAACTGGTACTAAATCATCTAGCCTAGTGTATGAGTCACAGTGTGCATCACAAGTCATAATTTTATGATTGTAGACCTTTTTTAGGCATCTCCAATTTTTCAAGTCCACATCTATTCATTCTTAGTTTTTAATTTTAATTTTAAGTTCATTCCCTTGGTTGCATAACTAGATTTGCACATCACTTGCATTTTCTTCTTTCTAATCCTTTTCATAGTGGTGAACCCTCCCTTTGTTCAACCACACCCAAGGAGACCTTATAGAAACCCATTCTCTTAATTGCACCATTAAATTGAGATATTTAGGGTTTCGTTGAATGAACTAGACCGAAATATGAAGAGGACTTCCCCATGCTCTTGTGTGTGTTCCATATTCTAAAAGGTGGAGCACCCTATTTCCTTCGGTTCAACCACTATCTAGTATGCAAATGATAATGGGATCACATGGGCTAGTGAAAACCATTGTCCACTAGGTGAGTCCCCAGAAAGTGGCTAACACACCATACAAAATTTATACCTCTTGATAACTTTAATAACATGCTATTGAAATGGTCACAAGTGTAGAAAGCTACGTGATGCTAGGAACTCATGAAAAAGGCTCCACTAGAAATTAATTTGTGTTATGCTTGGTGATGATGAAAAAAATGAAATAAGATATTCAAAGGGTTTTTTCTAAATTCATTAAGTGTCTCGACTTAGGGAACCTCATGTCTGATGTCTCCAAGAGAGGACTAGTCAAGGATAAAATATTTGTAACTTAGGGAATGCAATCCATAACATCATCACTAAGAGAAATGTCATATGGTCAGAAAGGTAACACTCTTGAAGGACATAAAGGACAATGACACCACTAAGAAGAAGATAGATCATGTGAACTAAGAAAACCACACTAAGAAACATGAGTTATATTAAAAAATATTGAAATGACAATGCCAATGTATCCCACCACTTTAAAGAAATTGATAAACACCATGCTGTGAGAAATTACTTTAAAGTAGAAAATAATAAATGATAAACTAATAAGAAGACGTGAAGGATTATTTGGAAATCCCTATGTCAAACATCTATTTCCAAATGAATCTATTTCATGAAGAGGGGTTTCCCCCAAATTAAATACCAAACACATAAGGAATCAATAGATTAAAGGTCAACGTCTGTCTTTGCTACATTGTTATTATAGAGTTTGAAAACATCATCATTCCTTAAATACTCATAAAGCTAGAAGAATGACACATAGAGAGCGAAAACGAAGAAAAATATTATGGGGTAGCATGGAAGAGACCTACATGTCTCAATTCCTTGTGTCATCCCCAAAAGGAAAACACACGACAAAAGAAAAGATAAAGGTTAATGATATATAGAATAATGTAGGTACAAATAGAGGAATGAACATAAAGACATGTCAAATAGAATGATATGGGGGATCACATTATGCACATACAATCAAACAAAAATAACACATGAAAAGAAGATAAATAAATAAAAATAGTAAAGGACATGCGAGTCAACTTATAGCAGGTTATATATATCCCAATTTTTTTCATCATATGCAGAAGGTGGATAACTAGCAAAAGGAACAACATCAAGTGCTAGACTAGGAACATCACTAGGTTCGACACATAGTGAGTCACTCTTTTAGGAGGCTCATCATGGTTTTTATTATATAATCTCATGGAAGAGTAAGACAATAAATTCATCTCATTATTCACTTCCTCTTCAGTCTTAGTAGTCTCATAATCATCATCATCCAAGTTAATCACAATAGGAGGTATTATAATAATATTGATGGAAGGTGATTTTTCTTGTTGCAGCAAAGGAGGAGAATCATCATGCATTGCTTGAGTTATTTTTTGATTTTTGAGTTATTGATTAATCATTTTCTTGTAATTGGCGATCAATATCACAGAATCTATGCCTATTATCTCTAGCATTTTGGTTTCTTTTTATACGGTTTTTGAGTTATGATTGTGTAGGAGCAGTTTATCAACCATAGATTTCTTTTCTTCTGGAGAGGGAGGAACAAAATGAACCATGGGAGGTTGTTTAACCACCTTCTATTTAGCTCATTTTATTTTAGGAGGAAAAACGAGACTTATTAGGTTATATCATGGTGTCTTATAGGAAATGGGTGAAGTATTTGTCATGGTTTGGTCTTGGTTACTTGGAAGGGATTTTGGTTCAATCATGGGTTGAGGCATATTGCTAAAGGATAATTTTTCTATTTGCTTTTCATGAAACTTTAGGTAATATTTGAAAAATAATTCCTCATGAGGCCTAATAGGTTTCATAGGTTCGAGCCAAAGAAAATACAAAGATAAATTCCTATGAGAAGACACGAGATTGAAGCCATTATGATGCATAGTAAAGGTTTTATTGATAATTAGAAATTTCAAGCATTTTTGGATGATTGACGAGATATATTTCATAGATCGAAGCCATGGGTAGCCTAACTTCACATGAAATTGATCCGATGTTGGGATGATGGAAAATAAGACATTCATTTTTTTTGGTCCAACTTGTAAAGGAATAGTTATCAAACCTATCGTAGGGCAAGAAAAACCATTTTTTTTTTATCCATGCTTTCAATTGTTCATAAGTATCTTGATAAAGTTCATGCACAAAAAAGAATTCTTTAATAGTTCTCACATTCTCTACACAGACAAGATGGATTAGTATCCCATTAGTAGGCTTGTCATTGATTCTTCTGGCAATGTAAATAGGGCCATCAGGTGGATGTTTAATTATGTCATTTTGTAAGAAAGCAATGTCAAGTGACATATTGGTTAGGCACTTACGAAGTTGAACTTCAATAAAATTGACTATAGGTTTTATAGGATACTTTTTTATGTGATAATCAATGATGTGAGTGAGGCTACACAAAATTTATATTCCTTGTTAATATTTAATAATTTTTCTCATGTTATCTATGATAGGAATCACTCTACCAAGAATGTATTCAAAACTCAAAAAAGTTTTGCAACTTATCTAATTCTTCATCCATTTTTCTTGGGATCTCTTGAGGGGCATTAGAAACCATTGATTCAACATTAATAACATTAGTTTTTGGTAAGGAGGTCATAGGAAATGTGGTGTCAAGGGTACACCTAGGGAAAACCAATCCTCACTAGTCCTCGTGTGTTTCTCATTTGCTACTTTTTGGAAGGCTCACCTTCTAAATATTGCACTTCACCAGCTTGCGATGCCTTGATTAATCGTTCACCTCAAAAAAAAAAAAACTTTTTTTTCCTATGAGTCATGCATTCCTTGGGTATGGATTCTAGTAACATTTTTGTAGAGCTTTCTTGTTTGTAATTTTCATGCCCACCTTTTGCATGTTTTCATTGTGTTTGCCTTATGTTTTTTTTTTTTTTTGTTGTTGTTGTTATTGTTGTCTTTGTGTTATTATATATGTCCTCTTTGTGTATGGTTCATGTTTATCATGTTTCATTGCATCTCATACATGTGTTTTCATTTTTCCTTGTGTTGTCTTTCCATGGGATCTTTAATCCTGGGGAAAACACATGCACTAGATTCAATGCTATCTTATCTCATCAATATTTGGATAATTGAAGCCCTCTTGACATATTATTACTTTAGTGAACTATTGGGGTGGAATGTCAACAAAAAATACATTCATTGTATTGTCCTTCTTAGGAAATGCAACAATTTTGAAATGTGCATTTTTTATTATCATAGTAACAAGAACTTCTCTTGAATCCGTAACAAAGAATTTTACAAATTCTCTATTGACTTACAACCCTAATTATTGCATAATCACTAGGTGCGTGAAATTAGTGGAGGCTCCTAAATCAATCATACAATTTCCTACCAATTTTTCATTCAATTGAAGAGTCACATAACATGGATCCACTTGGTTTGGACATTTAATTAGAGTAGTACCCAGAAAGACTTATAGTACTTCAGTGGTTGTATTCTTAGGATCCATATTCTTCAATTTGTCTTTACCCTTTTTAGGTGGGGTGATCAACTTCTTTTCATGATATGCTATAGTTGCACCATTGATAAGGGGAACTACCTTCTCTTAGTGCCCCTCAATCCTCCTAATCTCCAGTAAAAGAACAAACACCTTGACTTATGACAAGATTTGGATCATGTCAACAAAATTATATTTTGGGATGTCACAAATTGTGACAACCTAATAATTAGACTTCTTTTCATTTTTGTCACTTGTCTTATCTTCTTGAACACACTCAACATCCTTCTTCTCTTATTCAACATTCATCTTCTAATATCTATCTTTTACAAGAGGGAAAAAAATATGAGTCACAACCTTTTCAAAGTATTTCTCTTTGCAAGGTGTATTAGTTTTTTTCTTTAGAATCCACCTTATTTTTGCAAAAAAATTGATATACTTTATTACCATGACACTCTTTGATGAATATACTCCCAACTTTACCCTAGTCATTATTTACCATCCTATCTCTAAAATTGTAACTACTCTTGACTTGGGAAATTAAAAAAACTATTAGAGATTTCATCTCTTCCATAGAAAAACCTTGTAAGTCTAACATGGGTGATCCCACAATATTGGTTTACAATTTTTGGCCAAACTGGACACTTAATTGATTTTTTCTAGCTGAATCTTCAATTTTGAGAGCCTATAGTAGCTAAACTGTAGCAATTTGAAGATGATGCAAACTAGTGATTTGTGAAATTTTGTTTGTACATTCTAAATATACTTTATTCAAAAATTTTGGAATCAAATTGCACTTCTTTTTCCATCTCCTTTGAAAACTAGTTTCTTTAGTAAACACCATTTTTAAGGAGTGATGCTCATCATATAGAACATAAATTTTTTCCATGAAGGATACAATTCTATTTTTTCCATGAAGGATACAATTCTATTTTTTTCAAATTTAGATTTGTAACTAGGATATCTAGAGCTTTCATTTGGTTTCATAGTGTTTTATTGAATATTTTTTCCTTAATCAAATTTTTATGTTAAACCAATTACAATTCAAACATAGGCGGACTGTATACAAAATATTTTTTTCTATATGTATCAAAATTGAATTTTATATTTTTGTTGGATCAAGGATATCAATATCTAGTGCACTAATATTTTTCAAAAAAAATTATAATCTGCTATTTTTCCACATGTGTAGAATAGAGAGCTTGATTTTTGGTGAAAAAACTACATTCACAAGAAATAAAAAATAAATATAATAATAAAATTAAATTTATTTTAAATTATACTTTTTGGGAAGCTTATAGTAAGGAGTCCATACTTACAAAAATAAAATTTTAAATGAATTCATTTGATCCCCAAAAAGGTAAATCAAAAGTGGGTTTTTATCAACGATTTGATAGGTGTAAAGGAGACTCTATTATAGGTATGGTTTAAAACTAGTAGGGTTCTATGAAAGGGGGTTTGATCTAAGGTGGTTTGATCAAACCCTCTTCAATTGGAATCCTTAAAATTTAACTTTTTAAGGCTTAAATCATTATATTTTCTAAAAATATGTGATTTCAGAAAAAATAAAAGTCTCCTAGAAATTGTAAACCAGTATTGTGGGATCACCTCAATCTCAATTTAATATTTCAATATTATGAATATTCATGCCTTCCTCTTCATAATTTTTAGAAAATATTTGTTGATGGTAATAATCTAATCTATATATTTTATCATCAACATTAGTCTCTAAACATCATTCATCAAAAGAATAGTCATCGGAGCTGAAAGACAACCTATGGGCCATCATATTCATATCTTGATCCTTATTATGGGGAATGCCACAATCATCATTTAGTTCTTATTATTCTTCAAAAATTGTGCTACCATGAATTGATGTGGAGAATGAGGCAATTGGAAAACAAAACATTGGTGACTATCATCAATAAAAAGTTTATTATTTTTCCATAAAGCATATGGTGTTTCTCTATTAGGCATTGTCCTTTCATTATTTTGCATTGGTTTTCCATTATGAAAATTTGTGTTATTGGGTGAAACATCAAAAAATAGGTTAGGGGTTTTTGAAAAGGGATAAAAGGGGGGTTCACCAATATATTATGTATGTTGGACCTATTTTCCACTATTTCATTACAAAATGAGATCCAAACAAAGAATTGACTTACAACCCTTGGGTGAGTCAACTCAATGAGGGACTTTATTGATTTCCTTATGATTGATGATGTGGGTATCAACATGAACAAACCTTCTCGGAGAATAACTAAAATAAAAAATCTACTCAATTATGATCATTCAAAATTGAAACATCAATTGAAAGCTCAATACAAATAGAAACATTAAAATTTACGCATATTTGAGAAGGGTTAAACACGGTGCACTAGTCACCAAAAGGTAGTTTCAGGAGGAAAAATGGAACTCATTCGTCCATGGGCGAATGGGTCTCAGTATAGAGGTTTCAAACAACTTTTGGGATCCTCTGATGACAATCTATAGCTTCTGATTGATCTAGGTTTCAATGTCAAAAGCTCAGAAATAAATCCTATAGATAGTTTTTCGTGGCTTGATGAGAACTTTGACAACTTTTTGCAACTTTGAAAACTTTTCCATTTTTTCTCTTCAAGAAATCTTCAATCCTTCTTCAACTTGAGACCTGCAACAAAAACACAACATGGAAAAATTGTTTGTTTTTGTGTTAATCAAGGTTTTCCTTGGTCAAACCCTATTTGGGTTATTAAACCCTGAATTGAAATAATTAAATATGAAAGGAATGATGAATGAAAAATGTTATGTTGCAACTCACCCAACCCTTCAATAAACCTTTTGAATGCTAATCTTGATCTTACATGAAATTCCTTCAATTGATGTGGATCTTGATGCTTGAAATATGACTTGAATTCTTTCTTGGATCTTTGAAACCTACATCACAATGTTAGCTCAAAAAAATTGCATGATTGCAAGAGACTTTAACATGATCTCTGGGATCTTCATTATTGTAATAAATCACTTAAAAATCTTCTCTTGAATACTCTTGATCATAAAATTTGATATATTTTTTCTCTCATCAAAATTATAGGTGTCTTCCAGGAAAAATATAGACTTGATTTGATAAAAATACCTTTATATTTATACGTATGTATCCTTAATTTTCCAAAAAATAAACATTACAAGCCAACATTAAAATTTGAATTTAGGGACACTAAAATATTGCTAAAAACATATTTTAAATTTAGGTTCAAAGGCCTAGGTAGGTTCCATTCACCCATTGAAAATGTAATTGTGAAATGATGCCAAATGAAAAGTAAAATGACCTAATTTTGAGATGCAATTTTGATTCATTTTTTTGATTTAAGTGATTGATCATACAATGTTATTTAAACACTCTACAAAAAATGAATGAAATTTATGAAATTTTCAGATTTTAAAGAATGCAAAAATGGAAATGTAAAAACCTGAATGGGAAGAAAACTAATGCAAGTAACAACCCTAAATAAAATGCAAATTAATGCAAATCCTAGATTGAGGGTTTGAATGGACTCCAAATTTAGAAATTTTATAGTGCAAGAATGTAAGGTTCACCAGAATGAAACATTGAAAATAGGTTAAGGGTTTTTAAAAGGGATAAAAGGGGGGTACACCAAAATTATATTTATGTTGCACCTATTTTCCACTTTTTCATTATGAAATGAGATCCACACAAAGAATTAACTTACAACCCTTGGTCATGTGTAACCTCGATGAGGGAATATACTTATTTCCTTATGATTGAGGATAAGGGTATCCGCCTAAACAACAATTTTGGAGAAAATTTTGAATTGTTGAGGAAAGGATGAAGAGATGATTCACAATGCAAGAAAGGAATTCCTAATCCTTAGTTTTTCCTTATGGGGGAATAGTTCATTCAAGGAAACTTGAGATCCTAGATCAAATTGACTACGAATAGAAAGGTGAGTCAATTCTCAACAAGGGATACCTAGGAAGGTTCCTTAGGCTTTGATAGGTTCACCACCAAGAAAAATCTTGGAAAAGACAACTTAACATTCAACTCACAAAAAATGAATTCAAATGATAAAATTAAGTAACAAGCTAGGATATATGTACTTGAGAAGTTTGGAAATGTGATGAGAATTCTAGAAATGAAAAAATGCTATCAAAATATGCTAGGGAGGAAAAACATGACCTTACTATTGTCTTAGTCTCCTTGTTGTTTTTCAGGGTAGATGTTCAATCTTCAGATGTCAAAAAAAAATCTGAAAGAATCTCTGTAAAATACCACTTGGAGGACTAAAATTCCCTCATTGTTGACTTAGTCTCGATCTAAATTTTTGCAACTTTGAATGGTGGTACTAAGGTTCAATGTTTGCACATCCTTCTTCTTGGATCTCAGGTCCTTAAACTTCCAAATCTAGCCTATAAGTGACTTTTCGTGAAGATGACAACTTTGCAATTAAACTTTGAAACTTTACAACTTTTCACTTCAAATTATCTCCAACCTAAATATTCAAACACAAACATGAAAGAGAGGAAAAAATATGTTGATTGTTAGTAAATTGGGGTTTTCCTTGGTCAAACCCATTATTGGTAATTAAACCTTGGAATGAAATGAAATAATGCAGGGAAATGATGAATGAACAAAGTGCTATGTTGCAACTTGTTGTGACCCTCCTAATGGCACATTTATTTTAGTTGGTTTGTGACTCTCTTAGCTATTAGATCTTTCACATTATGTTTCTTCAATGTTTTATGTCATGGTTTACATGACCGATTGTGAAACTTAGTTGATGATACACTATATTTTATGATGTGATGTTTACTTTTATGAGATGACATTTTATGATGATTATCTATGTTGTTTTGTTTTATACATGATGATATTATGTTAGTTATATGTTTACGTTAGTTGGTGAAGGACACAATTTAGCAGTACTCATCAGTGCCCTGCTACATCGGGATTCTTCATCATGGTGTTTTTTCATATTTATACATGTTGTTGGATTAATCGTGCAGGGTTATGTAGCTTTCAGGTATAGGAATTGACTCCACCTGCTTGGTTTGAGCGTGCCATGACCCAATGGAATTATCGATGGGAGATAGACTTGTCCTCTATCCTTAGCCATCATTTTGAAAATAATGATTATCTATCGTTACCCTCATGTCATGTCACCTATTCGTCATGTGCTTGCAATCATTTATTAATGTTTAGTTTATAATGCATTTATTATGTTTTTGAAAAGTTAAGTAGCATTTACAGGGTGTTGTACCCTTCATAATGAGCCACTAGGGCTAAAAAGGAACGAGACTAAACTAAAAACATAAAGAAAACAAAACACAGAAATAGCCCAAAGGCAGCACAGCAACTGCAGATCAACAGTCGATAGATAGGCGCACGGAGCCGCTAACTGGCATTGTCCTAATTTTTAATCAGGAGGTCCACTACCTCATCACCCACCCATTGTTTGTTTTCCTGGCTATTGTTCCCATCCAGCTCCTCCTTTATAGCATTAGATAGGGTCCTTGTGACAAAGTGAACCAACTTCATGGTGAAGAGAGTTAACCCCCAAAATCTTATGTCAAGAGTGTCCATTCTTTTTACCACATTGCACGAATCCACCCCAACATCCATAGTCCCCTGAACCTCTCTATGCTCATCCACCAGGGGATGTGGAGAGTGAGAGGTAGAGCCATCAATAGGAAGCTTGTTGTCCATCGAAGTAAACTAGGGCCTCTCCTCATTGTCTTCCTCCTCATCTCTAGATTCTTCTTCCTTGTAACCTTTGTTATCAAACTACTCCTCCATAGAGTCTTCAATAATTAGCTTCTTCTTGTTGTTCTTGGCTAGCCTCTTGGATCTCCTCCTGGTATTTTCCCCTCCAATCATCTATGTGTTTCCCACAATCGTATCCCCTCTGGAATCTTTCTTGACAACATTCTTGCCCTTACCATCCTTAGCAGTTGAGGCCAACATGCATTTCTCTTTACCTTTTTTAGTAGAAGTGGCCTTGTAGGCCGAGTCAGCCTAAGTGGCTTTTAGCTCATAGAGTCCTTTTTCTGCACTAGCATGGGCCTTGCCCAGCCCACCCTTAAGTTTTTTGGTGGAAATTTTGGCTTTAGGATTCCCCATATTGCCCGAATTGGGCTTCCGAGTAGGGCTCTTAGACTCAGCTTGAGAAATATGCATAGTTGAAAGGGGTTCAATGTTCTCAATACAGACTACTATGATGTCTTTGGGTGGACAAAGGGCAAGATGAAAGTGATATAGTCTCAGGATAAGCCCCTAATGGAGTGGGAGTGGCGGGAGATCACAGGGGTTGCGACTGGTTGACTCTTTGCACTTGTTGACAGAGCTTTCAAGGTCCATTAAAAGAAAAAATGGGAAACTGAGCAACATCTTATGTCTAAGGTGATTTAATAGAGGGAAATGGTTAAAGAAACAGGTTTTAAATCTACCTTCCACTGTAATATACTTCATCAACGCCATGCACACCTGGTCCCAGGGCTTCGAGAGCACATCCCTCTCAAACCCCACTTGATTCTGTATTGGGGCCTCCTCACCTCTGAAAAAGGATTTTAAGATTTCATGGTCTAGTTTTTTGGTGTCTTTGGGGTATTTTTCCCAGAACCTAACAAACCCATAGCATGTGCTATAACTTCCTCACTGATTTCGAACAATATACCACTAATGGAGACCCGTCTGTCCTTCCAAGAACTGGAAAACTGACCCGATAGGATAGGATCATGGCCAACCAAGCACGCCATAAGCGGAGAAATGCCACCCTCCACACAAATGTGCTAGACCAAAGGGTTGCTCTGAAACTCCTTGTAGTTGTCAAGTTCAGTCCTAACCCGCTCACCACCCATACTTGCAACCTGCACATAAAACTCAAAATGCAAAAAATACCAATTGCAACAACCATGAATAATAATCACAATGTGATAGTTAAGGCAAGGAATACAGCGAAGGATAATTAAACCCACGTACAGGTCGCACAAACGGAGGAGAAAATCACCATAGGGTGATTTGACACAAAATTTAATGAATTTATGATTATAGCCAAGAAGGCAAGAATTGGTGGACATGTAGGGGATGCACAAGAAACCAAGCAGAAAGCTCGAATAACTAAAATTAGCAAGCATCCAAGTCGAGCCCAAAGAGTCCCATGCTAAACTAATTGGCCTAAAGCCCCTAGAAGGAGGCCATCACCCATCATGAATAGTCAAATTTAGATTATTTTAATGTTTTAGTTTACATAGTAATGTTGTTTTATTGATTTAATGAAATAATTAAATTGGAAAAATTGTTTCTAGTTTATTAAGTGATTAAATTAAAATGTTAAAAATATCTTTTTTCCGAAAAGATCATTTAAATGTAAATTGATTTCATTATTCAAATTTAATGTTTTCAAAAATGGAACTTCTAGTTGAGATCTAGAGTTGAAATATCTTGTTAATCTGTTTGTGTCTATTGAGTTTAATTGATGCATGTGTTGCATGTTATAACTGAAAGTTAAATTTTGTGACTTTGGAAGAAAGGAAAAAAGGGTATAATTTTGAAAGGATGATTCTTTTTCATACATGAGTTTTGATTTTCAAAAAGTGGGAAGAAGAATATTGCTTTCACATAAAGAGATTTTCTAGGTTTTTTATTTGGAGTTTGATTGATTAAGCTAGAAATTTGATTGTCTGAGATGGTTTACGCACGGTAAAATTTGTACGAGCTGAATCTTTGGGTTTCCATTTCATCATTTCTCGGTTTCCAAGAATGTGCCAGGTTTTTCTCCTTTAAATTTCTTGAGTTTTCTGAAAGTCTGTCAGATCTCTTCTTGAAAAACTTTGTCTGTGATCTTTGTAAAACACATCTCGCTCTAAAACCTGCATGCACTACAGAAAATGAAAACATTAAAATTCAATACTCTTTGAATCATTATGAAATAAGGAGAAAGAATACGTTACAGATTTGTGTTGAATCTCAATAGATATATATTTGTATATATGTGTTCTTCTGGAAATGTTGTGTTGTAACTTCCACAAGCGAGTTTGCCTTTATCTCCTTTCATTGATACCCATTTCTCTTGATGTTACTTCTTCTACTTATGTACTAGTTATTCCATTATATTATTTTACCATGTATTCTTGTTTCTTCGCCATCGTATCTCTCGGATTATATATATACATATTTTTATAGATCTGTTTTGCAATTAGGAATCCATAAAAATTTCATTGGGAACTTGTTTTTTTGTTACCTTCTCTAGTATTCAGTTATATTTTTTTATGAGAGGGGAACCATCATTAATTGTTTTAAACTCATGTCATGCTTATGATCGTGTTGTATCTTCATTGAATTCCTTGCTTATGGTGTGACCTGGCTTCGGCCTGTTAGCATTATTGCTTTTGTAATCTTTTCTCAACGTGATTTTTGAGATGTCTCCTGTCTATTCATGCATGGGTCCCTTGTAATGCTATCGGTGGAGATTCAACGTGCATTTGATGACAACATTTGAGGATTGATTCTAATGTTTGGAACTTTGTTAGGATTTCAAATTGTATTTTAAACTTCTCAGCCAGTTAGCTTCATGTTTTATTATATTCTCCATCAAAAAAATGAATTTCTCTTCATGTGTTGTCATTGGTTTCTTCCATTTTCCTTACCCTTGTTTAGTGAAGCCGTGATTCTTTCGCAGACTTATGTTTCTGTGACTTTACCAGTTGAAACCCTTACGCTTTATTTATTTGGTTGGCTGCATATTTTCGGTTGAGCCATGTTTTCATGTTTGATCTTTGGTATGCCTTCTTACCTTGTATGCGTATATTATTTCATGGGTCGCAAAAAATGACCAAGGAGCGTCTCATTCTTCTACACAGGTTTTGGATGACCCAAGTTTCTTCTTGAGATATCTTTGTGATAACTTTGTTTTCCATCCATGCCTGTGTTAATAGTCGTTGCACCGATTGGAGTTTGAGCCTTTGTTTCTGACTGCATGTAGCATTCATGTTGTTGCTTTTTTCTTTGTTCCATACTCTCTGATCTGTGGTCTTTGAATCGTTCTTACCTTCTATACCATAGGTATCAAT
Organism: Sequoiadendron giganteum; assembly: GCA_007115665.2. Taxonomy (NCBI): domain Eukaryota; kingdom Viridiplantae; phylum Streptophyta; class Pinopsida; order Cupressales; family Cupressaceae; genus Sequoiadendron; species Sequoiadendron giganteum. The sequence goes on along the minus strand of CM021110.1, from coordinate 415,317,698 downwards.
TTTTATACGGAATGGGGATCGAACCATTATCTCGGTTTGCAAGTTTTATGCATGCGTTGATAACCTTGAGTCACTAAGATTCATTCACTTGCTTAGTGTTCGGTGTGGTTTAGTACGAGTCGTTCTCTTTCTTTGGTGAGTAAATTTAAATTTTGAGTTTAAATCTTCTATATCACAGTTTAAGTCAGTCGAAATCTAAGATAGGATAAAAATATACTTTTAGTTATAGTGCTATATGGAAGATAATAATTATTGGCAATGTATACTTTAAGTAATTTTTTAAAGTTAAGATTAGATCTTATATTGATAATTGTCACTCGAAATATAAAATAATATTAAGAAAATATATTTTTATATAAGATTTTGAGTAAGCTAATTTAGTATTGACAATGTTTATTTTAAAGTAAATGCTAATTAGAATATGGAGTATTAATAAGTATATTAATATTACTTGTCTATATTATAATGTGAATAGAAGTACAAGTATATATTCAGAATTAGAATATAATTCTATTATTCATTATTGTTACTTTTAGTCTCTTTTGTAATGGAGATTATTTTAATCAAAAGAAATAGTTGTGATGGTATGTTAATTTTGTATGGATAGTGTAATTGTAGAATGTATTAATTATCAAGTATAGAATAGTATGTTTATTTGAAATGTTAAATAATTTTATAAGTTACAATTAGAAGTATGTGTCTTTATATCAATTATAAATTTTTGAGACTTATTATTGATATTTGCTAAATGAAGTGAGTTATTAGTTAGATTATAAATGTATTAAAATAAGAAAGGGGTTGCAAATTATTTAATGTTAGAACCTTGTGTGTCCTCATTTGGTTATAATGATTATATATTGTATTTTTTTATTAAGTTTTTGTAATCTTTGGGTTGATCTTATATAAGATAGTGTGATAAAACTATTAGGATTGTAAGGAGGTAATTGGGGCCTTATTACTCTTTTCATTTTGTTATATTGAGAGTAATATATCTTTGAAGTCCTTAAATAAGAATAGTGGATAATGTTTTGGAGCAGTTCTTGCTTGGTGTTATCCCTACTTTGTTTTGAGGTTGATTTTAGTATATTGTTTCCCCAAAGGCTTGGATATTATCATTTATTGTGATGGAATATTTTTTTTAATTGTGAGGGTAGAGTCCATGTATGTTGAGTTCCACTTTGAGATATTTGATGTTTTATTAGCTCTAAGGACTTTGAGTCTTTGTGTTCATTTATCTTAAAGGATTAAGTTGGAAATGTGTTTTTGAAATTCTTGAGTAAGATTTGAGTAATACCTATAAAAGATCCAACTTGTGATTATCCCTCATATTAGAGTTTAGTGTTCAAGTATACTGTTTTTCCACAGGAGTTAAATTGTCATTTTTGAAATATGCTATGCATAAATTTTTATGGAGACCTTATCTTTATCATTGAATTGGAATGTGGACCACACATGTTATGTCATTGTGTTACTATTTTGAGCATTTGTATTCCATGTTATTTGAGTACGTACTTGTAGAAGTTTTGTAATGTTATGTCATTTTGGTTATTTATTGGTTTAGTTGATTATAGGTCCTTGGGTAAGAATTTCATGTTACATGCATGTTGTCTTCTTGTTTTATCTTTATGAGGAGTGGTACATTAGGAATGCTTCCCAAGGTAACTTATCTTGTATATGTGATGACACTCTTATCCTGGTACACTTTTTTATCTCTCTATTTGTGAGTCACCTCTGGGAGCTGTCATTTGTCCTTGATTGGTTTTGGGATGTCATGTGAGTCGTCCATGTAAGTGTATTGGTCTTTGTGATGTCAGTTGACTTGAAAACTCATTCTATCTCCTAGGACATGGGGTGGTCTTTTGAGCTCCACACGGTTGAGAGGAACGTGCCACATTCTCCATTGGGTCCCCTTCAGGTATTTTATTTGTGACAGGTTTTCTTGGTTGGATCCAGAATGCATAGTGGTTGTGGAGCATAGTTCCTTTGGCGAGTCGTGTTGTGGTCGTCTTCTTTTATTTTATCTTATTCCTTATTGCATTACACTCATGATGTACATGATTTTCTTTGTATCGATACTTGTATTATTCTGAGATTTGTCACAATCTCAATTATTGTATGTAACTCTTATTGTATATGTATATCTGGGCATTACTTCTCATGATTTTATTTATATATGGCTATGATAGATTTTTTTTGTTATTACTTAGTAGCGTCGTTGAGGAACCCTTTAATGTTTATGTTGTTGTTACTGTTGTCACATGTTATCTATGTTTTAAAAAAATTATTCAATTGTTTTATGTGAGTGGCATAACGTTTTTTCGGTTCCATGATGAGGAATTATATAACTCACCAAAACCTTGTTAAAGAATCTACAAACTTGTGTGAAGTTTCTAGCTTTAATTTTGACCTTGAATGATTGATAGATCTTGACTTGAATTTCTTACTTGAATCAAAACCCTAAATCACAAATGTTAAATCAAAAATCAAAATGATGCAAGAATATATTTGACATGATACTTGAATCTTGATGATGGCTCCAATCGCTTGATGAATTACTCTTGAATTCTCTTGTGAACTTAATTATGCTATTAGAAATGTTCTCAAAAAAGTCTTAGGTGATCTCATGAATGCTTGTTATGATAAAATATGTGAAAGAACCTTTTATTTATATTTATCCATGCTTAACAACCTGAAATTACACCACAACAAACCTAAATATGAAATCATTTATTGAAGGAGGATAAATCCCACAAAAATTTGAAATTGAATCCCAAAAATAACTTGAGGGGGACTAAGATGCCCTAGGTGGTGTCTTAGTCCTAGGGCTTGAAACTCTCAGAAAAAACTCCAAAAAGGGGCCCATTTAAGGTGCCTTTGGAAAGAGTGTCCCAATACCTTTGGGGTAAAAATATTACCTAGGTGGCCTCTTAGTCCCAACCCAAACATCAGGGACACACAACCAAAATCATTAAACTAGATCATTTATCCTTTTATGTTTGTCAGGACTAGCCATAAAAATATATAATTTATTAGGCTTGTGGATGCAAAAAAGGACTAATTAAGGCATAAATAAGGATAAAAAAAGCAAAGAAGGCCTAAAAAAGTGTGAAACTACAAGGGTATGTACTTTCCTATACTACATTTAGTCCCCACTTTAGCAAGAGGATGAACTTATTTCAAACTCACACTAAAGTAGCCAACCTTGCAATCAAGAGGGGTTCAAATGTATGAATTATAGTAAGATAGGATTGCAATAACCAAGAGGGTGGCCAAGCCCCCAGGATCAAGACCCTGTGATAGACCAACATAGGCACAAAGGAACACACTTGTAGATGATATATGAAGACATAACCAAATCGCAAGAATATACCATCAAAGATAGAAAAAGGAAAAACATAAAAGATAAATGAAATGAATCAAGCTTTGACTGGTCATCCAATGCGTTGTGTACTGAGTCTAGGTTGTTTTTGCAAAAAGGTGTACAAGTAGAACATGTTGTCCACTATGCAAACAAAAGTGCATGCTCACAAGGGCTAGTGAAGCTAGTTGTTAGCTAGGTGAGCCCTAAGAAATCCATATCAAAGTAATACCCCCATGACTATGATAAGGACAAAGAAAAATTCACACTCACAAGGGCTAGTGAAGATAGTTGTTCACTAGGTGAGCCTTATGAAACCATATCAAAGCCATGCCTCCATAAATTTAATAAGGTACAAGAAATAAAATGCACACAATATGAAAGAGGGATGTTCAAAGGGATTTTTCTTAGTTCATGTGAGGTCTCTTCTTAGGTAACATTGCGCCTATTGTATCCAAGAGATGACAAGTCAAATAAATATCGCACTCTCAAAGGAAATTAGACCCAATGACACCACCAAGGAAGGAACGCATCGTAGGAAGAAATTAAATTGCATAATCAAACATGAGTCTTGATGTATGCCCCCAATTCAAACTGGTTTCTAACACCATTGTTGTGAGAAATCTCTTTAAAGTAGAAGAAGACATGAGAGCTTACTCGGAAATCCCTATGCCAAATCATATGTTTCCAATAAGCTATGTCATGAGAAGGGAAGGGGTTTCCCCCAAAATGTATAACTCAGTACGTCGTATGTGAGGCAACTTAAGGCATGTCATCCACATCCCAAGATTGCTCTTATATATGTATGAAAGGCTATCAACTAGCTAGAAGAAGCAATGATAGCTTACATATGGCGACAAGGTTGCCTAACCCCTTTCCCCCACTTAGTGCAAGAAAAGGATGAACCAAAATGATTGATGAGAAACATTCTGATGTAAAAAATAGTATCAATTAGAGGAATTAGGTGCTTCAACACAAAAAAGAGCACCACACTCCTTAAGATGTTGAATTTTATCACTTAAATCCTTACATTCATTAGTAGCAAGACCATGAACTCTATGATATGCACAAAATGAATTCTTGTAGTAAAATTAATTTCATGTTCTTGGAGGGAGGGATATCAAACGATCTTGGAAGAGTCTCAACAAAACTACCTCTTGATCAATAGTATAATATGTTCCTTTTTTGGTGCAAGATGTCATACACACACTAACCGATAAGGATTTGGATGAAAAAGGAGATAAGGGATGTAAACGTAGATCTTTCTTGAAAGAGTATGGTATGTAGGTTTTCTTTGTGTTTTTATTGTACCCATGTGTAGGAGGCAGATTGTATCCAATACCATAAAAATATTTCAATTTAGATGAAGGAGAGTTATGTTTTTGAGAAGGATTGGTTTCTTCATGGGAACAAAAATCCTTTTTAGGTTTGTTATACTTATTCCTTGTCTTCTCACGAGGAATGGGAGTTGAATAGCCCCCATCACCACCATGGGATAATTTTATTGACATATGATCAAGATGAAAAAATGAAACACAAGGTTGTTTTGATTTAAGTTGTGAGACATTGCAGTCTCCCATAAAGGAGGGTGTAAAGTATAATTCATGATCCCTAATCATCACTAGAACTTTTTTCTGAAAATGAATCATTTGTAAATGATTCTTTGGACTTTGAGGGTGAGATTTTGGATTCTTAATTGAAATGAGGTGTAAAATATAACAACCCCCAATTTTCACAAAAGATTTTTGTTGTAGGTGCAAGGAAATTAGGATCAAATTCTCTAGGATCACCCTTTAATTTTGGAATGAAAGTATTAGGGGGATTGGAAGTGTTGTGATCATATGATTCATAGCTTTGTTCATCTGATTCAACCATGTATATCTTGTTGGTGTATTCAAATTTCATTGTGCGATGGAAAGTAGATAGGACTCCTTTCATAGCATGAATCCATGGTCTCCCTAGGAGAAGGTTGTATGAAAGGGGTCCTAGCATGATATGGATAGGGGTAGGCAACACTGTAGGTGCTAACTCAATAGGTAATGTGATCATTCCTAATGGTTTCTTATTAATACTTTCAAAGCCATGAACATGAAATTTTTTAAGCTATGTAGACCTCTTGTCCATCCCAATTTTATCTAGGAGGTCCATGCTACAAATATTAAAAGTTGATACATTGTCTATGAGAGTATACCTAACTACTGTTTCATTAATGATCACCTTTATCATCAAAGATTCATTTTTTTTTTAATCTCAAGTGAGGGTAATTTATGTTTAGGTAATGTGATTTTTGATTGTGTGACTTGCATATGATTAAAGGAAGGTGTTATATTATTTAGTTTCATGTAACATTGGACCTCCTCTCTCTTTATTTGCAATATTTCTTGAAATAGATACTTGTATCTAGGTGATAGTTGAATGAGTTTCCCTACAAATATATTACTAGGAGTATTTTTAAGGTCTTCACCACTAGACACACTAGGTTGAGGAAAGGGTAATGGAGTGGGAGTGATTTTTGGTTTCCTATATGTTTGAGCAACTGTGTTATATCTCGATTGCTACAAAACATTTTTGTTGTTATCTTGCATTAAAGATTTCAAGAAATCCCTAATTTTAGTTTTATATGGGTCACTAATGTGAGGTTACTTAGAAGGCTCACTCATTTTAGGAGATCTAATTTGTGTTGCCATAACCTCAACAAACTTGCCCATGTTTTCATGATGTCTTAGTGAAGAGGAGTCTAATGCCACTTCTTCATATTTATCTAAGGAATCCTCATTACTAGTGTTTAAAGGACATGTGTTAATGTTCACATTGTCTTGAACCATGATATCTTTGAAAGGAGGAGAGTTTTTAGGAGAATTAAAAACCACATGTTTATGACATTCAAAGGTTGGTTCTTCTAAAATGACTTCATCGCATACAAGGGATTTATCAATAGTTCAAATATCTTTTTCAATAATATTTTCCATAGGGGAAGAGAGACACATAATATTCTCACCAATCAAAGTATCATCTTCACAACTAGGATAGTTACTACGAGAGGAATAAATGTGATTTCCTTGTTTATCTATGTTTTTATCCTCTTTCACTATGACATTCTCACAAGAAAGGGATGAATGGAGACTAGGTAAGGTAATTTTTAGGAATGTGTCTATGATCTCATCCTATTGTGCTATAATATCTTCCAAAGGGGGATGAGGAGAATAACAAGAAAGACCTTCATGATTCTCAATAATTTCATCTTATTTCATCAAGATACCTTCATCACTAGTGAGAGAGATATCGGGAGAAGAATAATTATGGTCATCATGATTATCTATGCTTGAAACATATTCTATCAAATAATTCCCACAAATAGGAGAGCTAAGAGGGGGTGTAGGTTTAAGGAAAGCATCACCATTTTCACTCTCTTGCACTAAGAGACTCTCGTAACTAGGGAATGCATTGAATGAATGACTAACATGCTGATTGATTAATTATTTATTTGAAAATTTGGAAAGGATAGTGTAGTTAGGGAAAATCAGATTTGAAAAGAACAACAAGATATCGAAACCTTAACTAGCATAATAGATTATAAGAAATCATGAAAATCAAAATAACAAGCGAATGCAAACTGATCTCAAAGCTAAATTTAATTTATCTCCATTGCTCTTCTCCAGTTGCATGAGAATGCAAAATTTTGAAGGTTTGATTATTTTGATATGTTGATTGCTTATTTTCACAGCATAATTATAAGATGGACATGATAGAAGAAAAATAGATAGATAGATAAGAATATTTAAGGATGCTAGAAGAATATTTCTCCCAAATGGTCTGTGAAAGGCTTGATTTATAGGATAAGGATGATTTGATTTGATGTCCAAGATTAAAAGTCAAATTTGTGATATGTATGGAGCTAGGATTAAAAGTTTATTTGAGTGCCTATGATGCACATTAAGTGGGTTATGACATGAGGCTAAAATTAGGATGTGAGGGAATAAGTGGGATTCTTCTATTTATTTTGGAGGAAAAGATTCCTATGACATACAAATGAATGGGGCTAAAAATAGGATGTGAGTGGGAATCTCATATTTTAAATAATAAAATTATTTAAATTATTAGTACATGTGAAGAGTTGTAATCATGTGACACATGTTGCAATGTGATAAAATTGATAGATTAATTCAAATATTTAATTTGAATTATTTTGAGACATGTGAAGGGGAATTAATTAAATAAATGAGATTTATTTAATTAATTGGGAAGGTGATTAAGATGAATAAATGAGATAAGTGGGATAATGTAATGAACTAGGGTAAAATATTACAAAATGTGTTACAAGGTCATGTATCAACTAGGTAATGTTATGACATGGACAATTTTGGGTGTCTAAATTTTTCCCCTCTTTGAGATGATGTTTGAGATGGTGACTTTTATGTTGAGTAACATCAATTCAAAGAAGCTAAGGTATGGATAGAGGAAAAAATATGATGCCCTGGCCACTTGAGGAAGTGAGGAGCAAGATGAATGAAGGAAAGGGATGATAGGAGAATATGATGACACAAAAGATATGACGAAATGGGATGATGATATAGGATATGATAATGGTGATGATGCCCCCATGAGAGGATAGGCGGGTTGGACAAACATGGATATGCTCTCAAAAGGAATGAATAAAATGATAAAGGAGCGATAAAATGAATGATACAAGATAAGAAGTAGATGAAAAAGAAGAATGACATGCTATGTTGTAATAAAGTGAGCAACCATATGTTTGATATATCACTAGATGTTATGCACCAAGGTATCAGGCCCAAGGTGACAATAGGTATCATGCACCAATGTAATACAACCTTGTCTAGATACAAGATATGAATATTAGCTGGGAGTGATTTGGATTTTATGCAAATGTAAATTGAGATGATAACACACACAAGAAATCAAGCATGCATGCACAAATGATACAAAAAAAAAAAAGGTATTGCACTTGACAAGCTGTAAACCGATGATTAATTGATTGATTGATGATGATGATAGTGTTGTCATTGCAGGGAACAATATATCCCTAGATCAACACAAGGATGATTGATTGAATGATTTATTAATTGATTGGGTTTACAACAAGATTAGAATCAAGACCAAAGGATGTGATTTGATAATTTGGAAAGATTGATTAGATTAGTTGGTATAGATTGAGGATTGATTTGGATTTGGATTATTGCTTGGAATGATTGAAGATGATTGATTTGAAGATTTGGATGATGATTGATGAATTAAATTGAAGAATTATTTACTTAGAAAGATTTTGATTGATTGGATTGATGGAGGAATGATTTGATTTGATGATAATGATTGGATTGACTAGAAGAATGGGTTTTCTTAGAAGTGATGTGATTGATTATAATAATGGATTTGATTAGAAGTGATTTGATTGATTAGAATAATGGATTTGATTAGAGGAAGTGACGTGATTGGATAATTTGATGAAAAAATTGATTTGAAGAAGTTGATTGATACGATGAATTGATTGGAAGAACTGATTTGGTTTGGTTTTATGGCTTGGATTTTCGTTGGCTATTTGATTTTTTTGTCTTTTTTAAGGACCCTTTTCCATACTTTTGTAAATTTTGGGGATATTTTGAATTTTTTGAATTTTTGAAATATTTTGATTTTTTTGGATTTTTGAAATGTTTTTGATTGTTTTGGATTTTTTAAGTGTTTCAATTTTTTGGATTTTTTCAGGACCCTTTCTTGAAATGTTTTGAGATGTCAATGGATGACAATTTGGGTAGCCTTTGTGCTAGATAACAATGACAAGGGAAAATAAAGTTTAGGCGCAAGGAGATAGATGGGATTGATGGATGAAAGGGTGGGTGATAGGATAAGGGGTAGAAGGCTCATGATAGATGGATCGATTAAAAAGGATAGGTCATAATGAATGGAATGGATGTATGCATCATATGAGAGAAAGGATGTGATCTCCAAAGACTATGTCGAATAGGAATAACATGCCCCATTCTAGTTATAGTACTTAGGATTTTTCATGACAAAGATTATGACACTAGGATAATGATAGGCTTGTTTGGAAGGATGAGGTATATCAAAAGATATCCAAAGCATTTTCCAAAATTTTGCCCATATGTCTTCATCAAGATCAAAAGGAGAAGGTTGGATGAGTGGACTCAATATGATAGGTATGTATAATGGCTAAAGATGGTAGGTAGGATGGAAATGATATGATAAGAAGTGACATGATAGGATAGATAGTGCGGATGAGACAAAGTGCCCCCACATGTATTAGACATATAAGATCAACCTACACATGATGCCTGTTTGCTAGGTTTTCATCATGGTATTTATCCAAGGCGTTTGTTTACCAGATTTTCACCCTTGGATGAAGGGATTTCTCTTTACTTCTTTTTTTTTTTACTTTTTTTATTTTTTATTATTTTTGACTCTCTTTTTTTTTACTTTTTTTTAAATTTTTGGATAGGAGAAGGGGAATATGGATAAGAAAGACTCAAGTTTCTAGTTCCATGAAAGGTGATAGTTCCACTAGAGATGGATGTCATTAGATGAACCATGTCAAATGTCATTATGCTTATAGATGTTGGTAAGGGATGACATGAAAGGGAGATGGAGTAGGTAGATGATGGATTATGGAGGGATTGGTGGATTATGCAGGGGAGATGAATGGGAGGTTTAGCCAAAATCATGGACCATAAGAAGGTGATGGGGGGATATGTAGGGCAATGAATGAAGGGTGAAGAGATGGAGGTATGTGGAATTGTTGTGAAATGGAAGGGAACCATGACCAATGGTTGCACACACTATGATAAATGTTGAATCTTTTGATGTGGAGGGGGTGTAGGAACCAATGAAGATGTTTTCTTAGGAGATGGGTGATGAAGTGCTTTAGGTACCCACATAGACTTAGTATTTTTGCATGACTTTTATTTTTCTTGTGGGATGGAATATGAGATTCTTGAATAGAGTGGGAATGTGGGGTGGAAGTGGATAGTTGGGATTTTTGTGATGTAGATGCCTCATTTAACTTGCTTTCCCTTTCCTTAGGGACCCAAACCATTTTAGTTTTAGCCTTTTCTTTTGGAGGTATGGGATTATATAGATTTTTTGATGGATTTTTTATTTATTCTTTTCTTTTGTGTCCTATGGCATGTGGACCCTTCAGATTTTTGGCATAGAGGCATCATTCTTTTTGCTTTTTAATCCCATGTTGGAATGAGTGGAAGCTTCATGTTTAGACAATGTGCATTGATTGGTTATGATTAAGATTTTTAGATGATTTATGGATAGGTGGATAAGGGGATTGGATAATGGGGATATTAGGTGTTTGGAGTAGTAGAGGAAGATTAGATGGAGGGATATTAGGAGTTGGAAGAAATGGTGGAAAATTTGATGGTGGAAGGTGTACGATCACATTCTTTTGACATTTGTAAGATGTTGGAGGAGGGATGGAAACATATGTTTTAGGTATATGATAGGATTTAAGGTGGAAAGAGGACATATGATGGCTGGAGGAAGTACCAACATCTTTAGATTGGTTTCCTTGGGGTCTATATCCAAGGCCATAAGAGCATGGAGGGACCTTGACATGGATTGGATCCAAAATACCTTGTTCATAAAGGCCTAAGCCTTTAACTTGATAGTTCATTTTCAGAAGCATGCGATGGACAATGAGACTAGGTATTTTTTCGACACTAGACTTGAGCTCATTATTAGATGAAGAAGGTGAAGTGGATAAAGGTTGTTGTTGTCCTAAGGAATAAAATTCATGAATAAAAATAGATAGACCAATAGGATATGTTGGTGGATTTAAAATGGGGTTGATAGTGGATGTGGAAGGATCATTAGGATCTTGATTATGTTCATTTAGATCCACAATATTGGTTTGATCTTCTACATTTACTTGGGATGCATGTGTCACATCATGAGAAGTGGATAGTGCGGGATCGTGGATATGAATAGGTAGGGGGTGTATAGGAGCAATGGAGGTTTCTTGCTCATGGATAGGTGAAGTGATAGGTGTTGTGTAGTTTTTGCACACACACTCCACTGAAAGTGGGGACCCTCTCTTTTTCGCTTTTTGGTGTTTTGGAACTTCTTTTAGGGGGGTTTTTGCTTGCCTGGGTTTATGCTTTAATATCTATCTTGCCAATTGAAGTGGCACACATATGAAATTAATTGAAAATATTAAGCTTTGGACTTGATCTCAGAGTTTTCACTATTTTTGAGAAAATCCACCTTGGCCGGATTGTCCTGGTTTCCTCTCAATGTTCGAAGTTGCTACCTTTTTTGCCCTGTTTTCGGGAAAATCTATATGGTCTAAATTTCCTCGAAGTCCGTCGCAACGTCGAATCCCCAAAGTTTTATGGTCGTGGTTGTCTTATCGAATGCATTAATGGCATTTGTGCGGAGGTTTTGGGGCTTTGATGTATTGATTCTTTGGGAAGTAATTGATTATTTGAGTGTGTACATTTTCTATCAGTTGGGCTTGTGTCTTGGAGTTCTTGGTGTTTTGCTGGATTTTGGATTTTCGAAGCCATTTGGACTGTGTGTTTGCATTTCCTATGTGTGGATTGTATATAGCTCGCATTAAATGATTATTTGTTGGCTTCACCAGTCTCAACCCTTACGCTTCCATGGTATGTAGATGTGCCCTTTTCTTTGTTGATTTCGATTGCTTTTCTTCATTTCCTTGGGACTCCTTTGTGGTTTCCTAGTTTTTTGCGTGTGCATCATCATTGAGCATTTTGGGGTTTTCCATTAAGGTACTAGTCGATTTGGTTGACTGAACGTTTATGCTTAGTCTGGTATTACTTTTGAGTTTGAGTACTTGCTTTCTTTAGTTTTAAACTCCCCATTCTGGTGTATGAGCGAGTCGTGCTTCATCCCCTTGTGCTTTTATGGCAGAAAATTAGGGTTCTTAACCTAGGGCATGGCCAATCCCCTTCAAATTGTTGTGAAGAAGTGTTCTAAGTTCATGTATCAGTCATTGGAGGCCCAAGTTAAGTTGGTTTCTGAGTTCAGTCTTAGGTCCGGAGTGATTTGAATCGTTTTGGTGAAAATAGTGAAGATGTGGATAGGTTTGGGTTTTCAAGGTCCTCGCGGAATTCCGCTTCCCTTAGATTTCCTTGAGTTTTCTATCGCTTCCTCTTTTATCACCTTTTACCGGATTTCATTTAATTTCACAAAAATCTATTCCATCTGGATTTTCCCGATGTCCGCGATCGGGTCGTTTTACCGATTTCACACTTTAATAATGTTATATCTGAATTTTGCCAAAATCTGTTCCATCCAAATTTTCCTGAATTGTCCGTGTCTCTTCATTTTTCCAAGGTTAGTTATAACTATTGTTGTTTTCACAAAAATCCGTCTCTGGCGGATTCTTCCTGGTTTTTTTGGGAAATGTTGAATTTGATGGTTATAAATGATTGGTTTATTGGTAAACTATTTGATTGATTTAAGGAGCTTATGCTAAGTTTTTTTAATGGTTTTCCTTTGTTAATTGATGAGTTTAAATGATATTATGGGATTTTGCATGCTTGGTTTATTAGAATCCACCAGGTCCGGATTTTACTGAAAATCCTCTCCAGTGTCGAATTCATGAGGGGAGCTAAATCCTGAACTTGGGGTATTCATCTTCTGCATTTATTATTTCTTGTGGATTTGATTGTGGTTACATTTATGTGTTTGCAGGTAGGATCAGGACAGGATGTTACTAGTCGAGGAAAGGGAAAGGCAATAGATCCAGGTGTAAAGACTTCTACCATCTTGGATGCAAAAAAGGTAAAGTTGGATATAAAGAGCTAGATTCCTGAGATCAAGCTGACCTGAATTTGGTCAGCAATCACAAATATAAATGTAGGAATGTGGGACTATGAGGAGTTCAAGCCTGAGATGTCAGCACCAATCCCTCCTTTGTTGGAAAAAAGAATGGTGGACTCCGGGCTAGCTCATGTGGCAGGTTTTCCTTCTACAGTGCAGTGCTACAAGCTCGTGCTTGAATGTGTCGGAAACTATGATAGAGGGACACACACAATAATTGGTCCCCAGGTAAGGATTCTAGCTGGTTTCTCTCCTGTGGCCATTGCAGCAACCTTTAACATGCCTAATAGGTCACATGTGGTGGGCTTTGACATAGATGTTGCTAGAAAGTATTATGAGGAGAATATATTCAAATCTCAGTAGGTGATCAACTCTTGGCTAGAGAACCTAAATCCCATTTCTCCAAGTTGCCTAAGCAAATATTCAAGCTTAAGTTCAAGAAAGAGTACTACAATGTCATCACTCTTCTTAGGAGGTTGGTGGGATTGAAGAGTGCAGGTGTTTTTGAGACCTCGATGTTTAATGTGATTATCAGAATGGAGTAGGGAATTGACTATCATTGGGTAGGTGTTATTAGTTCTATGATCCATCAACAATTATGTAATGTCTTGCAAACCAAGACCTTCACTATGACCTCTTACCTAGTGTATTCATTGGCTAGACTTCATCCATACAAGGGGTTGAGCACTAGGGGTATTTTTGGGCAGGATGCTATCTATGAAGTGCACCCATAGTTGTACTTAACTGGTGGAAGCTACAAGAGGTCAAATGATGCCTTCACAATGTACATTACCATATTGATCCAAGGTGTAGAGCATATGAGAATCTCAGACAATGCAAAAGAGTTGATAAGGAGATATGGGGCATGGTTTATCCAATTCCCAACTTTCTCATACATCAAAATTGATGGTTTTCAGAGGGCTCCCTTTAGACTCCCTAGATATCCCACTGATCATATTGTATTGTTGGAAGTCACTAGAAAAATCTTTGACTTTAATAATGTTGTGAAGGGAGAATTGCATAAGATAGGTTTTGGGAATGATTTCCCCCTAAAGATAGGAATGGGTGAGGTTTGTGTCTCTATTCACTCTGCTCATGCTTCTGAGGAGGAGATGGGTACTCTCGATCTCTCCTTCCATTCCAAAAGAGAAAGATTTGGTATCACTAGCGAGGCTCAGAAGAAGGCTAGTAGGGAATATAGCCATAAGGCTCACATTGAAGACTACTGGATTAACCTTGCTGATGAGTTTGAGGTAAGAAAGAAGAGATTTTCTAGGTTGCCGGTAGACTTGGTGAGATTGTACAATGTAAAGGCCATCCCAGACCAGGTAGAGGAAGATGGAAATGTGATCTAGGGTCATGTTTATGAGGCAGTAAAGGATAAACCAGTGAGAGAATTTGACTAGTTAGAGGAAGAAAAGACTAATTTAGATCAGGTAATGGCCCCGGTGATCAAATATACCATGTGGTAGAAGCACAAGATGCTAGAGCTAGAGAGCAAGGGTGTTCCATGCACCTATGAACTAATGGGAGACTTGGAGTCTCATTCTTCTTCCAAGGCTTCACTTGAACAAGATCCAAAAGGCAAAGAGAAAGTGGATTCTCCTTTTAGAATCCAGGTAAGGGAGGTTTAAGCTAACAAGGCTACAGAGGTAGGAAAACAAAGGAAGCCTGTTGCAAAGATGAGGAAGCATGCCTCAAAGAAAGAAGTTGAGAAGAATCAGGAAGAGGAGGAGGAGGTTGAAAGTGCTCCACCACTGATAAAGAGAAGAAGAATCACCAAATTATCATAGAAGGTGGAGAAAGCCCCTATGTTTGACAAGGAAATTGAGCCACCAATGGTAGAGGTGGAAAGCTTAGGGGAAAAGAAATAGGTTTAAATGAGGAGGTCAAGGACTCCTTTCCCAAGGGATACTATAGCAAAGGATAATGTTTCAGTTAGTATCCCCGTTGTTGACCAAGTGAGTGTCTCTATTCCTCGAGACACCAGTAACATACAGGAGGTGCCAAAGAAGGATGAAATTCCTAAGGAATTGGGTGATGAAGAGTTTCAAGAAGGAGACCTCTTCAACGCAGAGGCAAAAATTGATAGGGTGGTTCAATATCCCTTGGTGGTGTATGCAGACTCACTTGCAAAAGAACAAGTAGACAACTCTCCTCAAAAGGAGGAAGAGATACCAGCTAGGGACCCTTCACCAGTGCATGTTGTTGTGGAGGAACAGGTAAAAGAGAAGGAGATCCCAACTATGGACATTCCTAAAAGTCCAAGTGCTGAAAAGGATGTAACTGTCGATCAGCAGGGGCAAGAGAAAGATAAACAAGACACAATGCCTTCCAGGTCCACTATTCTGGATTGGCTTGAGAGGGAATTGAAGAAAAAAATGGTGATAGTGCAAGATGCTCCTCCCAATTCGGATGCCCTCATGGCTAATGTAGAGAAGGAAAAGACTAAAAAGAGAGCAAGGGTTGTATCCCGAATTGAAAGAGATGGGTCAGGTTACAGAGTGGCCCATATTTCTACCCCTTCTCCAAACAAAGATACAGACAATGTGAATGCCCAAGACTATAATGTGCAGACTGTTGACTTGGGGCATGCTACCGTGGAGCAGGATGTTGAAGAATATGAGGGCTCCAGTGAAGTGATTCTGGGGAGATTGAAGAAGGCAGTGCAAACTAGGCATGATCTGGACAAGGAGAATGAAAAACTAAATAAGTGCTTGCCAGAATTGATGAAATCTTTGCAAGCTATTGGCTCCTCCTCTTCTGCTATGGGATTCTTGCCCCACGAAACGATCTCTGAGCTAGAAAAGATGAAGGGCACCTCACATGCTGCAGTTACTTGGTTACAGAGTGTCCAAGTTAAAGGAGATGATGCCATTAAGGGCATATTATCAATTGGAGGGGATGCACTGATACCGCTAGATTGGTTAAAGGTTGTCTCAGCTCGGGATAGTTTGGATACCAACCTCCTGCTGCAGAAGACTACAACAATCATGTGATTTACTGAAGAAAAATTGGTATAGTGCAGGATTCTTTCGTTTCCAAGAGTTTTTGAACCTTGGGAATGGTTTGAAATCTTGCAAATGAGGTAGAAGGCCTTGAAAAAGATTCACAAATAGGTGAAGCAGATTGAGGATGCTCTGACCAGTGTTCATGATAAGTGCATTTCATTCTTTGAGGTCATGACTGGAAGGAAGAAGCTTGCTCCAAAACATCTTAGTTTGGACCAGCTTAGAGAATGGTGGAAGGATGTTTATTCTCTTGTCAATGAGGGGCCATTTACTGGACATCAGTTGGATGATGTTGCAGCTTATATTGCACTCATCAACATGTATTTGAACAACAAAGCCAATTGGGAAGGTACAATTAGACAGGCAAGAGATGATATCAAGTCTCTTGAGAGAAAGATTAGGGTTTTGCCCGTGCCACTTGTTGCTGAGCTAGATAGGGTCCTGTTGGCCATACATGGGGAAGGAGATGAAGCTAAGGACAAGGATGGGGAGTGACTATATAGGGTTACATTGGTATTTGTGCTTCCCATTAATTCACATGTATTTGGCTGACCTTTTGTTATCTTGGTTGCTTTGGATGAAATTGGTGCTAGTGGCACATTTCATGTTTTATTTCGAATCATCTTTTAGGATGACCTCTTGTAGGTCATGTTTTTTATTGTAAATTCTTTATTTGGGCTGACCTATCTTATGGATTCTCTCTAAAAATGGGCATGTTGCCTCATTTGGGGAGATAGATAGAGATAAAAAAATAGATATAGAAGCATAGGTAGATCAGGAGAGAAATAGTTAAGTGATATTAGAGGGGATTAGGGTTTATTCTCAAGCAAGTGTTGTAACAAAAAATTGGAGTTGTTATTTTGGATGATTTAATATAAGAGGGATATTTTGTTTGGTATCTATTTTTGGAATTTCATCATGCATGGTTCTTGTTATTCTATCTTCCAAATTGCTTAATAGTTTATGGTTAAATTGTTTGGTAATGATTCGGATTTCCTGTTTGGAATGTTTGTAGTGATCTCTAGTCCATACTTTTTGCAGTTAGTTGATTGTTAGTTGCTTTGCAAAGTTAGCCTCGACTTATAATTGTTCTTAGTTTAGTTATAAGGGTTTATTAATCTTAATTGCAATAGAATTGGTTGAATGAATGTTTATAATTTGAAAATATTTAAATACCTTAGACTATTGCACTATTTCTGTGGAATTGCATATTCATCTGGGTCAAGTAGAAAATAGTTTATGAGAGATTGATCCATTTTAAGCATTTTATCCTTTGGAATTTTGAATCTTAGGGTTAGAAGTAGTTTTAATATTATCTTTGAAACCTTTATCTTTTGTTGTTTCTTTATTATTAGGGTTGCAATCAAGTTTCAAAGTATTAATTTTATATCTGATAGATTGGAAATCCAGTGTTGCTCATAGTAAGGTCCCATTCTGATTACCAACATTTTCACATTTATTAATGAGTTGTTTTGCTGCATTGTCAAAACCTGACATTAGACACCTTAGGGTTATCTCTTTTCCCATAGAGATTTACCTTTCAAGAGAGATAGGATATCATATTCATTCTAAGTTGTTGTTGTGGAAAAGACACCATCAACATACTGGCGCTAGAAGCAGGGCCTTTGAACAAGAAAACTGGAGCATTTCTTAAGTGCCATCTCTCTTGAGAGACTGAGAAGAACTAGATCTACTCCAAGAGAAGAAGAATTTCAAGAGTTACAAGCCCCTACTAGGTCAAGAAGGACGAGAGGAGGGGAAGAATCATCATCAGCTTGTCCACTTCCATCATCTCCATCATCCTCATTTTCATCTGACTCTGAGGGGATCCCCATTCCACAACAACAACTAGTCATAAATCAGTCGTTACCACCCACACCTCCACCAATGGTTTTTCTTGCTACTAATTCTTCCCCATTGATCTTCAGTAATTACAATGTTATGCCAAAGAATCCTAAACACTTCTGCTCTAAGTTTCATACTCATGACCACAACAGAATGGTAGAAGAGCATATTAGGATTTTTTAGACTTGCCTGAGAGACAGATGAATTAACCATGAAGATGTTGCATGTAGGATTTTCCCTTACTCCCTAGGAGAATAAGCCTTCTATTGGTATAATCACTTACTTGCTGCTTCCATCCATAATTGGACTGAGTTGGAAGCTACATTCCTACAAAAGTTCAAGATTCCCATAAGTGCTAATGATGTGTACTTGCATTTTATTGGGGTAAAAAGAGAGATTAATGAGCTCGTAGGATCATTCAATGATAGGTTCCATCAAGCATATACCAGACTCTAGGCACCTTATGCTGGAAATGAAAATACTACTTTGGAGATATACCTTGAAGCCTTGGATAGCCTTACAACCACCTTCCTGAAACAAAGGACCAATCCTCTGAATACTTTTCTCACTGCATATGCAGAAGTGGTAAAGGTCAGTATGCACTTAAGGCAATATTTATCAGGACCTTTTCCATCCTTGGGACTTGTTGCTCACACTGGACAAATTCAAGCCCTTAATCAGGCTTTGACAAGTCATGCTCCAATAATGAATCCTATACCATCACTACCTTTGGTTCCTCATCTAGGTCCACCTATAAATTAAGCTCAACCTATGAATTCTTATCCTCAATAGAGAGCTAATCAACCCTTACACCAGCAACAAGCTAGTTTCCCTACATATTTATAAAATTCAGAAGTCTTGAATTAGGCTGTTGGTTCTGGAAACATACCCGGATACCCTTCTGGAGGTAATTCAGCACCACCTAACAGTCTAGATAAAGAAAAGTTGGATGAATTGTCTGAACAAATGAAGAGGTTGAATACATAAGTAACTTATTTGAGAAATCAGAATAGTCAGCTTCAGGCTACTTAGAAGAATATACAATCTAGCTATGGCAAGGAAAATAGGATTTTGAAAGACGTCAATATTTTGACAAGAATCAAAATTATGACAGAGGACAAGGTTCTGGTCAAAATTTTGATAGAAGACAAGGATCTGGTTAGAATTATGATAGAAATTAGCAAGGGGACAAGGATTTGAGAGAGGGCAATAGACTACGCAAAATACGTCTTGGAATACTGGGCCTAATAATGGAGGGATTCCTACTCCTTTGGATCAACCTACTACTCAAGAGAAACCTCCAAATAGTGTATACCTAGTAGAAGCAACTTTGTTTGGATGGTGCAGGCTCCATAAAACAAGTCAACACTCTGAGTTAGATTGTGCTGAATTTCAGACTGCAGCTTTTATTTTTCAGTATGAGGTTGAAAATAATTCTATTGGACAAGAAATGGTACCTTCAAATCCATACGATTCTCTAGTATTGGTACTTAATCATGCCCCATTTCCAAAGGGTGAGGAAAATGAACCAGCAGAAGTATCCATTAAAGAGGATGAGGCAGAACAGGTGTTGAATGAAGATGAGATCTTCCAATTATTTAATGAAGAAAATGAGAATGATAATGGCCCTTTAGATGAGGAAGAAGTTAGTGTTGAAGAAGTTCAGATGTTTCAACAACCAGCGAAGAAATATGATGTAAGAAATAGGCCTAATAGGAGTCCACAGGCTGGAGTTCCTTTCACCACTTCCATCCCTCCTAACAATTTCAACACTCCACCAGATCGACAAGCTAGTAATAATCCATCTTATTCTCATGTGCTAGCGCAATACTTGTCAAAAGGGAACAATGTTGAAATATCTAAAGATAGGCAAGCCAGTGGCAACAAGGAAGCCCAAGCTGATTTGAATGTGGAGCAATTGGGTGAATATGTGACCAAGGAGTTCAAGAAAGTAAAATTAAGTCTTTTTGCTTTTGATTTGTTAAGAATTCTTGCTATTAGGAATACAATTCTGGGATCATTTAGTTCAAATACAACATCACAAGGAGTAGCCACCAATGAGGCTGCTACTAGGTCATCTAATTCTCAAACACCTAGAATCCAGGTCCCACCTGTGGACAAGAGGGGAGATAAGGACAAAGGACAGGTAAGCTGATACTCATTTAAATTTATTTCAAGGTAAGATGGAAAATCCTTCCTTCCTAATTTATGTTTGTATCTTGGGAAAGAATTTGCATAATTGTCTTCTAGATTCAAGAGCCTCTTAAATTTTTATGCCTTTTGTTGTTTGCAAAGCATTGGGTATTACTCCTACAGCTTCTCAAAAGAAGGTTACTCAGCTAGATAAAACAAAGGTGAGTGTAGTTGGAGAATTGAACATGATCCCTACGAAGCTTGCATCTGATCCTAGGGTGCAACAAGTGATCAATATCCAAGTGGTTGACATTCTTGATACTTATGGTTTGATCCAAGGCAGATATTTCACTAAAGATTTAAATGGATACACATCAACAGATCATTCCCACATGTGGTTATCATGGAAGGGAGTCCCAAATCAGATCAGAATTGAAAGAGAATCCAAAATGAAATATGTGATCAAAGAATACCAAAATATCTCAAATGAGGTGTTGGTGTCTAAGGTCAGTATGGGGAATTATTTGTTGGCTGCATCAGTTACAGAGGATGAATAAGTTTTTATGTTGCGGGATTCTTCAAATGAACACATTCCAGAGAGTAGTGGTCTTGAGACTTTGATTGAACAAGAGGATGAAATAAGTGATGAAGAAGACATGCAGCTTGGTTTGTTGGATAACTTTCAGGAGTTCATCCACAAGTGTATGGAAGACTAGGTAAAATTGAAAGGAAGCATGACATTTGAAGAATTATTGCTTCCAAGTTGGTGTAGAGTACATGATGCTCCTCATTCTGAGTTGGAATGTGACTTATGCCACACTATTGTCTGACATATATAGAAATTCATTAATCTAGTTCCACCTACTGGACTCAATATGTAGGAAAAATAAAATAGTGATAAAGATAAGAGCTCAATGCTTCTTGAAAAACTCCCTATCCCTAGCAAAGAACAAGGTAAATTGAAGTCAAAAGAACCTGATGGTTGGTGGACACTAAGGTTTGATGGATCTAAATCCAAATAGGGTGTTGGAATAGGATTTGAATTGATTATTCCTAAAGGTAAGAATTACTTTGCTGCTCATAGACTCTAGTTCTAGTTCCAATGCACTAATAATGTTGTTCAATATGAGGATTTGATCCATGGCTTACTGATGGCATCGAGGAAGAAAGTTAAGATATTACAAGTATTCAGAGATTCTGAATTAGTGATCAAATAAGTAAGAAAATAGTATTCGTGTCATGACAAAAGAATGACCAACTATACGCATAGAGTGTGGGATCTCATTGAGGGGTTTGATTCCTTTAATATCCAATTGATCCATCAAAATAAAAATTAGGTTGCTGATTCTCTAGCTCAAGCTGCCAGCACCTTGCAGCCTTTGTCACTTTCAAGATTGAAGAATATTATAGTTGAGCTCACTCCAGTACCTTCAGTTCTTGACAACATTACTAATTTTTAGGTATTTGAAGATGATAAGCATATTTTGGACTTTATTACAAGTTGTGATGTGTTTGCTTCCCAAGTTATTGATGAGATAGAGCCTTAGGAAGCAGAAATTGACTTTGGAGGAATCATCAATCTAAAGACTAATACCATTCCAAGGGGTATGGTGCAACTTGAACAAATTTTTGACTTAGATAAGATAAGAGATCAAGAACAATAGAGTAAAAGAGAGTTTATTATCATCTAGTGTGAAACCTATAATATGGGGACAGTAGATGACTTGAAGAATGTTCTTATTGGCAAGGTATGTACTCCAGAGGAAAGAAAGGGGATTATTGATACCTTACATGCATATCATGATGTAATAGCTTGGAGTTATGAAGATTTGAAAACATATAATACTTCTATCATCACACACACCATCCCTCTGAGATCAGATTTCAAACCCTTCAAATAGAGACAAAGACCAATTAATGCTCTATTAGAGCCCATTATTGAGAAAGAGGTGTAGAAAATGCTTTCAGCATGCATTATATTTCCAGTAAGACACTCTACTTGGGTGGTAAATTTGGTTCCAGTAAGGAAAAAGAATGGAGAAATCAAACTATGTGTGGATTTTAGGAATTTGAATAGAGCATCAGAAAAGGATAATTATTTAGTTCCTTCATTGGATGAAGTGCTTCAGATTGTCAATGGATCGCAAATGATGTCCTTTTTGGATGGGTATTCTAGATACAACCAAGTTATGGTACAATATGAGGATAGGCACAAGACTGCCTTTACTACTAAATGGGGAACCTTTGCCTACAGAAGGATGCCATTTGGATTGATCAATGCTGGAGCTACATTCCAGAGAGCTATGGAAAATGCTTTCATGGATATAATTGGTAAGTGCATCATCATTTATATGGATTATTTGACTATTTTTTCTAGGAAACGAGGTGATCATATAATGGACTTATGCAAGGTGTTTCAAAGATGTAAAGATTTTGGTATTTCACTTAATCCAATAAAATGCATTTTTGGAGTCATAGAAGGAAATTTATTAGGACACATTATCTTAGAATAGGGTATTGCTATTGACCCTGAAAGAATTCAAGCTATCTTGAAGATTCAACCTCTTGCAAGTAAAAAAGAGATGAAGTCATTCTTTGGTAAGATTAAATTTATTAGGAAATTTATCACAAGATTTGCAGAGATAGTCAGGCCATTAAATTCTATGTTAAAACAAGAAGTGAAGATAGAATGGAGTGCAGAAGCTCAGGTGGCATTTGTAGAAATCAAGAAGGCTATTGTTGAAGCTCCTGTATTGGTGAGTCTGGATTACACTAAGCCTTTTTATATATATTCATTCGCTTTTGATCACTCTTGTGCGGCGATGTTAACTCAAAAGTCTGATCAAGGGGATGAACACCCTATAGATTTCATGAGTACTCCCTTAAAAGATGCGGAATTGAAACACCAAAATGTAGAAAAGAAAGTCTAGTTTTTGGTCCGATCTGTGAAGAATTTTAGGCATTATATCTTGAGGAATAAATTTTTTGCCATAGTGCTTGATCCTAGAGTAAAGTTGTTATTGATGCAAAATGAGTTAGGTGAACGAAGGGCCAAGTGGGTAACCATGTTGTAGGAATATGATACGGAAATCTAACCCATTGAATTGGTAAGTGGACAAGGGCTTACAAAGACAATGGCTGAGATAGGTCCTAGTCTCACAACTCAACATTATTACCTTCAAGAGGTATCTCTAGGAGACTCGTATGATGAAATTATTTTTTATCTACTGAATCAACAGTGTCTTGATCACCTTAACACGGTTCAGAGGTGAGCCTTGTGCTTGAAGAGTGGAAGTTTTATGATGGAAGGAGCTATACTATATAAAATAAATCATGAGGGTGTTTACTTAAGATTTTTGGAGAAAGAGGAAGCTGCTAGAGTGATGATTGAATTTCATGAGAAATATGGCACAGGCCCTAGTTCTACATCATCCACTACACATCAAATCTTGAGGGTAGGCTATTACTAGCCTAATTTGTTCAAAGATGCACACCAACATGTGAGAACTTGTCACATATGTCAGACTACAACAAGTAAGGAAAAATATGTAGCTCTTCCACTTCAGCCAGTCATAGAGGTAAAACCATTTGCTCAGTGGGGTATGGAATTTATACGTCCAATTAATCCTTCATCTTCTACAAGCCACAGGTATATTCTTACCATAAATGATTATTTTACTAGATTGACAGAGGCTCTTGCTTGCAAATAGTGTACTTCAGATGTGGTAATCAGTTTTCTTGAATCGGGAATTATTAATCATTTTTGTTGTCCATTGTCTTTGGTTTCTGATAATGGTCTTGCATTTGATCATAGGATTGTTATTAATTTTTCATCCAATTATTACCCTCAGGGTAATGGTCAAGCTAAGTCTTCTAACAAGAACCTACTGATAGTTATCTGTAAGTTTTTAGAACAAAATCCTAAGGATTGGCACACCCAGCTCTGATTTTCTCTCTAGGCTAACCGTACTAGACAAAAGGCATCCTGTAGATGTCAAAATCTGCATCATGGTTAGCATGATTCTAACATCCTCATAGGATAATACAACATTCTTCAAATTAAATGACAAAACTAATCTAGGCATGCAAATAAGACATGAAGTATATCTATCCTATGGTGGATTGGTGCAACTTAGTTGTGTAGGAAGTTGCCCTTTCCCAGTCCATGATAAGCAAAACTGCCAAACTGATAGTGATGAAGAGCAAGATATCCTCTCAAATGAAGAGAGTAACCTTGCAATCAAAAAATGTTGTTGCTAAGCAAATGGTGTGGTGATGAACAAGATCCGTTCTCTTATGAAGAGAGTAACCTTGCAAGTGAGAATGTGTTGTGTGTTGTTGATGATTTGTGTTGAAATGCTTTGCATTTTATAGATTGAAAGATTGAAAGATTGAGAGATTTTGAGGAATGTGGGATCATTCATGAGCCAATGACAAGATGCCACTTGTCAAAGTGTGAGAGGGTGAGGAATGTGCAAGTCTTGGCCAATGTCCCAATTTCAAATTTGAATTTGAATGACTTGACATGTTTTGGGGGGATGAAAGGTGCAATAAATGCCATGTTGACTTGTGTAAATATCATTTAAAACCTTGTTGGAAGGGACAAGTCCCTTTTGGGGGGAAGATTCAAATTGGAAGAATATTCCATTTTGATGCCATTTTGAATGTAATTAGAGGAAATAATAAATCAAATAAATGATTTATTGGTGCAAGTGGGTGGGTTAGTTAAGCGTTTGGATTTTGACTCTAGTTGAGTCAAAAGCTAGAGAATGCTAATCATGATTTAGAAGTCAATTAATTTAGATTAATTAACTAAGGGGATTTTAGGGATTTGATATTTGATTTTAAATCAGTTTGATTTATTAAATCAAATAAGAAGAACCTTAGGAACTTAATTAAATAATTTGATTTATTTAATTAAGCTTGATGAACCTTAGGATTAAATCAATAAATTGCTTTAATTGATTAGTAGAAGAAACAAATGCATGATGTTAGTTACAGTGGAATGCATAATGTTATTTTTGGATGTCTACATTTTTCCCCTCTTTGAAGCAATGTACTCGTTGCATTGGTTCAAAGAATGATGTTGACGGCATCGAAATTAAAAAATTCTTTGGTTTTTTCGGATGCCCCAGTGGAAAATAAGTACGTTTGTACATTGCCCCCTCGAGAGATCAAGCGAAAAGATACAATTTGAGGTGGATCTCGCAACAAAGAGATTCAAAATGGATCTATGGATGGTTAGACTATATGATAATGATGATGAAAATGAGACGTTTGGAAGATGCTTAGAATAACAAATCTATATTATTTTAAACATGTTAAATGATTATGCAAGCCATTAGTAGTTGATATGATGGTATGACGTGATTATGCAAGATGAGAGGATGAATGCAGCATGGATGCAGGATGGATGCATTGTTAGCGTGAAAGAAGGTAGAAGAATGAGAGGGATGAACCCTTGAATCCAAGAGGATGCAGGATTTCAACAAGCCAACTTTATTAGAGATGATGATGAAAGATGATGATGTATTGCTTATCCAGGAATGGGAGATAAAGAGCGTAACTTTCTTTATGTTTGATAACATACATAGGTGTGATGCATCAAGGTATTAAGAACCAGGATGGCGTTGCACCTAGTGTGATGGACTCTGACTCGGTAATCAGATAAGAGTGATCTTGTTCACACTTGACATACGAAAACCTTGCTAGGACGGACCCAACAAAGAAAGTATTCACCAAGTTATTTTACAAGAACATCCAACAAGCACAACAGATAAAAAGATAATGATCGTTGCCCCATTCCTTTCTCTCTAAACCTGTTTTGTTTAGGCATCATCGAGAGGTCCTTGGAATGAGTGCAAAATAAGATAAGTCAAAAAAGACCAAATAAAGTAAACAAGCAAGCTAATGTTCTTCATACCGCTAGCCAAGGCTAAACTAATGTGGGGTACTTGATGCTTATGTCCATCATGGGAAAGCTTCATCCTAGGACATGTAGTGACCAGGGTTTTGGTGAGACTGATTTGGGTGATAAGCTATTGATACTCTGAGTTGACCAACTTGCTAACTTACTGACTTAACCTTGAGACTCTGACGATAAAGCGTTTACTTTAGAACCTGCAAAACTTGCTTCTGACTAACTCACCAAAGGGTGAAAGCGATGATGATTTATTATGAGTGATGACAATCACGAGTGAAAGCGAGATGAAATGGATGCACCATTCTGGTTTTTTCAAATGTTTTGAGGCTGTTTTTGGTATTTTGAGATGTTTTACAATTTTTTTTTTTGGTATTTTCAAGATTTTTCAATGTTTTTGGTATTTTAAAGATTTTACGATGAACAGACTAACTTAAAGATTTATCCTAGGGGTCTCGGGAGCTGATCCATAGATTAGCCTTGCCTACGTTATATATGCAGAGACCACGTAGTTCGACTGGTGGTGGACTGGCTTGATGATAATATGGACAAATGGATTGCCATTTTATTGCCTAAAGGACTGACTTAAGATGTAGACTAGATGGGCAAACGGATTGCCAATGCGATAAACGCTTAAAGGACTGACCCAACCGTCTCGGGGGATGATCAAAGATCAGCCTTGTCTACGTTCAAGCTCAGAGACGACGTAGTTCGACAAGGTGAAAGACTAAAAAGACTTGATGATGAAATTTTGAAGATTTTCTGATTTTTGACATGTTTTTGGATTTTTTGAATGATTTGGATGTTTTTGGATTTTCTGATGATGAGATTTTGAATGTTTTTGGATTTTTTGATTTTTTGAATGTTTTTGAATTTTTCGCATGATTTTGATGATTTGGATATGATATGTGATGGTATCAGTGCTCTCTCTTGGGATTTTGTTGAAAACCAAGCTTAATGTTGATCAATCAGATTGATGGATGGATAGTTTGACTAAGTGTGTTAAGTCAAACAAAAGTGATAATGCACTCGTAAGTTCTAGGAAGTTGTGTTATCCCAGAGTAAATTTGTACAAAAAGGATAATTTGGCTAGGTGTGCTAAGCCAAACAAGGTGATTATGGATTTGATAATTTGGCTAAGTGTGTTAAGCCAAATAGAATGATGATAATGAACTTGTAAACCCAAGGAAGTTGTGTTATCCTAAAGTAAACTCGTGCACAAGATGATAGTTTGACTAAGTGTGTTAAGTCAACAAGGTGATGATTGATTGGATTCGATTGATCAAGATGAAGCTTGATTTGGAACAAAATAGCTTTAATGATTTGATGTGATGCTGATGTGCGCACTAGATGCGACTGATATGGATTGCTTGGATTGATATTCGATGAGGAACGTCTTCTTGTCAAAATATGCCATGGGCTAGTGATTTGGATTTTGGTTCACAAATTGATTTGACCAAGTTGATTTCACGTTTTCCAATGTTTGGATCACTTCATAAGTTGGATGATATACATCAAGATTTATTCTCGAAGCAAGATGCAAATATCTACCCCCAGTGTCTAGCAATGTTTGAACGACCATGGGTGGATTCTTGGATACGAATGGATATGGATTATCTTGCGATAAGATAAGGTGTTCGAATAGAGGAATGCTCATTCAGATAATGCTTCAAGGCTCATATAGCATTGGGTAGGATAGGATCAATGAAAATGACCCATGTCAAGATGTCTACCATAAGCAAGTGTAAAGTGTGCTCCAAAATTTTATCAAGATCAAGGTAACTTGGACCTTGGATGCAGATGGATAAAAATGTGTTGGATAAATGGTTCATGGATGAACAGATGATATGACTGGAATGATAGCTTTATTATGGATGTGATAAGATGCTTTCTCCTGAACTGGCACACGTAGATGCTTGATTCTACACATGATGCCTGTTTGCCAGGTTTTCATCATGGTACTTGTCCAAAGTGCCACCGAAATGGTTTTCGCTAGAGGACGATTTTTTTCTTTACTGTTTTCAATCCTTTTTCTGATTTTTTTTTTGGATTTTTGTATATTTTGATTTTTTTGTTGTCGCCAAGACGCCTGTTTGCCAGGTTTTCATCGAGGTAACCATTTTTTCAGGACTTTTTTCTGAATTTTTTTATTTTTTTTTTTGTATTTTCTGAGAGATTTTAAGCTGATGCTAAACCACCTGGTGGTGCTGATGTTGATGCTTCTGTCATAATGTGCCATCGGTATCCTATTTGAAGAAGTTGCTTTGCCAAGATAAGTGCACTTGAATGCAACTTTTGAGAAATCTGTTTTGCTTTGCTGACAATGGACTTAACTCTGTCTTTGTGCACACATCACGATAGGGTGCCTTCTGAATCCTTATGATGAAGGGTCACTGCCAATACATGGTCAATGTGAGAATTGGATATTATGCGTGGAGGCATGGATGGAGTGTGTTTAGGGATAAAATATGGATTGGTTGGCAATTTGGAATCTTTGACTCTCCAAACTTGGGAAGATGAGCAATAATGGGTGGATACAGAAGTGTATGTGGAATTACGACAAACTGCTTGATACACTTTATATGTCGCTTGAGAAGCTTTATTTTGCTTTTGTGAAAATCTTAGATGGATACTTTTCCGTTTTTTATTTTTCCCCATAGTTTCTTTGACTGATGGAGTTTGATAGGGATAATTTTTCTTTGTACTCTTTGGTATCCATATGTACTTGATTTGTCCTTCATGCTTCATCCTTTGATTTGAATCTTTCTTTTGACATTGGTCCCAATTCGTGGATGGGGTGATGGGTGGATGAAGATTCATGATGTGGCGGGTTGTAGTATTGGCATTGATTTCATCATAAGGATTCTTCATGCTCCCTATGTTGATGTTTGCTCGAGGCGAAGTTGCCCCCAGTATGGTGATAGTATTACTAATATGTTGAGATCCCTTGATTATCGAATAACCAAGGCCTTGACATTTAGGATTTCCAAAAATTTGCACTAGTTCTACGATACCCTGTTCATGTAGGCCTAGTCCTCTGCCTTGATAATTCATTTGTTGAAACATTTTATTTGCAAAAAAATATGATTTACCTTGGAAACAAGGTGTTGCTCCTTCTCTGCTCTTTTGTGGACCTTCAGAAGTGTCAGCTTCTTTATTGATGAGATAGCTTGCTCTAAGAAAGGTGAGTGATCCAACTTTATAAGTGATAGGATCCTCCACATGTGGGATAAATTCCTGATTGATCTTGTGACCTATCAGATTGTAGTGCTTCTTCAAGAAGTGTTGATGCTTCGCTGTCTACACAAAAGTCTTCCTCATGACTCACTTCATAGGATGTTTCTGATTCATGACTTATGTACAAGCCTTCTTCATGATCCATTTTTGATATGTCTCTGGATTTCTCTATATCTTGATCATGTGTACCAATGTTAAGAGTAGGAGACTCTTGTTTCCCAATAATGATTTCAAGAGTATGAGACTCTTGTTTTGAATGAAGATCATCTGTGTGTCCATCCAAAGAAAACATCTCATTGGTAGATGGAGGAGTATGTCCTATGTGGATATGATCATCATTTGCAACATCTTGTATAGATAGGAGAGTGTCCATTATATCGTTGTAGTAGCTTGGAGATACAAATTCTCGATCTTGAGTGATTTTGGAATTGCTTTCAACATGCTTTGGGTCAAGTTCTTGACATGGGTCAATTTCAAAGGATGGATTTCTTTCTTGGATATCTTCATTAGGAAGTGGATCAATATTCTCTTGAAATTTGAGAGGATTTGGATCAAATGTTGAGATAAGGATTCCTTCAATATCTTTAACCATGAAGTCAAAGGATGTCAATATGTTGTTGGAAGGGCCATTGCTAGACCTTGATGGAAGATTTTGATCATACTTTGGAATAAGTTCTTCAAATATGTCCTCTGACTCATTAGGTGATGTAGAGACATTGTCAACATGATCATTGGTGGATGGATCTTGGTTTATGTTAATGGGATCACATAATGTTAACACATCTTGAAATAGATCGCTAAAAAGTGGCTCTTGATGAATGATGATTTGATCAATGGATGGGGTAGACATATCTTCAATGTGCTCATTTATGGATTGATTTTGATCATTGTTTTCAACAATTTTGGTGGAGGGATTGTCAATGTTCTCAAACATAGGATCAAATGATGTTAATGTTTCTTGGATTGGATCATTGTTGGGTATCGTCAGTGAGTGATTGAAAAGTGACTCTTTGTGTGTGATGATTTGATCATTGGTCAAGGTTGAAACATCTTCAAAGTGCTTATTGATAGATTGATCTTGATTTTTGATTTCAACAATTGCGGTGGGAATCTGTTGCAAGCTTTGTTGAGCAGGTAAGGCCTGCATTTGCTGCTGATCCAACAACGCTTGTTGTTCATCATGTTGTTTTTGTGCCAACAATGCTTTTTGTTGGGCTCTTTGTTGTGCTACTTCTTCTTGGATTGCTTGCAATAGTGCATAGAATTCTGCTTGCACTTGCGCTTGTTGGGCTACTTGAGCCGCTTGTGCTTGTTGAGCAACTAGCTGTGTAGCTTGTTGGGCTTGGAGTGCCTTTTTGCTGGAAGCTTCTTGAGCGGCTTGCAACATGATGGAGAATGAATTGGTCATGTTGTATTTTGGTGGTGGTGGCGGTGGTGGTGGAATGGGAATGGTGTTGATTGTTGGGGTTGCTTGGATGGTTGTCATCTGCTGTTGAGATATCGATGGCAAAATGGGATGATTTGGTGTGATGTTTTGATTTGGCATGATAGATTGAAATTGAACATTGTTGTGGTTGGGAATCATATTTCCTTGATTTAGGTAACTTTTATTTTGCATGGTGTTACCTTGACTTGAATCAACATATGGAGTTGCCAATATAGTGCTAGGATTTTGAACAACATTAGGGGGATTTGCAAACATATCGACCCCAAATTTTACCAAGTGTGGATTTGAAATGGTCATGTTTGGTAAAGTTGCACTTGGTATGTATGGATTTGGTGGGATAATGTTGTTTGGAAAACTCATGCATTGAGCGTTTGGTTGATAGATTTGCAGATTTGGACTTGGATTTAAATCTATCATTGGGAAAGGTGTTCCAAACTTTGGATCGGGCATACTCACATTCGTTGTACCATTGATGTTTGTATGAGATAATGCTCCCATGTATGCATTGTACAAGCTTTGATAATCAAATGGTATTGCAAGGCTTGGATAGTTTGGTTGAATCGAATTGCTCATGATGGATGGATCAAATTTATATTCCATGCTCCTCTTGTGTTGAGATCGAGTTTGAACCATAAAATGAAGATCAATTTTCAAGAATGTAAGAGATGAACCTCTAATCCTTTAGATCGGTCTAAACCTTAGGTTCAAAGAAGCGAAGAAATAGAACAATTGAAGGATCAAAGTGATGACAAGGATGAGATAATGAAAAATGAGTGATACGGATGAATGGAACTCTTAAAGAAACTTTGAAGGGAATGCTAAAATTTTTAGGACTTTGATTGATCGTGATTGGATTGATGGTTCAACTAGGTGTGTTAAGTCAACCAAAATGTGATGAATGTAATTATAAAACTCTTGGAAGTTGTGTTATCCAAGAGTGAACTCCTACAAGATGGTAGTTTGACTAATTGTGTCAAGTCAAACATGATGATGATTTGATAATTTGGCTAGGTGTGTTAAGCCAAACAAGATGAACTCATAAACCCTAGGAAGTTGTATTATCCAAGAGAGAACTTGTGTATAGGATGATGGTTTGACTAGCTGTGTTAAGTCAAACAAAGTGATTTGATTTCGCTTAGAAGTTTAGCATAACAAATGACAAAGATTCCAAGAGCTGTTGGTGAGATGGAAATTTGATTGATTTAATGGTTGAAAGATGGATGAAAGTGATTGAATTTGATCCTAGACTTGACCTAGAATAACACTTCTTCTTATAAGACCTCGGTGTTGAAGGACATGCTATACTCTGAACTCGAAAAGTCTCTCAAGATGCTCCTCACGAGATTTAAGACTAAGCTTCTTGAACTTTGATTTTTTGGATTTTGATCATGTTAGAAAACACATGTGTAATCAAATTTGTCTCTTATCTTGGTTAAATGAGGTTCTTTTTATCCAAGACACTTGCTTGCTTAGGTTTTCAAACTATATGTCTAGTGTCCTGCTTTCATTTTCATCCCAGAATGTCCATTATGTGGAAATCAAAGAAATTAGGGCAAAAGTTTCCTAGGTTTATCCTTAGTGAAAACAAATGATGATAGAATTCAAACACTTAGAAACCTCTAAGGATATGATCCCTAGGGAAAGCAAGAGTGCTTAAATTCATCAAAGGTATTTGTTTCCTCCAAGGTGTTTGAAATTTGAGGCTCATGTGAATGTTCGTTTTTCAATGTTTTGAATCCAAGCAAAGTGTTTTTGATTCCAAGCACTTTTACAACCCTAGGATGATGAGGCAATATCTTGTTGGGTTCCCACTTGGATAAATCCAGCTGCGCATATCTTGTGCGAATGGCTAAATGCTTGACCACACTGGCTCCCCTCCACGACACTCACTTATTCGGGTCAGCCAAGCATTAGTACCCATGAATCTCCCATGGCATACTTTCCATTTCCACAACAAGACCGCATGTTACGTGGGGCGGCTTCAAAGGACATAACCTTTTGCACCAACAAGATAGACAAGGTTTTGGCCAATTTCTAAACAAGGGGTTCTAATTCGGGCATTCCGTTCGTGGGGGATTATCCAATGTCGGCGAGAGTCCATTGCTATCCATCTCGTCGGAATAATCCTCATGATATTGGCCTTTGTTCCAATATCCACACTTATATCCCGGGTGGAAGTCGCTTGGCTTTAGCGTGTTCCCGGTTGGGTCGTTCCCTTGGGTGATTACTTTTTCCCACAAGGCAGGCCCTCTAAGATAAACAATAGCGAGCTAACATATCCCGTCGTTCACACAACCTTCGTTGAAAAACAAAGGGGAGAACCTCCGCAATATATCGTGCTCACACTCGCATGTTTTGTTCAATTTTTAGATCCCAAATTGAAGTGTGGAGGCAATCTTTTATCACAACTTAGGGTCATCAAAAAGACTTTTGATTCTCAAGATCGCTATGAAGCGCGAGAGAAGCGCATACGCCCTTTTAAATGACACTACTTTGCAAAAAAGTTTACAAAACACAAAGTACACATGTTCAATTTTAAATTCCTCAAAGCAATGATGAGTTCGTTTTAAAAGCACCAATTGAAATGTGAAGTTTGCCTTGTTCAATTTTAAGTCCAAATTGAAATCTAGTAAGTGTCTAAGGTTCAATTTTAACCAACTTTGAAAAGATCAAGTCATTGATTGATTTTAAGCCCAAATTGAAAAGTGAGTTGGTTTGAAACAGAAAACTAGAGTAGAAAATGGAAGCTCTAAGCATTAAAAAATGCTTTTCCTTTTCAAGTTTTCATCTTCATGTTTTTCAACTTTGCTTAGTTTGCCTCTGTTTAATTTTGATGTTTGCCTCCAACGCCAACCTACAAACAATACAAAGTTATTAGAATAAGATTTCTTTCAAGGAATCAAGATAAATGACAATTGATAGTCGTAAAAATGAAACATAAGTTACACCCAAATAGATAATAGTTGATGCAGGTGACCTTCTCATTGCTTCTTGTATCCACTGTACCCAAAATATAAGATTAGTAAAATCTTTGGTCAATGATTCATTGCTTTTTGATATCATTTATTCTTGTAGATTCCATACAAAGCTCATAAATAGAGAGAATCATATTTGAAATTTGAAATTTGTTCATCTAAGAACCAACTTTCATTCCTTTGTTAGCAAGAATGTTTTCGTACTAAGCATTGATCTCGTTACTTAAAATTTTTACTTCACTAGAACAATTTAATGCTACAATTATTGAATTTGCATTACTGCATTCAAAAACATGCTCCAAGAATATATCGATCAAAAGACAGTAGCACTATCTGACAAAAATTTGGGAGAATCAGTAGAAAGATATAGGCAGATTCGATTTTCCAAATGCATTAAAATTTCTCCTCCACTCAAATTCAATACAGACAGATGGTTAGATATGCCATTCTCAAATCTCAAAGTTGTCAATTTTTTATCAAATCCGCACTACTTACCTCACCTTTCTTGGAATCGATGATAACAACAAATGAGAATGAATACACTTATGTTAGTGTTTGACACCTATCTCAAATGGGCTACTGATTAAATATAGCTAGATGTGTTGCAGGTTTGAATGGAGTTTTACGGCATTAGAACCTATTCTCAACATAGAGATAAACAAAATTGCTAAAGGAGGACCAACAAGGATCCACTTAGTGTAAGACCAAGACAAATTTATCATTTGTTTTCCCTCGGGCAACTCAAAGATCAGTGAATAAAGATACTCGATACAGAAAGCACGATCTTTTCATTAAATGACAGGGATGGTCAACTAAACTAGTTTGAAATGACACAAATGGATGAGAGCATTGTCTTGATCGAATTTTTATCTATTCAGGCCGTTGGGAATGTAAATACGTTACCAATCATGGTAGGTGAAGCTGCTCTAGAATGCTATAGACAAGTTAATATTATGATGATTAACAAGACTGAGAATTTAATTTGATTATCTCACCACATGCCAGTTCCAAATTTCTAAGCCTTCACAGCCGCTCAAATAAAATGATGAGATCTTGGCAGACTGCACCCAACAATCATTCTTTTCACAGCATTCGATGTCTCCATCTAAGGATCTACGCAAAAGATTTGTTGAAGAGGCTATTAAAAATCTTAAGTTGTATGTTATCGGTACGTGAAAGACCAGCTAGTAAATGTGCATAGCTAATACAATTGGCAGGTGTAAAGCATAATTCTATAATATTTTACCAACATCTTTTTTCGTCTAGTGGATCTGCTTTATTTTATGTCAGAAAGGTGGATTGAATTCTCTTGACAGTGATATGA
This sequence comes from Sequoiadendron giganteum, assembly GCA_007115665.2. NCBI lineage: Eukaryota > Viridiplantae > Streptophyta > Pinopsida > Cupressales > Cupressaceae > Sequoiadendron > Sequoiadendron giganteum. Next base: position 415,282,620 of record CM021110.1, on the reverse strand, counting down.
TAGGAGCAGTCACTGTGAGGTAAATGACGAGCAGAATTTTATTTCACCTTTGCCGACACCTTCTCTCACCTTTGAGGCAAGAACAATGGCAGGCTCCTACCTTTGGCATTGGATCATTTGCATGGCTTTGTGAGAGTTTACAAAGATCTTATGGGCACATTATGCTCGCAGATTTCAAACTCTTGACTAGGCTTTCCCTAAGGCTGCAGGAGAAGCTAAAGAAGGCGATGGCCAGAAAGGTGTTGGTGGGCAGGGTCATGAGGTCAACCTCAGCGTATGTCTCACTCGTAGTCAAGAACGTGAAGGCTCAACTTTTCTATTAGATATTATAGTTGAAAAAGATTTAGTTGATATATACGCAATGAGTGGATTAAAGAACACAGACTGTTTGGATTGCAAATGAAGGTAACCATGTGTGGGAACATGGCAGCATAGACAAGCCACATAGACTAATGGATAGGAGGCCTCAAATATAATATGTTCCACCTCATGGAAGTCATTCAGCCTACCTTTGTATGGGCTATGAAATGATTGACAACAGATTCTCTGCGAATAAGTGTGATTGGCAAAAATAAAAGTTGCATTTACAGACTTACCTAAGCACGGTAATGCATTTTTTCTGCAATAGTAGATAGGATTCGCCCATAGTGCATTATTTAAAAAGGCTTTATCAACTCTTTGGTATCACCCATCCATGGTGGTCGGAGATGAGTGTGCAGGTCGGCTTGGGGATTAGAGAGTTGTTGTGTGAGGCTTCCACACAAGTCGCTATCCAAGTTGAATGCTATGTGGATGAGAAACATCCAAAAGCTATGTGGTTGTGTGGAGATGAGTGTGCGAGTTGAGATGATCTTCTCACCCAGATTTTGTGCCACAACCTCCTTTGCAAAGAGGCTGAAACATTCTCAATATAGGGTAGCGCAGAAAAAAAAGAAAGAAGAGAAAGCACATATTTAAAATTCATGGATTTCAGCGTTGCTAGGATAGATGGCCATTGTATTTTCTTCTATGGCTTGGCGACAACATAGTCGCATCCTGGCAAGGGTGTTCCAAACAGGAGCTTTTCACAAATAGGAGAGGACCTTAATCTAAAGGCTTTTTGCAGTGCTACCGATGAAAGCTTAGCTTTTGAAGTCACGAACAAAATTTCATAGCCAAAAAACTAAAGCTATATGTAGCTCTTTTTTTTTTTTTTCCTACAAATGTTAGAAAAAATATTGCCTATGAATATGAATATTACAAACTACTGCTATTACATAGAATGTGCAAAATCTAATTTCTTTGTATTTTATGTTCTATCATCAAGAAATCAGAGTGATATGAGAATAGATCCTTCAAAAGTATTTAAGAAATCAGACTACTATGCAAATCTGTTTTTCTATTATCCTATAAATGTCAAGATATCAAATTTGCCATACAATATCTATTAGCAATATTTCTAAGAAAAAGGGGTAGAATCTATTCAGGATGCGTTCTAATCTCATGACCATAAAAGTGTACAGGTGCCTTATGAATACCAAAATATCAAGAAATGAGATTTGTTACATAATATTCACTATCCATTAACAGCATTATGGGCCCATATATTTAAAACGTTAGAAATTTTTGACATAAATTATATAAGGACTGAAATACAGATATCCAAATCCCCATATTTGAAAGCTATTTTGTTTAGAACCTTATATTCATTTAGAAAATTAGAGTAATATTAGCAAAATGAAAAGAAATTTTATTGAAGAGCCCTCCTTCTAGCGCCATTTTGTAGACGTCAAAATCTGCATCATGGTTAGCATGATTCTAACATCCTCATAGGATAATACAACATTCTTCAAATTAAATGACAAAACTAATCTAAGCATGCAAATAAGACATGAAGTATATCTATCCTATGGTGGATTGGTGCAACTTAGTTGTGTAGGAAGTTTCCCTTTCCCAATCCATGATAAGCAAAACTGCCAAACTGATAGTGATGAAGAGCAAGATATCCTCTCAAATGAAGAGAGTAACCTTGCAATCAGAAAATGTTGTTGCTAAGCAAATGGTGTGGCGATGAACAAGACCAGTTCTCTTATGAAGAGAGTAACCTTGCAAGTGAGAATGTGTTGTGTGTTGTTGATGATTTGTGTTGAAATGCTTTGCATTTTATAGACTGAAAGATTGAAAGATTGAGAGATTTTGAGGAATGTGGGATCATTCATGAGCCAATGACAAGATGCCACTTGTCAAAGTTTGAGAGGGTGAGGAATGTGCAAGTCTTGGCCAATGTCCCAATTTCAAATTTGAATTTGAATGACTTGACATGTTTTGGGGGGATGAAAGGTGCAATAAATGCCATGTTGACTTGTGTAAATATCATTTAAAACCTTGTTGGAAGGGACAAGTCCCTTTTGGGGGGAAGATTCAAATTGGAAGAATATTCCCATTTTGAATGTAATTAGAGGAAATAATAAATCAAATAAATGATTTATTGGTGCAAGTGGGTGGGTTAGTTAGGAGTTTGGATTTGACTCTAGTTGAGTCAAAAGCTAGAGAATGCTAATCATGATTTAGAAGTCAATTAATTTAGATTAATTAACTTAGGGGATTTTAGGGATTTGATATTTGATTTTAAATCAGTTTGATTTATTAAATCAAATAAGAAGAACCTTAGGAACTTAATTAAATAATTTGATTTATTTAATTAAGCTTGATGAACCTTAGGATTAAATCAATAAATTGCTTTAATTGATTAGTAGAAGAAATGAATGCATGATGTTAGTTACAGTGGAATGCATAATGTTATTTTTGGATGTCTACACATCCATAGGAACCTCTCTTTATCACCTAGTGTATGGTTTAGAATGTGTGTTTCCCATCCAGTTGAAAATCCCTACCCTGCAGTTTATTAATGAGTATTATAATGAAAAAGATAAATGTGAGGCCCGTTTTGTTGAATTATTGCATTTGGAAGAAAAAAGAGATGAAGCCCTACAGAACTTTGCTAAACATAAGGTGTGGTAAAAATATGGTTTGATAGGAGAGCTAAGGTAAAGGCCTTTATAATTTCTAACTTAGTTCTCTACTAGGATAAAGCTCATGATCGTAAGGAAGAGCATGGTAAATTTGATAAACTTTGGCTTGGTCCTAACCAGATTTTAGAAATTTTGGGAGATAATGCTTTTTGTTTGAAAACCCTCACTGGTGAGGATATCCCACTACCTATTAATGGGCAGTATCTGAAGCATTATTTTCAACCTTGAACTGCTTGTAGTTCATCCCGTACATAGCTAGAGTAGGTTTTCTTTATGTTTTTCTTTGTTTCTGGTTTTGCTGTGGTAGTTTAGGTTTGCTTTGGTTTGTCCTGCTTTTCATTTTTTTTTTTGCTTTGGGTTTCCTGGTTTCCTTGGGGCTGTTGCACCTGTACAACGGGGCTATTTTGTTAGGGATTGTTCTAAAAATTTATTTTATAAACTCTAATCTTTTTTTTAGAATCAGGTGGTGGATTTGTTTTATCTAATGTTCTTTGTACTTGGAATTAGAATCACTTGTTTTAGATACACTTTGGAATATATTCGGGTCTCACATTTCACATTATAATAAAGAAATTTTTGGAGTTGCATAGGATTCTTGAGTAGTTTGGCCTAGTGAAAAATCTTATATTCTACTTTAGTGCCACTGTGTTCCTCACCCCTAAGTGTGAGTTTCATTACTTACAAAGGTGAAGTAGAAAGTTCTATAAAATAGAAAAGAGAAAGAGGAAATTATGAAAATTTGAATGGGCTTCACCTTATCAGGAGTATCCTAGTATCTCTACTAGGGCTATAAATGCCTGACTAGCCGTAGAGCTATGCTTGGGAGGGTCACAACGATAACCTTTTGGGGGCTATGGATGCTTGACTGGAAGCGAGGCTCTATCCACATTGCTTTTGAAGTTTGAAATTTTATAGCCTTGGTCAGATTTACTCTTGTTCTCATTGCACTTACAGGATAGGAATCAATGCATAACACACACTTGGACCCTAGTATAGGAAAAGGTCTTCTTGCTTGTGGTTTTTGAAACTTTGTTCTTAGGAGTCTTGATGAGAGGATTACAACCATAGATTGTAGGTTCTTGATTCTAGTTTATCCTTGAAATGCTCTGGAGCATTTCCCTGGGAGAGTCGCCATTTGTTGTGTAGTTTTTGTACACACGCCCCATTGAAAGTGGGGACCCTCTCTTTTTCGCTTTTTGGTGTTTTGGCCCTTCTTTTCTGGGAGTTTTTGCTTGCCTAGGTTTATGCTCTAATATCTATCTTGCCAATTGAAGTGACACACTTATGAAATTCATTGAAAATCTTAAGTTTTGGACTTGATCTCGGAGTTTTCACTGTTTTCAAGAAAATCTGCTTGGGCCGGATTCTCCCAGTTTCCTCTCAATGTCTGAAGTTGTTACCTTTTTTGCCCTATTTTTGGGAAAATCCGTAATGGTCTGGATTTCCCCAAAGTCCATCGCAATGTCGAATCCCTGAAGTTTTATGGTCGTGGTTGTCTTGTAGAATGCATTAATGGTGTTTGTGCAGAGGTTTTGGCGCTTTGATGTATTGATTCTTTGGGAAGTAATTGATTATTTGAGTTTGTGCATTTGCTATCATTTGGGCTTGTGTCTTGGAGCTCTTGGTGTTTTTCTGGATTTTGGATTTTCAAAGCCATTTGCACTATGCATTTGTGTTTCCTATGCATGGATTGTATTCAGCTCGCATTAAACATTTATTTGTTGGCTTCACCAGTCTCGACCCTTACACTTCCATGGTTTGTAGATGTGCCCTTTTCTCTATTGATTTCGATTTGTTTGCTTCATTTTCTTGGGAGTCCTTCGTGGTTTCCTAGTTTTTTGGGTGTGTGTCATCATTGAGCATTTTGGGGTTTTCCACTAAGGTACCAGTTTGTTTCGTTGATTGAATTTTTATGCTTAGTTTGGTATTACTTTTGAGTTTGGGCACTTGCTTGCTTTCGTTTTAAACTCCCCATTCTGGTGTATGAGCAAGTCGTGCTTCATCCCCTTGTGATTTCATGGCCGACATTTAGGGTTCTTAACCTAGGGCATGGCCAATCCCCTTCAAATTTTTGTGAAGAAGTGTTCTAAGTTCCTGTATCAGTCATTGGAGGCCCAGGTTAAGTTGGTTTCAAAGTTCTATTTTAGGTCCAGAGTGATTTGAATCATTTTGGTGAAAGTAGTGAAGATGTGGACAGGTTCGGGTTTTCGAGGTCCTCTTGGAATTCTGCTTCCCCCGGATTTCCCTGACTTTTCTACCTCTTCCTCTTTCATCACCTTTTACCGGATTTCATTTAATTTTGCCAAAATCCATTCCATTCAGATTTTCCCGATGTCCGCGGTTGGGTCGTTTTATTGATTTCATGCTCTAATAATGTTATGTTTGGATTTCGCCAAAATTCATTCAATTCAAATTTTCCCGAATTGTCCGTATCTCTTCATTTTTCCCGGGTTAGTTATAACTGTTGCTATTTTTGCCAAAATCTGTCCCTGGCGGATTCTTCCAAGTTTTTCTGGGAAATGTTGAATTTGATGGTTATAAATGATTGGTTTATTGGTAAACTATTTGATTGATTTAAGGAGCTTATGCTAACTATTTTTAATGGTTTTCCTTTGTTAATTGATGAGTTTAAATGATATTATGGGATTTTGCATGCTTGGTTTGCTGGAATCCGCTTGGTCCGAATTTTCCCAAAAATCCTCTCTAATGTAGAATCCGCAAGGGGGGCTGAATCCTGAACTTGGGGTATTCATCTTCTGCACTTATTGTTTGTTGTGCATCTGATTGTTGTTACCCTTGTGTTTGTAGGAAGGATTAGGATAGGATGTTTCTGGTTGAGGAAAGGGAAAGGCAAGAGATCCAAGTGTAGAAACTTCTACCATCTCGGATGCAGAAAAAGTAAAGTTGGATATAAAGAGTCAAATTCTTGAGAGAAAGCTAACATCAATTTGGTCAGGAATCATAGATTAAAATGTAGGCATGTGGGACTCTGAGGATTTCAAGGTTGAGATGTCAGCACCGAGCCCTCCATTATTGGCAAAAACAATGGTGGACTATGGGGTAGCTCATGTGGTAGGTTTTCCTTCTATAGTGCAGTGCTACAAGCTGGTGCTTGAAAGTTGCAAAAACTATGATAGACAAACACAGAGATTAATTAGTCCCTAGGGAAGGCTTCTAGTTAGTTTTTGTCCTATGGCCATTGCTACAAACTTTGACATGCCTGATAGGTCCCATGTGGCGGGCTTCGACATAGATGTTTCCAGAAAGTATTATGAGGAGAATATAGTCAAATCTCAGCATGTGATCAAATCTTGGCTAGAGAAGCTAGATCCCATTTGTCCAAGTTGCCTAAGCAACTATTCAGGCTTAAGTTCAAGAGAGAGTACTACAATGTCATCACTCTTCTCAATAGGTTAGTGGTATTGAAAATGTGCAGGTGTTTTGAGACTTGGATGTTTAATGTGATTGCCATAATGGAGCAAGGAATTGACTATCATTGGGTAGGTGTTATTAGTGTTGTGATCCATCAGCAATTATGTAATGTTTTGCAAACCAATACCTTCACTATGACCTCTTACCTAGTGTATTCATTGGCTAGACTTCATCCATACAAGGGGTTGAGTACTAGGCATATTTTTGGGCAGGATGCTATCTATGAAGTGTATCCATAGTTGTACTTAACTAGAGGAAGCTATAGGAGGTCAAATGATGCCTTCATAATGTACATTACTAGATTGCTCCAAGGTGTAAAGCATATGATAATCTCAAAAAATGCAAAAGAGTTGATAAGGAGATATGGGGCATGGTTTATCCAATTCCCAGCTTTCTCATACATCAGAATTGATGGTTTTTAGAGGGCTCCCTATAGACTCCCTAGATATCCCACTGATCATATTGTATTATTGTAAGTCACTAGACAAATCTATGACTTTGATAATGTTGTGAAGGGAGAACTGCATAAGACAGGTTTTGGGAATGATTTCCCCCTAAAGATAGGAATGGGTGAGGTTTGTGCCTCCATTCAATCTGCTCATGCTTCTAAGGAGGAGATAGGTACTCTTGGTCTCTCCTTCCATTGAAAAAGAGCAAGATTTGATATCATTGGTGAGGCTCAAAAGAAGGCCAATAGGGAATATAGCCATAAGACTCACATTTAAGACTACTGGATTAACCTTGCTGATGAGTTTGAGGTAAGACAAAAGAGATTTTCTAGGTTGCCGGTAGACTTGGTGAGATTGTACAATGTAAAGGCCATCTTGGACCAGGTAGAGGAAGATGGAAATGCGATCTAGGGTCATGTTTATGAAGCAATAAAGGATAAACCAGTGGGAGAAGTTGATTGGTTAGAGGAAGAAAAGACTGATTTAGATTAGGTCATGTCCCCGATGATCAAATATACCAAGATGTGGTTGAAGCACAAGATGCTAGAGTTGGAGCGCGAGTGTCATCCATGCACCTATGAACTGATGGGAGACTTAGAGTCTCATTCTGCTTCTGACGCTTCACTTGAACCAGATCCAAAAGACAAAGAGAAAGTGGATTCTCCTTTCAGAATCTAGGTAAGGGAAGTTCAAGCTGAGAAGGCTGCAGAGGTAGGCAAATAGAGGAAGCCTATTGCAAAGAATAAGAAGCATGCCTCAAAGAACGAAGTTGAGAAGAATCAAGAAGAGGAGGAGGAGGAGGTTGAAAGTGCTCCACTGCTGATAAATAGAAGAAGAATCACCAAATTTTCATAGAAGGTGGAGGAATCCCCTAGGGTTGACAAGGAAATTGAGCCACCAATGGTAGAGGTGGAAAGCTCAGGGGAAACAACACTGGTTTACATGAGGAGGTCAAGGACTCCTTCCCTAAGGGGTACTGTAGCAAAGTAGAATGTTTCAATTAATATCCCTATTGTTGAGCAAGTGAGTGTCTCTATTATTTAGGACACCAATAACACACAGGAGGAGCCCAAGAAGGATGAAAGTCCTAAGGATTTGGTGAGGAAGAGTTTCAAGAAGGAGAGCTCTTCAATGTAGAGGCAAAAATTGATAGGGTGGTTCAATCTCCCTTGGTGGTGTATGCAGACTCACCTATGAAAGAACAAGTAGATAAGTCTCCTCAAAATGAGGAAGAGATCTAGCTAGGGCCCCTTCACCAGTGCATGTTGTTCTGGAGGAACAAGTAAAAGAGAAGGAGATCCCAACTATGGACATTCCTAAAAGTCCAAGTATTGAAAAGGATACAACTGTCGATCAGCAGGGGTAAGAGAAAGATAAACAAGACACAGTGCCTGATGGGTCCACTATTCCGGATTGGCTTGAGAGGGAATTGAAGAAAAGAATGGTGATAGTGGAGGATGCTCCTCCTAATTGGTATTCCCTCATGGCTAATGTAGAGAAGGAAAAGAATAAAAAGAGAGCAAGGGTTGTATCCCGAATTTAAAGAGATGGGTAAGGTAACAGAGTGGCCCATATTGCTACCCCTGCTCCAAACAAAGATAGAGACAATGTGACTGCCCAAGACTATAATGTGCAGACTGTTGACTTGGGGCATGCTACCATGGAGTAAGATACTGAAGAATATGAGCGTTTCAGTGTAGTAATTATGGGGAGATTGTAGAAGGTAGTGCAAACTAGGCATGAGCTAGAGAAGGAGAATGAAAAACAAAAGAAGTACTTGCAAGAATTGATGAAACCTTTGTAAGCTATTGGCTCCTCCTCTTTTGCTGCGAGATTCCTGCCCCAGGAAACGATCTCTGAGCTAGAAAAGATGAAGGGAACCTCACATGCTGCAATTACTTGGTCTTGAGTGTCCAAGTTAAAGGAGATGATACCATTAAGGGCATATTGTCAACTGGAGTGGATGCATTGAGATCGTTCGATTCATTAAACGTTGTCTTAGCTCAAGATAGTGTGGATACCAACCTCCTGCTGTAGAAGACTACAACAATCATGGGATTTATTGAGGACAAATTGGTACAGTGCAAGATTCTTCCTTTTCCAAGAGTTTTTGAACCTTGGGAATGGTTTGAAATCTTGCAAATGAGGTAGAAGGCGTTGAAAAAGATTCATAGATAGGTAAAGCAGATTAAGGATGCTCTGACCAGTGTTCATGATAAGTGCATTTCATTCTTTGAGGTCATGACTGGAAGGAAGAAGTTTGCTCCAAAACATCTTAGTTTGGAGCAGCTTAGAGAATGGTGGAGGGATGTTTATTCTCTAGTCAGTGAGGGACCAGTTACTGGACATCAATTGGATGATGCTACAAATTATATTGCAATCATCGATAGGTATTTGACCAACAAAGCCAATTGGGATGGTACAGTTAGGCAGGAAAGAGATGATATCAAGTCTCTTGAGAGAAAGGTTAGGGTTTTTCTTGTGCCACCAGTTGCTGAGTTGGATAGGGTCCTGTTGGCCATACATGGTGAAGAAGATAAGGCTAAGGACAAGGATGGGGAGTGACTATATAGGGTTACATTGGTATTTGTGCTTCCCATTAATTCACATGTATTTGGCCGACCTTTTGGTATCTTGGCGGTTTTGGATGAAATTGGTGCCAGTGGCACATTTCATGTTTTATTTCGAAGTATCCTTTACGCCGACCTCTTCTAGGTCATTTTTTTTATTGCAAATTCTTAATTTGGGCTGACCTATCTTATGGATTCTCTATAAAAATAGGCAAGATGCCTCATTTGGGGAGATAGATAGAGATAAAAAATAATAGATATAGAAGGATAGGTAGATCAGGAGAGAAATAGTAAAGTGATATTAGAGCGAATTAGGATTTATTCTCAAGCAAGTGTTGTAACAAAAAACTAGATTTGTTGTTATTTTGGATGATTTAAATAAGAGGGATATTGTGTTTGGTATCTATCTTCTAGATTTTCATCTGGCATGGCTCTTGTTATTCTATCTTTCAAATTTCTTAATATTTTATGGTTAAATTGTTTGGTAATGCTTAGGATTTCATGTTTGGAATGTTTGGAGCAATCTCTAGTCCATACTTTTTCCAATTAGCTAATTGTTATTTGCTTTGCAAAGTTATCCTAGACTTATAATTGTGCTTAGTTCAATTATAAGGGTTTATTCATCTTAATTGAATAGAATTGGTTGAATGAATATTTATAATTTGAAAATCCTTAAATACCTTAGAATATTGCACTATTTCTGTGGAATTGCATATTCATCTAGGTTAAGGAGAAAATAGTTGATGAGAAATTGGTACATTTTAAGCATTTTATCCTTTGGCATTTTCAATCTTAGGCTTAGAAGTAGTTTCAAGATTATCTCTGAAACCTTTATCTTTTGTTGTTTCTTTATTATTAGGGTTCGAATCAAGTTTCAAAGTATCAATTTATTGTTTATATCTAATAGATTCAAAATCTAGTGTTGCCTGTAGTAAGGTCCCATTGTGATTACCAGCATTTTCACATTTATCACTGAGTTGTTTTGCTGCATTGTCAAGACTTGACATTAGAGACCTTAGGGTTGTCTCTTTTCCCATAGAGATTTTCCTTTCAAGAGAGATAGGATATCATATTCTATCTAAGTTGTTGATGTGTAGAAAACACCATCAACAATAGGCTCTTCACCATGGAATGCATAGAGTTGGCTAAGATGATCATCATGGCCTTCTTGATCATAGGTAGGATATAGATCATATAGGGAAGCTTCATCATGAATAGGAGCAAGTATTTTATGAGTGGGATCATCAAAACAACATAAATCTTGATTAGAATGAGAGTTTAATGTTTCCTCATGCTTAGGATAATGCTCTTGACATAGCTCTTGGATTTGAGTGGAAATGGAAGTGGAAGGCTCTAGAAGAGGCTTGGTATGCTCTTTATGATAAACAACATGAGGGCATGATGAAATTTGACTTATACATATAATATCAATAGGTTGTGGACCACATGATGGAGTTGGAAGAATATGCATGGAATTCAAAGGTTCGTTGGTAAGCTCATTAATGGGTGCTTGACATGGGGATGGTCTATTTTGTGCTGGTATTCTTTGGAAAAAAATATTAGAGGATTATTTGGTTGATGGATTAGAGCTTGAGAATTTTGATGGTGGTGTTGGCGTAGGACTATTATGCTTTGACATAGGAATTTTATTAGATGGAATGATGTATGATTCCAAACTTAGGGTGGCATTTCCCTTGTCAATAATATCATTAATGTGACCTAAGATTTCCACAATGTTTTCATCATCACTAGGATCTACAAAGTTCTCATTATCACTAGGAGAAAAGTTTGACCCACCTTGGAGGATATATGGTTTATGATTATCTTCATGATTAGGCAAAGGGGATCCTTGAAGTATGACCTTGGGCTTGTGACTAAGATCATTAAGGATTAGGACCATTTTAGCAAGTGTTTCCCTAGGATTAGGGTGATGATGATTTTGTGGAATAATTAGATTGGATGACTTGGATTTATTATGATGAAATGGATTGGAATGTGATTATAAAAACGATGATTAGGATGATTAGAATGATATGTTTATGTGTTGGTGTTTATAGCTTGATGTGACAATTTGTAAATAAATGATTACACATGTACACACATGAATCACACACGCAAGACACATAATAAAGTTTGAATTTTAAATTATGAATGTGATGATTAAGCACACACTTGAAGAAGACACATCAACAAGTCCTAGAACTAGTCAAGTGGGTACGTCCAATTAGGTCTTAAACTAGGAAGCATGAGGTTGACTAGGGATAATTTGCAAGAAAAATCTTGTCACATAGTCAGGAGAAAGGGGTAACCCACCATTCACCTTCACTTCCAAAAGGTATAAATTTCTTTGGGGCTTAGCTAAGAGCGACAAGATTTTAACTCCCAAACAAGTGTATCTTTCAATTCACACCTCAATTAAGGTCGTCCCTTGGAGTGGTGTGTGCTCCAAGCAGAACCCCTAAGAATGTTATGACAAAAGAAAACCAAGTGAGGTGTTTTTTATCACACACGCACTTGATTCACACTCATATTTGTTAATTCCCTTTTTAAAAATTGGAATGTGTGTAAAGCAGTTCAAGCACTTGTTTTTTTTAACCCAAACCAAAAATGTGTGATGGAAGAAAATGGTTCTTTTTGAGCCCAATTGAAAAGTGTGATTGCAAACAAGATGTTCATTTTAACGCCCCAAATTGAAGTGTTTTGCAAACAAGATTGATTAATCAAGTGAGATAAAGATAATAGAATGAGTGCACCCAAAAGAAAAATATTTCCAATTTGTTGTCTATGACTGATATTGCTGCTACTAAAGCTTTGTATGATCACCTACAAAATGAAAAAAATAATATTATAATGCAACCATAAAAAAATAAGCTCATCAGAAAATTGTAATTTCAGATACATGTTTATAGCATAGCAGAATTAGATTCAATTATGTCAACATGTTATTGATATTTAAAATAAAAAATCAAAGAAAAAACCCCTACTAGGATTTTGAGAGCTTTCCAGAAATGTAAAGAAGTTAGCAAAATTCTTTGTTTTGCACCCAAAAATGGAGATTTATGAAAAACCTATAGATAATAAAGATCTGATTGTTTTGCATTATATTTGAACTCTAAATTAAATTTATTAAACATAGACCCCCTTTAAAATTTGAAGATATTTCCAAAAAAGTAAAATTTTCTATAAAATTTGTTAATTTGCACCCAGAAAGTCAATTTTATGAAAAAACATACAATCATAATAAATCCTATAAAATTGGTGATAAACCCGTAATATGTTTACTGTAACCTCTTGAGATGATTCAAAAGCATATTTGAAAATCTTGTAGAAAAAAAAAAATTCGTTTGGAAGATCTGAAGAAATTTGTAAAACTTGGGGTTTTGTCCAAAAAAACTGTCAGATCTAAAACAAAAAGTTAATAAAACCTACAAAAACGCAAGCTAGATCATTGGGCTCACCAATGTAGTTAGGGAAAATCAGATATAAAAAGACCAACAAGATATACAGCCCTAACTAGCACAATAGAGTATAAGCAAGCATGAAAATAAAAATAGCAAGCAAAGGCAAACCTATCTCCAAGCTAGATTTGATTTATCTCCATTTCTCTTCTCCACCTGCATGAGTTTGGAAGATTTTGAAGGTTTGATTATTTTGATATGTTGATTTCTCATTTTTGTAGCATAACGATAAGATGGAGATGATCGAATAAAAATAGATAGATGGATAAGAAGATTGAAAGAAATTTTGACAAAGTAAGGATGCTAGAAGAAGATTTCTCTCAAATGGACTATGAAAGGCTTGATTTAGAGGAGAATTTTGATTTGATTCGATGGCCAAGATAAAAATTCAAAGTTGTGATATGTATGGCAATGATTAAAAGTTTATTTTAGTGCCTATGATTCACATTAAGTGTGTTATGACATGAGGCTAAAATTAGGATGTGAGGGAATAAGTGGGATTCTTTTATTTATCTTGGAGGAAAAGATGCCTATGATGCACAAATGAATGGGGCTAAAAATAGGATGTGAGTAGGAATCTAATAATTTAAATAATAAAATTATTTAAATTATTGGTGCATGTGAAGAGTTGTAATCATGTGACACATGTCACAATGTGATAAAAGTGAGGGATTAATTCAAATATTTAATTTGAATTATTTTGAGACATGTGAAAGGGAATTAATTAAATAAATGAGATTTATTTAATTAATTGGGAAGGTGATTAAGAGGAATAAATGGGATAAGTGGGATAATGTAATGACATATGGTAAAATATTACCAAATATATTACAAGGTCATGTATCGACTAGGTAATATTATGACATGGACACTTTTGTGTGTCTATAGATAGATACTAACCATTTTGAATAATAATTTATACAAATTCAAAATCCAATGTAAAGGCCCAAAATGGAATGTATAAATGCAATTTTTTTGATTTCAAACAAGGTAATTTACTGATAACACTGTGCAATGAAATTTTGTGAATGCAAAATGAGAATGAAGCATTTCATTGCATGAAATACTTTAACCTAGATTTAGTAAAATTCATGAAACAAAAGGTCAACCCACTAAAATAGATAACCAATGGCAGCAAACAAAAGCACAAAAAAGCATATTTAAACCCTAAAAAGTGGAACTTCAAATTCAATAGGGAATATAATGCTAGAATGGGTGTCTTGGTCCTACAAACAAAATTTTGAGGTTCTAGAAACTGGAAAAAAATCAAGCAACCTAGACAGGATTATGAGGCAAAAAACCATTGTGTGACTAAGATGCCAGTAAGGGCATATTAGTCTGAGTAGAGGTTTTTTCAGAATAATAACAAAATTTGGATTGTTTTTAATGTTCCCAGGTTGCCTACCTATGGACCTAATGTTTATAAATAGAAAAGTGTGCAAATGAAGGCAAGAAAAGGTGACTAATGACAAGCAATTGAATGCAAGGTTGGATGCAGTTAGGATAATTGACAATGCATTTTTTGTTGGTATGTGGCGACTGATCATTCTATACTGTACACTCTTCATGTATCCTCGCTTTTTCGCGAAATTACTCAAAAAGGGAAAAATCACAAAAAAGGGAAATATCCCCGATTTTGTATAACCCTAATTTATAAAGGGTTTAGGATAGAGTTACAGTATTATAAGAAACAAGCGATTATTCGCGATATTGTAATAGGGTTTTACACTGGTTAATGAAATCATTGGATGGCTGCGGTTTGGTGGATGTAGCCCACATTGGGTGAACCACGTTAAATTCTCTGTGTTATTTTTTGTGTGTTTTACTTCTGGTTTATTTGATAAAATCTGCATTTAGCTTTTAGATATCTGCCATTGAAAACCTAACATTTTTTTAGTTTTTCAATGAGATAAGATGATGCAAGAAATAAAAAATGAAACCTATATGCACTTTCACTAATGAAAATGTGAGAAACCCTAGATTTACTTTCCCTAATGCAAGATGCAATGCAAGAATGAATGCAACCTAGATCTAAGGGCTTACTGAACTCCAAGTTAGAAAATGAATGTTAAAAATATCAGGTTCACCAAAATGAACCGTTGGGCAAAGGATGAAGGGATGATTCACAATGCAAATAAGTAAGCCCTAATCTTTGGTTTATCCTTATGGGGAATTGTTCATTCAAGGAAACCTAGGATCCCAAATTGGATTGACTATCAACACAAAGGTGATTCAATTATCAATAGGGGAGACTTACGAAGGTTCCTTAGGATTTGAAGGGTTCACCACCAAGAAAAATATTGGAAAAGACAATTAAAATTCAACTAATGAAACCTAGTAATGTGAGACAAATGATGAATGCAACTGAAAAAATTAACAGGTTAGGATGTATGTATCTAGGAAGTCTAGAGATATGATGAGGATTTCAGAAATTGAAAAATGATGTCAAAATATGCTAGGGAGGACAAAGATGCCCATACTATTATCTTAGTCCCATTTCTATTTTTTGGGCAAATGTAAAATCTTCGGATATCGA
Source organism: Sequoiadendron giganteum (assembly GCA_007115665.2). Lineage (NCBI taxonomy): Eukaryota > Viridiplantae > Streptophyta > Pinopsida > Cupressales > Cupressaceae > Sequoiadendron > Sequoiadendron giganteum. The sequence continues at coordinate 415,267,164 of CM021110.1, read as the reverse complement.
AAAAGAATATGAAAGAATCTCTGTAAAATACCACATAGAGGACTAAGATGCCCTTACTGCCAACTTAGTCTTAATCTGAATTTTTGTAACTTTGAAAGGTGATCCTGAGGTTTAATGTCTGCACTTCCTTCTTCTCAGATATCGGGTCTTGAAACTTCTAGATCTAGCTTGTAGGTGACTTTCCATAAAGATGACAACTTTACAATGCAACTTTGCAACTTTTCACTTCAAATGATCTCCAACCTAAATATGCAAAAAAAAACATGCAAGACAGGAAAAACTTGTTGATTTTTATTAAATGGGAGTTTTCCTTTGTCAAACCCCTTGTTGGTAATTAAACCTTGGAATGAAATGAAATAATGGAGGGAAATGATGAAGGAACAAAGTGTTATATTGTAAATCACAAAACCCTTGTGAAAGAATCTAAAAACTTGTGTGAAGTGGCTAGCTTGAATGTATACTTTGAATGCTTGATAGATCTTGACTTGAATTTCTTGCTTGAATAAAAAATCGACATCACAAATGTTAGCTCAAAACCACACATAATGCAAGAATACCTTTGACATGATGCTCCAAATTCTTGATGATGGCTCGAAATTCTTGATGAATTTCTCTTGAATGCTCTTGTGAACTCAATTATGCTATTAGGAATGATTTCACAAAAGTCTTAGGTCATCTTATGAATTCTTGTTAGGATAAAATGAGTGAAAGAACCTTGTATTTATACTTATCCATGCTTAACATCCCAAAATTACACCACAACAAGCCAAAAAATGAAATAATTAATTAAAGGAGGCTAAATCCCATGAAGATTTGAAATTCAATACCGAAAATAACTTGAGTGGGACTAAGACACCCTAGGTAGCATCTTAGTCTCGAGGGATGAAACTCGGGGAACAGACTCCAAAAATGGGCCCATTCAAGGTGTCGTTGTAAAAATGGTCCCAAGACCTTTGGGGGACAAATACACCCTAGGTAGCATCTTAGTCCCGAGGCTTGAAACTGGGGAAACAGACTCCAAAAAATAGGGACATGGCCAAAATGATTAAATTATCATCTATCTTTTGATGTTTGTCGAGATTAGCCATAAAAGACATAATTTATTAGGCTTGTGAATGAAAAATAGGACCAATTAAGGCATAAATAAGGATATAAAAAGAAAGGCTGGCCCAAACAAGTGTGAAAATACAAGGCTATGCATTTTCCTACACTACAAACTAGAAAATTAAAATCTAATCATTTATGATCATTCAAACTTGAAACATAAATTTAAACCTCAATACAAACAGAAATAATAAATTTTTGTTAGATCTAAGAAGGGTTAAACACTACGTACTAGTCAGCAAAAGGCAGTTTCAAGAGGAGAACTAGGACTCATTCACCCATGCGTGAATGGGTCTCTATGCAAAGGTTTCAAACAAATTTTACGGTCCTCTAATGATAGTTTGCAACTTTTGTTTGATTGAGTTTATGTGTTGGAAGTTCACAAACAAATCTTGTAGATGAGCTTCTATGGATTGACGACAACTGTGAAAGCTTTTTGCAATTTTGACAACTTCTCCAATTTTTTCTCTTCAAGAGATCTTCAATCCTTCTTTGATTTAATACCTACACCACAAACATAAGAGAGAGAAAATATACTTTTTTTTGTAGATGGGGGTTTTCCTTGGTCAAACCTCGTTTAGGTAATTAAACCTTGAATTGAAATAATGAAATATGAAAGGAATGATAAATGAAATTTTTTATGTTGCAACTCACCAAACCCTTGAATAAAAATTTAGAATGTCAATCTTCATCTTGCATGAAATGGCTAAAATGGATGTGGATCTTGATGCTTAAAATATGACTTGAATGCTTTCTTGGATCTTTGAAACCTAAATCACAATGTTAGGTCTAAAAATATGCACATGATTGACAAATATTTTAACATGATTCTTTAGCTCTTGATTACTACAAGAAATCAATGATAAGTATTCTCTTGAATGCCCCTAATTGTAAACTTTCCTATATTTTTTCTGTCATTTAAATACTAGGTGTCTTCTTTGAAAAACTAGACTTCACTTGATAAAAATAACTTTTATTTATAGGTATGTATCCTTAATTTCCCAAAAATTAAACATTAGAAGATGACATTAAAATTCCATTTTGGGGACATTAAAATACCACCAAAAATTATATTTTAAATTTACATTCAGAGGTCAAGGGAGGACCCATTTGCCCATGGGTGAATGGGTCTTGTGTCCCTATTCCTAGAACACACATTGCGCAAGGTAAAGTTTTATGTGTTGGTATTAATGTTTTTCGGATTTCTCCTTCAAAAAATGTAATCTATTAGGATTGTAGATGTAAAATAGGGCTTGTTAAGGTATAATTAAGTCCAATTTAATTGATGGGACCAAACAAAGTGTGAAAATTTAAAAGAGTGCATTTTCCTACACTACATAGGGCTAGTTTGACAAGTAAGGCATCCCATATTTCCTTTCATAATTTGACATATCTTGAGGAAAGCCCTTTTCATTATTTGAAACCTTATAACTTAGATCCTTTAATGCACTCATGATTTTATCAATCTTGTCTTCAGTAGGTGCAACTTTACATGAATGTCCTTTAGGATTTTGCAAGATTTTTATATCATCCCTCTTATTCACCTTCCTAAAGCTTTCCTATTGTGTTCAATATGCATTAAAATATTGAAGGAATCCCTCAAATACTGAGGATATTTATCTCTCGATTAATAACCCATCTTGGGATCATAAGAATTACAATATGAAACTATACACATAGGTTCACTTGGTCTCATGTATTGTGTAATTTTGTTCATGAATTTCATGAACCTAGTGTGAAAATTTGGAACCAATTCATTATGTCCTTTTGTAATGCTAGTGAAATCATTAATGATAAACCTTGGATTAGTATTTCACCATATTTCTCTTTGAACATCCTCTTGAATTCTTCCTAAGAACCAATAATTTCCTAAGGTAGACTTCTATACCAATCCTTGGTATAATATTTCAAAGATTGCATTAAAATTTTCATAAAAAATCATCATCCTAAACTTCAAAATTATCAATCAGATTCATAAAACATCTTAGGTGATCCTCACCTAAGATAGCATTATTTCTAGAGAGTTTTAACAAGACATTTCTTATGTCATATTCGATGGGGTTAGGGTATCCACGAATACTAGTAAAATCCAATTGCATTTACCTTTCCAATTGTAGAGGTCTTCTTGCAGGGAAATTTCTTGTGACATGATTAACTTGTGGGTTTCCTTTAGCATTTTGATGTTTATAAACAACATTCTATCCTCGTTGTTCTTTTTCATTTGATCTACCAGTTTGGGCATTCATATTAGGTCTATACTATTGATAATTTCTATATTTCTCATAAACTCCTAAATTTTGTTATGGAACACTCAGTTATGGCTATGGATTGATAGGAGGTATATCTTTATCTATCAAAAAATTCACTTGTGCAGTAGGTATTTGACTTGAGTTTTGTTGTGGGATTGAGTTTGTTAAGTCAACTATTGGGATATTTTTGAGAGAAGTAGTAGGTGGGTTCTAAGAATTAAGGTTATAGGTTGAAGGACTTCTAGATCGGTAGGATGATTTTAAAAATTCTATCCTCTTTTTCATATCATCCCTAATTGTGATTTTTTTTGTCCTTTCTAGTTCTTCTTTGAGATACTCAACCTTATTTTTTATTTTCAACTCTTTTTTATTAGACAATCTAGATGTAGGAGGTTTCTAAGATGACATGTTCATACCTAATGTGGCATTGACATTTGAGAAAAAAAAATTGGCATTCACACCTTGTAACAACGTACCTAAATGTGAAGAAATTTGTAAGGTAATAAGCACTATAGGATTACTCCAATTATTAGCATGAGGATCACCAAGAGAAACATTCAAGGTATTGCTACTTATAGTAGGATTTTATATCACATAATCAGAAGCATTATTAAACTGAAAATAGGTATTCATGTTCTCAATTTATTTTTCATCTCATCTCTTACATTCCTGGCATTTCTAATTTTAATTTATTCCAACCAATTCAAATCTTCTCGTAGGTCACTCACTTCTCTTAGTAATTCATCCTCACACTCTAGCATTCTTCTAGATCTTGAGTTTTGTGAGATAGATAGGGAAATATTTGATATGACATAGTTTCTATAGGAAAAATGACTTTCCTCTTGAACAGGAAGTCTTGAAAATATTATTTTTGTTTGAGGAACTTTCTTCGAAACATCAAGGTAATAAAATTGGATATATGTACCTTGTTTGATGTGATATTCACTTTGATGTTTTCCAATATCTTTCTCAGTCCTTTCTAGGAAATCCCTTTGTGCCTCTAAATCCATCGAAAGTTTTTTATTCTTTATATTTTCACATTTAACTTAGGAAATCTTGGTTTCATATATCTAACAAATTTTATTTCACAAATTATCTTGACTATCATCATAAGAAAAGTAATTACCATGAGAAGGGGCTTAATTACTTGAATCTTGAGCTCTCCATATTTTTCTAGTAGTCAGTAACTCAGATTCCAACTTCTTTCTGGTATTATCTTTAAACAAGGATCTTCTATCAATCATGACTCCTTGATACAATTTATTGTTTACTTGCACCCGCATGGAGAATTTTAGAGTATTCACCCACTTGGGTAATGAATAGTTATGGATCATATTGCAAGAGTATGACAATAATAATATAAATGAAGCTTGTAGAATAGAAAAAAGGAACTTCAAACAAATATTCTTAACATAACCAAGGATTCTTGAAATAATAGTTCATTCCCATCAGACTCACCATTTTGTTGGTGGCTCAATTTTGGAGCTTCAATTTTTATAGCAAAAACCTAATTCTTAACCAAAATTTCTAGGTCATATCCCTAGAAGCATCACCATTCTATTGGTTTGTTTTTGTGCTATAAGGTCCAACTAAATCCTAGAAACAACCTAAATGAATAGCCAATTATTATGCTCAATTATTTTAGGGGTTTCCTAATGAACAACAAAAATATTTCAACAATTTTCTCCTCTATACTTTAGGCTCTACAGAACCTACGAGGGTGATATTATGCAATATCAACTAGGATTTCACACAATTGATAATAGATATTTCTTTAAAATAGATATGCAGTTTTCTTTATGACCAGAATTTATAGTTAAATAACAAAAGGGGATAAATTATTAGGGTTTAATAAAATTATGTCTAAGATTATGTAAATAATATTATATAGTAAATATTGTTTCAAGGGAAACATGCTCTTTAATTTTTTTGATCATGAAGAACACAAACATAATGTGTGCTCAGATTGGTCCATTAGACCTAGGCCACAAAGTAAAGGGTAATGCAATTGAAAAATTACACAACAATATTCATTCTAACTCTAAAGCTTGGTGATAATTCTTTACACTATCACCCCTTCAAAACTCTACAATAATTTCTAATTATGAATCCTTGTATGTACCTCAAACATTCAATATATCTTACAAACAAAATTTATTTATTGCTTGAGAGAAATCCATGGAAGAGACACTCGTTCATATGGAAAACTATAAAATATGAACAAAAAAAGATCCTTGATCAATTTTTATTCATAAATGTTAAAGGTTACAATTAGGAGACAACTGCTTGCAAAAATTTTATATGTATTTTATTCTATTAGCTAGTTTTTTCATATAAAATTTACAGTTACATTGAAAAAAAAATCTACTATGATGTAGATTAGATGTATACAAATATATTTTATGAAAGTTCTCCTCTTACAAAATTTTCAAGATCCTTTTCAAAATGGACCTAAATTCCCTTATATAAAAATAAAGGAGCAAAAAATCTTTAGTCCGTGGAAAAATATCACATTTTCAAATGGAAATCTTGTCCTTAATGGATCAGACAAAACAAGTTACAACTACTAGCATGAGGAAAGAAAAATATTTTATTGCAATACAAATTAGCTGCATGTGTTGTGGAGGAAGATTATTTGTTGATCCCAAAATGATGAAAGAATAAGGGTAGAATTACATGTACTATTTTGTGCTCTTCCATCACCTTCTATAATTTCAAAAAACATCTATGGAGAAACTTGACTAGGAAATATATTAAAAAATAGTTCTTACCTATGCAAAAAGACAAGAAAAATAATGAGAAAAATATTATTCAACATATTTCTAAACCAATGAGTTGTATTCTTCTTCTGAAGGCCAATTTAATGTCAAGATATTTTAAACCTTATTATTATGTGCATTTTACCTCAAAACTATGATAGCCCTAGTCTCCATAGAAAAATTATCCAAGTTAGTCTCCAACTTAATTAGGTCATCAATTGAGTTGTTTAGGAGAGATAACTCTATTTTTCTATCCTTGTAGATAAAAGATGAAAATGAATGTATTAGTCATACAAATTTAATTTCTAGACATCCAAAGACTTTATTTCACCTACATTATCTATAATATCAGGCATGATTCCTTGTTCCATTCTTTCAAATATTTTCAATTTTGATTTAAATTGAATGTACAACTCCATTTGGAAAGCACAAACATCCCCCAATAAATCTATCTGCTTACTTAATTGTGTTATTTTATGGGGGAGATCCCATTGGTTTCGTCATCTTTATCATCTCTTTGACTGAGGTAGCTCTCAAAACCCACCTACTTAGTACATCCTAAAATATATTTTGAATTTTCCCATGCTTGTTATAGGCCTTTTTGAGTCCATCAAATGTAGTCATAGCTCGTTCATTTTTTTGTAGGACACATAAAAGTCTATGTAGTATAAAATAATGAATGATTTGTATGGAAAATTTCTTGGCCTCATCCCATGCCTTATTTTCACTTTCCTTTCTTTGCTTCAATTGATTTTTCAATTCCTTTATTCTAAGATATATGGTTTCTTTGTCCTAAGATGAGAATTCAAGTGATGTGGAGGAAGAGCTATGGATGCTACTTGGCGTTTTCTAAGTTGAGCCACCACTTTATTATATTAATCTTGTTGGTGTTTTTAATTTTCATCTAAGGATTTGTAATTCTCTAAGAGGTAGCCAACCTCCATATTCAAGAACCACAAAGGCTAGTGTCTAACTGACAAGATTCAATCAAAGACTGACATCTCCTACACTTACGTCTCTATGAAGCCAAGGAGGGTTTTCCTATACGTGTTCATAACAATGCTTCATGCCTCAAGAACACTTCTATACACAGATGCATTCCTATCAATGCAACTAGTCAGCATCTACTCAAGTTTTGGAAAACCAAAGAATAATGATAACTATCTAAAGCTAGGAAATAAGGTTTAGTATAAGATTTGTATCTCAAAAGAGATAGAATTGATTTTTGAATGTTAAGATCTTGAACCTTTACACTTAGAGATACCTTCTTGTACTTCTAAAAAATAATATAAATGAAATACCCAGTGCCTCATCCAACCGGGTGAGAGTCACATAGAACACAACCCCTTTATTATAGAACTTATCATTATAATGCTTTACATCATAAAATTTTCCAGTATTTAAAATAGTACTGCTTAGTAAATACTAAGTACACTATCATAGACCTATAACTCCTTTCCAAGAATTTGATTAACTCATTAAGTTAAAGCAGGAAAATGAATTACACATCCAAATATACCATTGAAGTTGAATGAAGAAACCATTGATAAATCCATTCACAAACCATCATATGCACATAGGAGAGCAATTTTCTAAATTTTTTTCCTTAAATTTATTGATATCAGTCATTACAAAAGCATAGCATGCTTAATTTATACAACACCCATCCTAGAATGATTTCCCAGCTAGAAACTTCTAGACACCACAATATGATTCTTACTATACACTGCCTAACCCTTAGGATAAAAAAAATATGACCTTAACAATGAGCTGTAAAATCTCCTTTATGGAATAGGAGAGCAACAAGCATCAAGATCCATTGTTCATTTCAAAGTGAATTTCATTTTAACCAAATCAGATTTAGATTCATTTCAAAAAAATTCCTCATCATCATAAATGACTATGATATGCACAAAGGAAATCAATAAATAGTTACACCCCTGTAACCAATTGAAAAGGACAAAAAATTCCATGCCACCCATGCACACATCCACATCAGACCTGAACCACCGAAACAGCTCCAAAAGGCAAAAAACACCACCCCAACAACACTAATCATTTCCCCACATCCCTAGTAACCATGCAGCCCTGATATAGGCAACCTCTCTTGGTTCTCACTTCAATATGAAGCGAGACCACTTTCTTACCCCTGCTTGTACCAACACCAAACCTGACAACGTCACACGATGCCACTGTAAAAATTAGAGTAACTGCGAGGACCTCCTCATCTACACCCACGAGCTAAGTCAGGGCCACAAGGTAGCTACAGTAGTCCAAATTGGTTTCAGACCCTTCACCATCAGAGCCCAAAGAGAGCTCAACAAGTGATTTGCAACTTCCTAACCTCTTTTCCACCCTTTGACCCAATGTTCCAGAAGTACCATGAACACTTTGTTTCTCCTTCTGTTGTAAATTCATCACACCCATCCTAGTGCTTTTTCGTACCTCTAACTTATCCATTGAATTTGTGAGCTTGAACTCAGCAAGAAAATCAATCACCTACAAAAAAAAAAATCAAAATGAAATGATACTGATGAGAAAATTAGCGAGCATTTATTGAGCAAGCCAGTGCAGGGAACATTAAATGCTCAAATTGTAGTATGATCAAGCGAGCAATTAGTGGCTGATGTTGCCACAAAATAATTTGAAGCTCATGGAAAATGTTGTACAACCCATAATTTCATTATCAAGTGGATAACGCTTGCACGCAAGGAAATCAAGATGATATCCACTGAAAGACCTGCACCATTAATGAGAATAACTTGTAGACTGCAAATAATCCTCACATGGGTGAATTGAAATTTTTGAATTCAAACTGTTGATGTGAAAAGACCTGGCAAGTCGGATGACTCAGATCGAGTCAAAGATCATTGAAAAATCCACATCACCACTTGGGAAACCCAGCAACCAATCACACCCGTCGCAGTCAGAAACCCACAACCAGGTAGTAGGCCCCATCCAGCCACCTTGTACTATGGAGCCAAGCAACATGTCACCATCTCACACACCTCATGGAATTTTTGAGAACATTAATTCAAGCGTGCGAGGCTTGTGAGGGACAATCATCATTAATCCCTATCAGTAAATATCAACTGTTGAAAATACCTCCACTTTTTATTCCTAGTGCATTAGGATAGGCCCCATCCCATCGTACTCGATAGATTGAAGCATCTCGCATACCTCGCACCACTTTAGTGACGTCGATAGGAAACCCTACAAGGTCTACGAGGAATAGTCCAGATCTAAACTCCATGATTCGACGGTCTGCAAAATGACATATGGAAAATTTATTTATGACAGTGGGGTTAGCCAGGAGGATAGGAAAAGAAAATCCATGGACGCACAAATTTTTAGGTGCAAGTTAAACATAGGAAAAAACCATCCTTCTAGGAAAAACAAAATACTGAAAGGTTAGGTGAAGGGGTTGGTAACAGTATGAAATAAAGGGCTTAGTCAGATGACATAATAGGTCGGTAACCCCCAATAACAGGTCAATTCAAAAATATAACGTAAGGGTTTAAAATAGTAAAATCAATTTTAATATGGGTAACAAAACCCTAAACCCTAAACATTAGATCCCCCTGTTTACCAAAGATGAATAGACATGCCCAAAACCAAACAAAATTTTAACAAATTTTAAAAGTCCCATCAGATCCTATAATTTAATATGATTAGCATATAAATTTTTCTATTCTTTTTCCTTCCTCTTAGTAGGTACTATGTCAAAAATAAATGTATCCTTGGAAATTTTTACGCTCATTTGGGTATTTCTTATTGATTTTGGCATGGTTTTGCCTAGATTTAATGTAGTAATGTGGTCAACACATTCACATTAGGTCTTGAACTCTTGTAAATCAATAAAAACTTTATGATGTCTTGCAAAGGTGTTGCAAAGTGTTGTAACACACTTTCATACTTTCCTAGGACCTTTCTAATGCATTTCACCTAAATACCATCTTTTTATCACGTACCAAGCCTTATTTCAAAGTGTTGTAAGTAGTTGTAACAAAATATCAAACATTTCTAGGATTTTCATCAATAATTGTACCCCTTTCTTATGTTTAAATGGCCCCATTATACACGTATAGGACATAATTAAAAGTGTTCTTGAGAATAATCTTATTAAACATCATTAAATGCACTTTAATTCCTGAAACCCAGTAAAATTTCCCTAGTGGGACCAAGTCACCACTTGGGGCGACTTAGTCCCATTTGGCTTAAAAATGAAAATTATTTTATAATTCTTACAGGATATTATTCTCTATACCTTTAGGTGAACCTGTGATGAGGCATTTTCGTGGAAATAGGAAATAATCATGTATAAATATAGGGTTTTCCTCTCTTTTTCACCCCCAAACAATTCATTCTTCAAGCATCCATGCATTCAAGCAATTATCGATCATCTTAGGCATTATCAAGCATTCATCCATTGGAGCATCTACTTGCATATTTTTCAGATTTCTACATCAAGGGTTTGGTGAGTTGTTGCATTGCATGTGGTTCATTCATAATTCTGTTTCCATTTCATTTCATTTTCAAGGGTTTAATCACCAAACTGGGGTTTGACATAGGGAAGTCCCTATTGTCTAACCCTTAACCTTTTTCCCTTTTTTCATGTGTGTTTTGCAAGTCTTGTATGTAGACTTTTCAAAGAGCAAGGTGTTAAAAGGTGCCAACAATTTTTCAAAGTCATTCAAAGTCAAAAACGCCCTAAAAGAAGCTTGGAGATCACCCATAGGTCAAAGTCAGTAGATTCAAATCTGGATTCTTGTTAGGAGCTAAAGCACAAACCGAATGCAGTAATCAAGAATACCATTTTATGTAAAGACTAGTCTTAGGGTCTTTTATATCTATCAATTGCTTATGCATTTCTTTAGCAATGTATGTAGTCTAGTCAAAGCTTTGATTGACATCCCTATGTCGGATATCTACAACCAACATCATCATATATATTGGCATTTTTAACTTATATTCTTCAGCTAAGACTTGGCTTAGGGAAAAGTATGTATTGATGATATAGTCTTCGAAAATATCAAAGTCAAAAGGCTTTATTTAAGCCTTTATAAAATTGACCATTTTTCAGTCAAGGCCTTTTCTCCTATGCTATGGGATCCATAACACTCTGAAGTCATGTTTATCTATCTCCCATTCCCTTATGAGAGAACCAAAATTGATTCTCATACTTGTAGAGACATTCGAGTTGAAATTATTGACAATGGTCTATCTTGAAATCTCAAATAGGGGAAACCCATTCTAACACCTTATCACCATATTTTTCTCATCATATCCTAATGCCAAGGCCCTAATCAAATCCACATTTACAAAAATGGACTAAAATTAATTTTCCCAAATCCTAGGTCAGTAAATTGGACATGGGTCTATTGAATTTAATTCTCTTGTAAGCATATTAAAATAACATTCAACCATGTTGGAGAATAATTGCATCTCTTATCTATGACACTTGGTAAAGCAATTTTTTTTATCAAAACCCCTATACCCTGGGCATTATTTACCCTCTTTTTTTATATAGGTAGTTGTTTCATTAGGCCATCCACCATAAATATCTTAAGTTATTTCTAATTAACACTATATTAACTCAACTACGATTTATGCTTAATTTTTGTAATTCCTAGATTTTTTCTCTCTCCTAAAAATTCAAACAAAAAACCCTAGAATCCCTCTATGACAATAAATATTTGAAAATTTTCTATAAAATTTAATAGAGAAAATTATTAGATAACTTACACATAAAATCACTTGAAATCCCAAGTTCTTCAACTTGAAAATTTATTTTTCCAGGAGCTCTAATCTTTATAAATATTGATTGAACCTTCAATTATGATGGGAAACAAATAAATTTGATAAAATATCATGTGGATTAGGAAAGAAGAATACTTGAAGGTATTCTAAGATGATTTTTTTCCAACTGATCATGATGACATTATCTATGTCATCCATTAAGTCAATTCAATAGGCCTTGTCCCTACTCAACATCTTCTAGTAGAAGATTGCACCCAACTACAAGTCATAGACATTAATGTCTGAATCCAACCCGAAGATGAATGCCAACAAAGAGAGGGAATCTTTCATGTCCTGCACCATAAAGCTCGAGAGAGATATGGGATGAGGCATCACTTCTATGTAGTTGATGTGGAGATATGCAGTGATAACCTTAAGAAAGCCCCCTCAATAAAAGATATAAAATACTCGCGAATATTTTATTTTTTAGGAAAAAATATTAATTTCTATTGGCAAATCTTTCCTTTTTTTTGTAAATATATATTTTATTGGCAATTTTTTACATCACTAAAATTTTATAGAAAATTTTGGTGAATCTTGAAAAATAATTGGAAAATGCATTATTTATGATGTAAAATCCATCCAATTTAAAAATAATTATCATGGAAAATTAGGGACATGGGGGTGGAAATTATCAATGAATTTAAGGGTAAGACTATAATATTCAGTTTCCACCATTTTTTTTAATATAATATAACAAACCTCGTTGTATTCTACAAGGTAAAATAGACCCACGATCTATAATTCTTATGGGCCTAAAATTTCTTTTGAATCATTGATCTATTGACTCCCATTGTACTTTGTGAGTTAAAATGTACCCACAATCTATAATGCTCATGAGACCCAAAATTGTGGGCCCCATGATCATTACAGATTGTAGGCATGTTTTAACTCATGGAATACAAGGGCCATTAGATTATATTGTAATTAAAAGGTGGAAACTAAATTTTATAAATATGGTCCTAAAGTAGCTAATATTTTTTTTAATCAAAAGGATGAAGCCTACATATTATATTATATAAAAGTAAAATATTACAATAGCATAGATTTCCAGGTCAGAGGACTTGGTATACATGTCACCATCTTATAGATAACTTTGAATAAATTTCAACCCATATTACTACTGTCTAATCATTTTCCAAAAAGAATTGGTCAAGACCTCAAGAATAATTATGATATAATATTCGTGAATTAATATAGATTTCTACTATAATTTATAAAATTTATGTGAATTTGATCTAATCATGTACCAAATATTGTGAAAATAAAAATTGTAAAATAATTGAATAAAATAAATTCTTTAGTGATTTAAATAAGACAATAATAAAGTTTTGTAAAAATATGGCGATTGAAGCCATGTTATAAATCAAACTATTAGCCAATTTTAGACTCCTAAATTTCAACTATTAGCCAATTGGCAAATATTATCCACTAAAAATATCACTAATGATATGAGTTCAAGAAACCTAATTTTCTAACACGAGTGTCCCATACATTCTATATGCCCTCAACATCATAGATTTCCTCACTAGGGTTGATAGGGAGTCAAAGAATCTCCCTCACCTCTCTTACACTTATCTCCACCTCTAGGTTGTTCCCTTTGATAAGGTTGTGTCGGCATGGTATCTTTGCGAGCCTTCAAGAGCATGGGAGCAGGAGTGTCATCTCTTATGATTTCTATATTCTTATCCAATTTGGGATCAAATATCCCATCTGCAAAGTCAAGGACTAATTTGGGATCCCTAGATTGTCTCTTTGAGATATTTTTTACATTAGGTATGATGGGATTTTGTTGTGTAGTAGCTGAAGCATAGGATTTTCTCCCTGTGAATTGAGGAGGGAGTTTTGTACGACCACCTTGGCTATGAGATCTTCTTCTTCTAGGATGTCCACTATTGAAAGAGGATAGAGGAGGCTCCATTTTATATTTATTTTCAAATTTAGCTTCTCTTTTCTCTTCTAAAGCACTGAATCATTCCTTTATCACAATCTTACAATCAATTCTTTATTGGAAACTCTCTACAAACTCAATACTCTTCAAAATCTTGGAGTGTTCAATTTTTCTCCTATTGAGTTGAAATTTTATTATATAACACTCCTAATCTAATCATCATGGAACCTTTTGAGTTTAGAATCCATAAATGAGAAGGATGACACATACACTTGAGGAGGCACACAGGAAAGGTTTGAGGAGATTTTTATGAAAGATAATTAAATTAGAGGCACAAAAAAATTATTCTAGAGGTGTTGGAAAATGTGCCTCAATTTACTAGCTTGGACCTCTGTTAAAGGCTTGATGAATTGATGACCTTATCGCTTTACCATGGTGTTCTCATTTGGTCGGCCTAACCCTTTAGTCACTAAGACTCTATCTGATTGGCGAAACTCTGAGGGTTGTCATAATGATGGGCTGATGGGCATGGATTTGGTGGATTGTTAGTTGGCCTTGGCTTTATCAATAGTGCATTCTTCTATCAGTGGAAGGAAATGCTAAGTCTCACCGATGTACTGATGTCTTGCATCAATGACTGCTATCAGCTTCATCGGATGGTGCTAGCTTCTTTCCATGACATCCAAAGGAAAGTACCATTGTTTACCTTTTCTCTGAGTGGAAGCACCTATGTGCATGACAAGTGGTGGCTTGTCAAAGTGGTGAGTGCAGTGAACAAATGGTGGTCCCCAAATTTCTTTATGCGAGGGGTTGTCCAGCCATGGACACTTGTCTGTGCCTCAGGAGTTCCCTAGGGAATCAAGCAAATGTCGTCAGAGATTCCTCAAAGGATCTCCAACGACTTCCACATAGGGCAAGTAGAGTGCATGAGCAGTGCACACGTTGCATCCTCGGAAGCTCATTCTAGGTGAGCTCATGGGAATCTTTTAAATTCCCTCCTGGATGCGTCGAAACCTCCTAAGCGGTTGACACCTGCCTTGTGGGACCCGATAGAGTTGGCGATCAGTTTTTTGGTGATAACGGATTATTGTCAGCCCGAAATATGATGCACCTACTAGTGATGGTGAATGGTTTTCAGAGCCTGATGATAGTTTATTGATCATTGCTTGGTCAAGTGGCGGAACGAATAGCATTGTGACATATGGCGATTTCTCATTGGTTGTTTTTGCATCATTGTTTCAAAACAACATTTATCATGTAAAGTTGGGTTGGTGAAAATTGAATTATTATGTAGTCTCTTGTGATTGGATTTTGGTGAGTAGAAGAGCCCGAATTTTTTTCTCTACAACGAATTTATTGCAGGGCTGGCTCGATGTAGGTTTGTAGGTGGATACGATCCAAGATCGATTTGGTGTGTCAATGAAGAACTGAATTTAATGCACCCTGATTGGTGGTTGTAAAGGGAATTTTAATAGTCAGCCTTCATAAGTAATCTATGTATAAATTTGTAGAAGTTAAGTAGGAGAATACTATTAAGAGGAGTCAATAGAGTTTTGTATTCGATGTATGCTGAAATAGCATTGTAATAGTGAGTGCCTGAAAACTCTCGTGCTACTATGAGTTAACTATCAGAGAGTGAGGGTTGTAAGTTTGTTTGTAATATTTTGCTTACTGTAATACAAAGTGTTTCTCTCTTGGTGTGGTGGATTTTTTTCCGAAAGGGTTTTCCCATGTAATTCTTGTGTTATCTCTGAAATCATTTTAGTTTTGTTACTCTTGTTACCCTACATGTGTTCATTTTAAATGTTTTAATGTTTTAACACTGGTATTTGCGTGTCTCCTCTATGGTTTTAGTGTTAGGAAAGTGTTTCCGCACCTTTTATTTTCCTTGCAAGTGGTATTAGAGCTTGGCCAGTTGTGTTATCCTTGTTAGTAGGGCTGTTTTTTTGTGCTAATACTGTTCCAATGGGAGTCTTGCAAAGGTAGAACTTAGTTTTGTCTAAGATGGTGAGTACATCAGGAAGAATTGATATTGATAAATTCAATGGCGACAAATTTGAGCTATGGAAACTCAAAGTGGAAGATCTATTAGTTGATAGAGACCTCTAGGTAGTAGTGTCTAGAACTATGCCACAAGATATGAAGCAAGAAGAATGGGACCTTGAAGATACAAAAGTGAGAGGTCTAATAAGACTTTGTCTGGCCGATTTTGTACTCCTGAATTTCCATGAGGAGAAGTCTGGAGCTTCATTATGGAAGAATCTTAGCGATATTTATTAGGGAAACTCTCTGGTAAATAAGTTATTCCTAATGAAGAAGTTGTACTCTTTGAAGATGGAAGAAGATGCATATGTTGTAGACCATTTGAACTCATTTAATATGAGTTTTTCTCAGTTGGCATTTGTGGGTGTAAGGATTGAGGAGGGGGATCATTGCATGCTCTTCTTATGCTCATTACCCGACACTTGGGATCATCTGGTGATGGCTATTGGAAGTACGACTACTACTTATAAGATGGAAGATGTGGTTGCTCCGTTGTTGTCTGAAGAGATATGGAGGAAGTCTTCTGAGATGGCCAAATAGGCCCTTGTTGTTTGAGGTAGATCGAAGGAGAAAGGAAAGAATAAGGACAATAATTCCAAATCTAAATCTGTAGGGAGATCAAAGTCTTTTGGGAAAAATTCCAAGGTGAAATGCTGGAATCGTGGGCAGCTTGGTCATATCCAAAAGCATTATAAGGAGAAGAAGAAAAAGAAGAAGAGTAACTCTTCAGAATATGACTCTTCTCAAAGTGATGCAGATGCCTTCATTGTAGCCTTGGCAACTTAGGTATCAGATGATGTCTGGCTGGTTGACTCAGGTGCATCCTTTCGCTTGACTTATTATAGAGAATGGTTCACCTAGTACGAGAAGTATAATGGTGGAAAGGTGTACCTAGCGATTGATTCAACGTTGGAGATTTTTGGCCGAGGTAGAGTCAAAATTCAGTTTCTTGATGGGAGAGTCAAAGGCATTTGTGGCGTACTGCATATACCAGGTTTGGCTCGAAATTTACTTTCTATCAGTAAGCTAAGTGATGTTGGTGTAGAAGTTTCTTTCTCAAGTAAAGGATGTAAGATGCGTAGAGGTACAATGGTCATGGCTAAGGGTGTACGTACTGGCACTCTGTACAAGCTGGATGCACATCATGTGATGAAGATGCTTCTCTGGCTACAAATGTGATGGGGGTGAAATTCCCTAAAGATAAGACCATGTTGTGGCATCATAGACTCAGTCACATAGGTGATAAATTTTTAAAAACCTTGAAAAATAAAAATCTTGCTGAAGGGCTTATAGATTGTAATCTTTGTGAACACTGCATTTATGGAAAGCAACAACCTATTTCCTTTTCCTCGAGTTCTCATAAATCTTGTGGTGTACTGGACTATGTTCATTCTGATGTGTTTGGTCCAGTGAATTTTCCTTTGTTATCGAAGTCTAGATATTAGGTTTCTTTTATCGATGACTATTCGAGAAGGGCATTTATATACTTTCTTAAAAGTAAATCAGAATTGTTCAGTCATTTTAAAGAGTTTAAAAACTTGGTAGAGAATCAGACTGGAAGGAAAATAAAATGTTTGAGGATGGATAATGGTGGTTAGTTTTGTTCTGCAGATTTTGATAGATACTGTAAGGAGCATGGGATTAAAAGGAATAAAACTACACCTTATACCCTACAACAAAATGGAGTTTTTGAAAGGTTGAACAGGACGCTAATGGAAAAGGCAAGGAGTATGTTGAGCAGTGCTAGTCTAGAGCAGATGTTCTGAGCTAAGGTCGTGGCTATAACATGTTACCTGGTAAATCATTCTCCTTCCTTTGCTCTTGTTGATAAGACACCTTTGGAAGCATGGTTTGGTAAGAAGCCCTCTCTGAGACATGTTCGTGTCTTTGGCTATGAGGCATATGCATATGTGCCAAATGAGAAAAGATCTAAGTTGGAGAAAAAAGTTGTTAAATTTATCTTCATCGGCTATGGTGTTGGTGTGAAGGGAATCAAGCTTTGGAATCATGATACTGAGAAGTTTTTGTATAGAAGAAGTGTAATATTTAATGAGCTGAAACCTTCTATAGTTGATCCACAACTAGAGATAGGTCAAAGAGAAAAGAAGAATGATGCAATTGAGATTTCTCAAACTTGAGAAAAGGGAGAATTATGTGGTGTACTTAAAACCGAGGAGAGCTCTAGCAGATCTAAGAGTTTTGAAGATGAAGAACCACAACCTCAGCTAGCGAGAAGGTCTACATGTCAAAAATAACAACCTGATAGGTATGGTTTCTCCATTTTGGATTCGAACTGTTCCTATGCTTTAATTACTAACACTGAGGAGCCTAGGACTGTTAAAGAGGAAATTAATATGCCCGATGCAAATTCCTAGTTGGAAGCCATGAATGAAGAAATGGAATCATTGGAAAAGAATGAAACCTAGGATTTGGTACCTTTTCCTGAAGGAAAAAAGTTTGTTGGATTTAAATGGGTATTTAAGAAGAAGACTAGTCTTGAGGGTAGTGCTGAGAAGTATAAAGCAAGGATGGTTGCAAAGGGGTATTCCTAGGCAGAGGGAATTGATTATGGAGAAATTTTTTCCCCTGTAGCTAAGTTGACATCTATCAAATTTATGCTATCACTTGCATCCATGTATGAATTAGAGATCAAACAAATGGATGTAAAAAAAATGTTTCTTCATGGAGAGCTGGAAGAAGAAATTTACATGTCCCAGCCTGAACACTTCATTGAAAAAGATAAAGAAAACCTAGTTTGCAGATTAAAGAGATATTAGTATGGTTAAAATCAGTCTCCTAGAATGTGGTACCAAAAGTTTGACACATTTGTGTTTTCTATAGGATTTGTGAGATCAAAATCTGATCATTGTGTGTATTTTAAAACTAAAAATGATCGTGTGTTTATTATTACCCATGTGATATGTTGCTCATAGAAAATAGTAAGTCTATGATTTCTGATCTCAAATCTCAGTTGTCTACAAAGTTTGAAATGAAAGATCTGGGTGTAGCGAGGTATATTCTAGGGATGGAGATAACCAAGGATAGAAATGGCAGAAAGATTTGGGTCAGCCAGAGTAAGTACATCAACACTGTTCTTGAGAGATTTGATATGAGTGATTGCTAGCAGCTAGTTGTTCCAGTTACATAGGGAACAAAAATATCTATTGAAGATTGTCCTAAATCTGCTTCTGAGATGGAGGACATGACTAGAGTGCCTTATGCAAGTGATGTCAGTAGTTTAATGTATGTGATTGTATGTACAAGGCCATACATTGCTGAAGCAGTGAGAGTACTCAGCCGATTTATGGAAAATCTAGGAAAGACGCATTAGGATGTTGTAAAGAGAGTGTTTAGATATCTGAGAGGTACCTCAGAATGTGCTTTGTGTTATCATGGAAATTTGGTTGCATCACAAAGAACTATCAATATTTGTGGATATGTGAACTCTGATTGGATGGGGGACACTGACAACAGAAGATCCACCAGTGGATATAATTTCATGTTAAATGGTTGTGCAATTAGTTGGATGAGCAAGCGATAGGTTGTAGTCACTTTATCGATGACAGAGGTAGAATACATGGCAATGACTCATGCCTGTAAAAAAGTTGTTTGGCTCAACCGCTTATGTTCTGATATTGGTTTTAATGTAGGGAAGATCACTATTTTTTGTGATAGTTAGAGTGCCATTTGTTTGGAAAAAAATCCAACTTTCCATGCCAGGATGAAGCATATTGATGTGCAGTATCACTTTGTGAGAGATATGGTGGAGGATGGAAAGGTTTCTTTAGAAAAGGTGGATACTCTGAGAAAATGTCTTTTATGCATTGAAAAAGCTAGTAAGCACGAATAACTTTAGATGGTGTGCAAGTTCAATGGGCCTTGGGGCCTATGATCTTAAATTAATTCAAAGTATGGAGGAAGCAAGTAAGTCTTCGTCAAGTGGGATCTTTTTGGAAAATGTGCCTCAATTTACTGACTTGGACCTTTGTTAAAGGCTTGACGAATTTATGCCCTTATCACTTTAACATGGTGTTCTTAGTTGGTTTGCTTGACCCTTTCATCGCTAAGACTCTGTCTGATTGGGGAGGCTCTAAGGGTTGTCATAGCGATGGGCCAACGAGAGAGGATTTGGTAGATTGTTAGTTGGCCTCGACTTTATCGACATAATAGTCTTCTATCGGTGGAAGGAAATGCTAAGTCTCACCGATGTGCTGATGTCTTGCATCAATGGCTCTTATCAGCTTCATACGATGGTAATGGTTGCTTTCCATGACATCTAAAAGCAAGTACCACTATTTACCTTTTCGTCAAGCGGAATTGGCTGTGCGCATGATGCATAGTATCTTGTCAAAGTGGTGAATGTAGCGAACAGATGGTGAACCCCAATTTTCTTTATGCGAGGGATTGTTCGGCCATGGACACTTGTCTGTGCCTTAGGAGTTCACTGGGGAGTCTAGTGGATGCCACTAGAGATTCCTTGAAGGAGCTCCAAAGGATTCCATGAAGGCCAAGTGGAGTGCACGAGCGGTGGACACGAGGCAATCTCAGAAGCTCGTTCTGGGCGACCTCATGGGAATCTTGGAGATTCCCTCCTGTATGCCCCAAAACCTCCTGAATAGTGGACACGTGCCTTGTGGGACTCGATAGAGTTGGCAATCAGTGTTTTGGTGATAGTGAATTATTGTCGTCCTAGAATATGATGCAACTATTAGCGATGGTGAAGGGTTTTTGAAGCCTGATGACAGTTCACTGATCACTGCTTGGTCAAGTAGTGGAACAAATAGCAATGTGACACGTTGTGATTTGTCATTGGTTGTTTTTGCATCGTTGTTGCAAAACAACATTTATTACTAGAAGTTGGGTTAGTGATAAGTGAATTATTATGTAGTCTCTAGTGATCGTATTTTGGTGATTGGGAGAGCCCGAATTGTTGTTTCTCTATAATGAATTTATTGTGGGGGTGGCTCAATGTAGGTTTGTAGGTGGATCTGATCCAAGATCGATTTGGCGTGTTAGTGAAGAACTAAATTTAATGCACCCTAATTGGTGTTTTTAAAGGGACTTGTAATAGTCGGTCTTGACAAGTAATCTATGTACATATTTGTAGAAGTTAAGCAGGAGAATACTGTAAAGAGGAGTTGGTAGAGCTTTTTATTCACTGTATGCTGAAATAGCATTGTAATAGTGAGCACATGAAAACTCTTATGCTGTTGTGAGCTAAGTATCAGAGAGTGATGGTTGTAACTTTGTATGTAATCTTTTTCTTACTATAATACAAAGTGTTTCTCTCTTGGTGTGGTGGTTTTTTTTCCTAAAAGGGTTTTCCCACATAATTTTGGTGTTATCTCTGAAATCATTTTAGTTCCATTACTCTTGTTTTCCTGCATGTTTTCATCTTAAGTGTTTTAATTTTTAAGATTGGTCTTTTCATGTCTCCTTTGTGGTTTTAGCATTAGGAAAGCGTTTTCGCACCTTTTCTTTTCCTTATAAGAGGGAGTGAGGTAGATAACTATCCATTAGAGATGATTTCAAAATTAGGGGAGCAAAGGAATGGATAGATGAGGATAAAATTATAGAAACTTGTTCCAATGATACTTATTAATAGAAGAAACAACAACTAAAAGGGGGAATAACAATAAAAGGGGAAAACTAACTAACTATCTACAAATCAAGGTTGTTGAGTTAGTTGAACTGCTTTAAGTGGATTTCACTAATTGGAATATTCAACGCATTGCCTTCCTCATTTGCTAACTCAAACATAATTCCCTACCTATTGCTGATGATGCAAAAATGTGTTCTTGAAAGGGAATCAAATTCCACATGCTGACCTATCCTTGACTCCCTTTCGTCATATTTTAGAACCAAGTCTCCCATACCAAAACTAGGGTTAGATACCTTTTTTCCAAACCACTCTTTCACTACTTGTTGGCAGCCTATCATTGCATCACTACCTTGCTCTATTTCTTCTTGAAGACCAAGTAATTCCATTAAGCTAACCTCTATTTCTCTTATTTTCTCTATTTTGCAAGCTTTTAATAACTATAGAGCAAGTATATGCATTGAAATAGGCATGAAAAATTCCTTCTCATACACCAATTCATATCTAGGGATGTCTTCAAAATTTGTTTAGAGGTGATCTAATCATCCCACAAAGTTGTTTCAAACTATCTATGCCACTCCTTCTATCAATCGACACCCATTCCATTGATCAAACTTATGAGGTTCTTGTTCATTGATTCAACCAACCTATTCCCTTGTGGGTAGTAGATGGATGATTTTTTTAGAAAGCACAATTCTTTAGTATAAATTATTAAATATTAGAACTAAGGAATGCCCTTGTATTATTGGATATGATTGTCCTCAGATGATCAAACCTTTTCATTAACTCTTCCAAGAATTTTAGGACAACATTTTTATTTCCTTCTTTCAAAGGAACTCCTTTTGTCTATCTTGTGAATTAGTATGTGGCCTTGAGTATCCACTTATGGTCTATGCTAGATATGGGGTTGATCATCCCAATAAAATCTAGGCCCCACTATGTGAAAGGCTAATCAATCATGATGCATTCAATAACTTTGTTGAATTCTTCTACTTGCCTACAAAAAAATGGCATTGCTGACATGTTTTAACCGCTTGAAAAAAAATGAAAATGAATTTAGCTAGTAGTTACTAGTATGCATGATCTTAATTGTAGACATTTTTATTGAGAAATTTCCTCCAGAGCAGTAAAATGGATATCTTGTAGGATTTTGTGGGCTTGGTGGTTGTCGACACACCAATATGACCCCATCAAAGTTCCCTTTGAATAGGTCTCCTTGAACTAGTGTAAAAATAGTTCCCTGTAACCTATAGAATATCTTCTTGTGCATAATGAAAGCATACACTTACTAACTAGTTTCCATAAAGTAGGTCCTATCAGTGATCCAAGACCCATTGATTTCATATGAGCTCACTAAAACTACTTTCTTTCTATCTTGCTCATATTTCGAGACATCTATGCATTGGGATGAATACTCATTAATTCCTCTTCCATTGATCACCTTGGTCGCTCTGACTTTGACATCATATTCTAGGGTCTTAGTGGTCTAATCATATTAACCCAAATGGAAGAGGAGGGAAAAGGTGAGAACCTCATTGAATTTTGTTGAAGAACCTTGTGAGGATATGAGACTAACTATAAATTCATTAATAAGTAGGCTCTCACCATAATTAAAGGTCTCAAGAAGATCAGGCACCTCATGGTGAGAAGCAAGGTAATGATATATGTGGTGCATTCTATCATCAGATAATACATCATGTAGGGAGAAATTACTAATAAGCTTCCCACTAGGAGGTGCCTAATTTTCTTGAGACCTTTAATTATAGCGAGAGCCTACTTATAAATGAATTTATACTTAGTCTCATATCCCCACAAGGTTCTTGTCCAAAATGCAATGAGGTGCTCACATTTTCCCTCCTCTTCCTTTTGGGTTAATGTGACTTCCAAATTGTGTTCACTCCCATAAACATACATGAAAAACTCCTTCGAGAATTAAGGATTGACTAGTACGAGAGTCGTGGATATTTCCTCATTGATATTTTCAAAAAAAAACCTTCTTGTTGTGGTCCATTTTAAATCCTATTCTTTCTTAAACATTAATATAATTAGCCTTACTAGCCTGGCAATGGCAGATATGAATCAACTAACAAAGCCGACTTTTCCTAGGAAATATTGGACTCCCTTCTTATTAATTGGGAAATTTAAGTCCCTCATGGCTTTCACACTATCTGGATAAATAAAAATTCCCTCCTTAGACACAACATATCATAGTAATTTTCCTTGTGGGATTCCAGAGATGTATTTCTTGGGGTTGAGAGATACCTCAAACTCTTGGAACCTTTAAAAAAACTTCTCCAAATGATCGAAGCAATCCTCCTTTTTCTTAAATAACATTGTGAGATCATTCAAGTAGATAAGGTGATTATGTTGATGGGCCCTAGAAATTTGTGTCCATGGCTCACTAAAATGTAGCCCCTACATTAGATAGGCCAAAAGGAATTTTCACATAAGAAAAGATTCTGCACTTTGAAGTGAAAGTAGTTTTATGTTGATCCTCCTCTCTAACCCATACCTAGTTATACCTGGAGAATATATCAAGAAGAGACAATATTTTCACACCGAAATTGTCTAGAGGATCAGTTCCATGAAAGGAAGGGGATAGTGATCATTTAGAGATGTATTTTTCAAGTCTCTAAAATCTATGTCAAGTATAAATTAAATATTTTTCATAATTACAAGAACTAGATTAGACACCCATGTTGAATGCTTGATGTGGTATATTATCATTCAATCAATTAATTTCCTTCGCTCCTGAGCCATAAGAGATGCAAATTTTTTACTTACCAACCCTTTCTTTTGGAAGATAGGATTGGCTCACTTGACTAGACCTATTGTGTGTTGGATGACCTCATGATCATAACCCTTTAGGTCATCATTGGTCTAGGCAATGACCCCTTCTTAATTTTTATACAAGGATAGAAATCAATCCTTATTTCCTTGGGAAACATTCTTTCCCACTTTTAATTTTTTCCATTTCCTACATCAAGCCCAAAGTAGTCACTTTTGTTCAAAAAAATCTTTCATTTTTCATTTATTGCATCATCAGAATCAAATAGATTCTCAAGAGTGATCAGGCCTTTTGGAAGGTTATTAGACTTTAGTTGAATGACTTGATATCTTAAGGATTATTTAATATTTGGCTACAACTTCTTTGTAAATTTGCATGACTACTAGAGAAAAATGTCAATTTGGGCATCACTCTAATCATCATCTAGAATGGGGGTCTGATAATCACTCACACCACCTACTCGTTAGTTTGCAAATCTATCATCAGATTGAATTGAGAGCTAATTACTACCATTATTTATTCTTCTATGTTCATGGATCTAGGAGTAATCTAGATGTTAAAGGCTATAAATGATTCAATTAAATCCCATAGCCCATGGTGGTAATATCTCATGCTGACATTCTTTAAAGTTGTGGTCTATCTTACTTGCTTTGCTACTAGTTTTGAATCCCCAAACACTCCTAACTACTTGAAACCCATTATCTCAACAAGGTCAATGCCATTGGTCAGGGCTTCACACTCGACTTAATTACATGTGTAGATAAAATAGAAGTGGAAGACCCTAAGGGTCTCCTTTCTAAATGGAGACATCAAACGGATGTCAGCTCTAGAGGTGGTCTTGTATTTCACACCATCAAAATACAAGGCCTAGAAATTAGACTCATTTTTAGATTCCTTTCTCTAATCCTCTTTCCTCTTCATAACTTAAGGGATAGCTTGGTTCTCATTGTGGATTACATTGGTCCTAAGGTTGATAGAATCAAAGTTTTTGAATGATTCATTTTAGATGAATTCATTGATGAGGACCTCCTCTTTCAAGATCTTGTTGTTAGAAAATCATTATTATTAAAGATTTTGTATGAAATAATTTATTTCTTTGATAAAGATGTGTGTAATACTTCAAAATTAATCATGGCATCATTGAAAATGTGTTTTGGGTGTAGTGGATTTGAGAGCATCTTCATTTTGGAATCATATTCGATCCTTAGGATCAATTGAGACCAATCTAAAGATAAGTAATCACAAATATTGGCTATGAAATCTCTTGAAAAACATAACCTGAAGACTAGAAGAATATCAATCACCAATACTTCTTGGGGCATTGTGATACAAGATAAAGAGTACAGGGTCAAAGTAAGAGCATTGATAACACCCATGGTTTGGACCTTCTTTCCATCTAATTTCATTAAACATTTATCGAAAGGTTCATATTGAAGCTATAGTGTGTCCTTAATCTACTCGGGCATCACTATTGTGTTGGTTCTAGAATCAATTATAGAATTGTGCAACAACCTGTCCTCCAAAATGAGAGTTAAATAAAATGGGGCTGGTTTACATTTACTTAACCCTACTTTGGACATTTAATGAATGTGGATTTTGCATGGGGCTATGCATTCCTATTTCTTTATTTATCCTTGGTTTTCATTAGCTCCAAAATTAGGTTTCCTTGTATAGGCTTCTATTGGTCTTTCAATGCCTCGTGTAGGAGTGATTTTTTCATGATAATTGACAAGGAATCCTAAAGAGATACATTGGATGGGGCCTTCTTCAACTTATCAACCACATTAAATGACCTTTGAGGTTGGATCTTGGGCTCTTTATATTACACTATTTCACTTCATTCATGATACTTTAGGGGTTATGGTTGAGGCCATGAAAAAGTGTTTGAAATCTTGGTTGACTTATTCTTAGAGTGGGTGTAATAGTATTATTGGACTTATAGGGATTTTATCACAGGGGTCTTGTTTTCATAAACTACATCCTCCCCTTCTACCCATGAGAATAATTCGTGTTTTGGGGCTATCTCCTCTTCCTTCTCTAAGGACATATCCTATACCTAAGCCATTAGGACAACATTTTCAATACTTGGGGATTGGTATCAATGAGGAGGTGAATCAAGTGTGCTCTCTTTTATTCATTGCTCAATGACCCTCTACTGCAAAATGATTCTTAGAAAATTTTGGGGTGTATGTGTGTCATTGCATGAAAAAACCATGAATTTCATTCATCCACCAAGATTTTTTGGATGGAAACAAATTTCCTATGTGTATTTTGCAATTCTATTTGTAGAGGAGTATGAACCAAGATGATCTAATTTGCGGGTTGGGTTTGACAATAAAACCTCTACCCTCCATGGTACAAGTTATGCTGATATGAAAACTTCCCACCTTAATAATTCTAGAATGGGGGCTTTAAAGGCATATATTGCTACCTTTTGAAGTTTATGATCTCATTTTAAAAGTTTCTCATAATACTTTTCATATCATTCATCTTTGCGGCTATCGTCAATGAAGAAGACATGCTTGATTGAGTAGAAAGATATATGTACATGGGAGAAACAACTTGAGAGGTATTGTGAACTTCCTCTTGTGGTGGAATTAATATTTTGAAAAATATAGATATTTGACATCATAGGGAGAGTTTCTCAACATATATCAATTTATTCTTCACCTTGATAGCTATTTCATACGCATTTGGTAGTGTATGGCTTCCTAGACAGTGAATCATTACACCTATATCTAAGTTGAAGGTTTTAAGATAGAAGACGATGGCCATATGAATAGACGGTTAAGCCACTATTGGGATCCTTCACTAGGTCTCATGGAACCTGGCATTAAAATTGATAATAGCCTCTTGTAGGGCTCTTTTGATAGTTATTACCTTTTGGAGGATAGATGACTAGTCTCCTTTCTCATTGAATTAGTCAAAGAATATATTGCCCTGTTCATCCCAAGTGATGATGGAGTTGGGTGGAAAAGATTGATACTAGTCAAGAGCTATTCCCTTGAAAGAGGTAGCCAAAAAACTCAAGGCCATATTCTGCTCCATGACATGGTGCATGCTACAAACATTCACAACATCCTAAATATTTTCTCTAGTATTCTTACAAAAAATCCATGTGAACATATAGAGAACCTACAAGGCATTGACAATAATAGGATCCCATGCAACCCGAGGATAGTATAGGGATGAGTGGACTACCACTATTCCATGCTAATGCAACCCCTCAAAAAATTTCTTGGTTCCACCATAAAAAGTATGAAAATTCTTGCTTGGTCCCTTGATTATGATTTTAGGTCATATTCTCATCACTATGATAGGTGTAGACACTAAAAATAGCTTAATTGATATCATGCACTCGATCTCGATTCACTAACATCATATCTTCTTGAATCACCTCTTTACTAACAAATTAATTGAATAATCCATATTTAATTAACTCATCAAGTTTCCTCTTTTAATTAAATAAGTCAAAATTATTTGATTAAATCACCATCTTCTTTTTATTAAATAAATCATTTTATTTAATTAATCCTAATATTTCTCTTTGATTAAATAAATCAATTCTATTTAATTAATCCTAATATTCCTTTTTGATTAAATAAATCAATTTTATTTAATTAAATCCTAATGTTCATCTTTTCAAATAAATCATTTTATTTAAGAAATCCCTCTCCTTTAAATTGAATAAATTAACCTTTATTTGACTTAAATTCTAATGTCGTCTCCTTTAATTAAACAAATCAAACTTTATTTAATTAAATCTAATGATAAGTATTCCTTTCATTTTGATTTACATAAATCGAAAAATCTAAGTCAAATGTCAAATCAAACTAATCTCCACCTAAATTAATTAAATTCTAATTAACTCTAACTCTAATCCATCAATTCCTCTAGATTTTGCAACTTGCACATGTAAATGAATTTAATTGATTTATAAAAATGTTCTATTTTTATTCAAAAGGGCATCTCATCAGAATATTCCTCCCATTTGAATTCTCCCTCCTAAAAGGACTTGTCCTCCAACATGGCACTTAAGTTTCTTACAAGTCCCTTTTCTTGAGCCAAGTGGCATTAATTTCTCTTCCACATCTTCCTCCACAAGCCATCTTTCAAATTTTAAATTTCCACCTAATTGCAATTATTTGCACATTGACCAAAATGTGCACAACCTCCCTTCAATAACATGTTGACAAGTGACACATTGTTATTGGTTCATTTTTAATCCCACATCCCTCATGTTTCTCATTCCTCCATCCTTCTCTCCTATAAATAGAGAGTTCCTCTATTGATTTTTGGATCCACAATCTTAGGTATTTTCATCCAGAACTTTATGCAAGGTCATTATTTTCATATTTTAGGAAAGATTCATCCATTGGTCGTCATATTTTCATTGGATTTTGTCAATCTTAGCTAGGTTATGGTCAAATTTTCATCAAGCAACACAATTATCAACAATCTTCATCAAGGATTTGCAAGGAATTGGGAAAGGGCTTCTTTCCACATCACAGAAGCACTAATTCCCCCATGGGATGCTGGTTTGAGTGTTCTTGTAAAAACTAAAAATAAAACGATTTATATCGTGCACTCGATCCTCATTCACTAACATCATTTCTTCTTAAATCACCTTTTTACCAACCAATTAATTGAATAATACTTATTTAGTTAATTCATCAAGTTTCCTATTTTAATTAAATAAATCAAATTTATTTGATTAAATCATCATCTTCTTTTAATTAAATAAATCATTGTATTTAACTAATCCTAATATTCCTCTTTGATTAAATAAATAAATTTTATTTAATTAAATCCTAACATTCATCATTTTAAATAAATAACTTTATTTAATAAATTCATCTCCTTTAAATTGGATAAATTAACCTTTAGTTGACTTAAATTCTATTGCCATCTCCTTTAATTAAAAATATCAAAATTTATTTAATTAAATCTAATGATCATTATTCCTCTCATTTTGATTTAAATAAAGCCAAAAATCTAAGTCAAATGTCAAATCAAACTAATCTCCACCTAAGTTAATTATATCCTAATTAACTCTAACTCTAATCCATCAAATCATCTAGATTTTGCAACTTGCACATGTAAATTAATTTAATTGATTTATAGAAATATTCTATTTTCATTCCAAAGGGCATCTCATTGGAATATTCCTCCAATTTGAAATCTAACTCCCAAAAGGACTTATCCCCGAACATGGCATCTAAGTCTTTTACAAGTCCTTTTTCTCGAGCCAAGTGGAATTAACTTCTCTTCCACATCTTCCTCCACAAACCATCTTTCAAATTTCAAATTTCCACCTAATTTCATTTATTTCAACATTGACCAAAATGTGCACAACCTCCCTTCAATAGCATGTTGACAAGTAGCACATTGCTATTGATTCATTTTTAATCCCACATCCTTCATATTTTTCATTCCTCCATCCTTCTTTCCTAGAAATAGAGAGTTCCTCTATTGATTTTGGATCCACAAGCTTAGGCATTTTGATCTAGAACTTTATGCAATGTCATTATCTTCAGATTTTAGGCAAGATTCATCCGTTCTTCATCAAAATTTAATTGCATTTTGTCAATCTTAGCTAGGTTGTGGTCAAATTTTCATCAAGGCTTTGCAGGGAATTGGGAAAGGGCTTCTTTCCACACCAAAGAAGTACCAAATCCCCATGGGATGCTGGTTTCAGTGTGCTTGAGCAATATTTGACAGCTTTATTTGGTTTATTTCACTTTATTTCTTGTTCTTGGCATTTGAATGAATTACATGGGGAATGTTATTTTAGATGTGTTTATTGGCTAACATTGTGTTGTTTGATGATTTTTGAATAGATCTAAAGCAGCCATTCATATTTTGGTGCTAGAAGGAGGGCACAAATCTCAAAATTAACATATTTTTTGGCAATTTCCATCATTTTTCTCTCTTTTTTGTCTTTCCAAGACATAGAGCGATGCTGGGCCAAATAGTTACTCCATCAGTGTCTCTATTTTTACATAGAGTGACACATTTTTATTATATCTATGCTAATGTCTCAAATAGCGATGTTGATCATGTTCAAATGGTGATGCCTTTTTTTCTTGCTTTTGCACTCAATCTTAAAATGGTCATATCTTGGTCATATTTTGGTCTTTTTTGAATATTTTTTATTTTGAAATGGGGTAGAAATTCATAAGCTATCAAATGGTGTAGGTTTTTTTCAACTTTTATTGAGTTAATATTTTCAACTTTTCACCTAAAGTCAAAATCACATTGTAGCTTGGTCTAAATTTTAGGGTGTTATGCTTAATAATTCATCTAACCCTCATATCTTCTTGTTTCTTGATTTCATCTAAATTTTTGAGCATGGCTTCCAAGTTTTAAGAGGAGAATGGAGCATTGAAGTGAAAGAAAAAGCATTTGATATCCATTGTCTAGGAAAAGAAGAAAACAAACAGAGCTTGTTATGACACTTTATTTTTGATGATTGTAACAAGTGTTTTTAAACACTTTGGGTGAAATTATAATCCCATTTTAAGGATATTGTTATCTTCAAGTTTTTAGAACTTAAATAAATTTCATTTGGTTTTTAAAAAAGAACAAGAAAAGGGTTAAAAATAACCTTAGGAACTTACTAGATTTGGTTTTGGATCTAAAAATTGAACAAGAAAACTTCACACTTCATCTTGGTGCTATAAAAAGAATCCATTACTGCTTTGAGGTCTAAAATGAACATGTGTTTTTGTGTTTTGTAATCTCTTTTACAAAATAATATCATTTAAAAGGCGTATGCACTACTCTCATGCTTCACGGTGATCTTGAGAATCAAAATTCTTTTGGTGATATTAAGTTGTATAAAAGATTAAATCCACAGTTCAATTTGGATTTCTTAAAAATTGAACAAATCATGTTAGTGTGAAGAAAAAGGAATTGTGTGTTCTCCCACCTAAATGCGTTAGGTGGTCAAACTACAAATGCACTTCTTTGCTATTGTTCACCTTTACAGGGCCTACCTGGTGGGAAAAAGTAATCACCCCAAGGAATGACCCAACCAAGAACATGCTAAAGCCAAGTGACTGCCACCCGGTATATAAGTGTGGGTACTTGAGGAAAGTTCAAGTATCACAAGGATTTTTTCTACAAGAAGGGTAGCAATGGTCTATTTCCGTATGGATGATCCCCCATGAACTGAATGCCTATACTAGAAACTTTTTTTATAGAGTAAAAATTCCCTATATATTTGTTGGTGCAAGAACGGTCATTCTAAATTCATCCCATGTGCTTGTGGTTCAAAGTAGAGATGAAAAGTTCATCATGGGAGATTCATGAGAACTGACTCTTGGCTAACCTAAGAAGTGTGCATCATGGAGGGGAAATAGTGTGGTCAAGCTTCTTATCATCTTATTTGAATAAGCACAACTGGATTTATCCAAGTGTGAATTCAAAAAATATTGTCTCTTTCTATCCTAGGGTTGTGCATCATTTTGGAAACAAAACACATTGCTTGGATCCAAAATCTTGAAAACAAACATTCAACAAGGACAACAGATTTCAAACCCCTTTAGTAAAAGAAAATAACTTTGAAAAATCCAAGTGCTACTCCTTGTCCCTAGGGATTTTATCATTAGAGGCTTCTAAGTATTTGGATTTATATCTAAATTTTTCCTCTAAAGTCAACATTAAGAAACTATTCTCTTGAAACCTTGAATTTCACAAAGTGGACCTTATGGAATGAAAAGGAATTGAGGCATAGACATTGTTGGGGATACGAAGTCATTTTTTTCATCAAGATAGACATCTAAGATAGGAGTTCCTTAGTGATTTCAATTTAAAATCACAAAAAAGACACAAAACAACTATGTCATAAATCAAAAATAGGCACAGTGAATCCCCCATTGATCCTACTAAGGAAAGTAAATGCAAAACAGTAAAAGATTCAACACAAGCATTGATTCAAGAACATGAATCAGACAACCATGAAAGGCAAAAAAATAATGACACACAGATATACGTGGGAAAAACCCTTTCGAGTAAAAAATACCACCCTCCAAAACACTCAGCTCACATGTATTATTCAGTAACTAAAATGGTTACAATACAAAACTAGAGCTATGCTCTTCATGACAATACACCTTGTCCATCTAGAGAATATAGGAAACAACAAAACAAAATCTTCATATAGATACAATGTCCTCCATGGCATAGTGTGTAGATTCCCTTCAACTCCTCACAAATGACTATCTCAGCTAGCCTCACAGCCAGCCTAGCCTCTCAGCCTCCTTAGATTTAAATCTTTGCAAAACTAAGAGACCAAGTGTTCATAGTTAGGACCGCTCGAACACTCTCAACCTCTCTCTATTATCGCTCATCATCATTATCGATCTTCACACCAAAATACATATCCTAAGTGCCAACCTATTCAACCCAACAAAGCCTTCAATGGTCATCAAGATAATAAATTATCCACCTGCAAGCACCCATACTTCACTGATAACGTGCATCAATGAAACAACATGCATCGAGTTGTGTAACATTAAACAGTTTGTTGAAAACATGTTCCTCAACCTCCATTCAATAATGCAGCCCAATCATAATCAGGAAATAAAGCTTCGGCCAACCAGATCATAAATATCTTCCACTTCTCACCATCTCATTCATCTATCATTGTACTAACATCTGGTCAAACCAATCTAACTCGATCAACCAAGTTTCGAGCTTATCCGAGCTCTTACCGTGTTACCGTTGAGCCCACATGACCTAGTCGCGGTACAAAGGTGAGCTCACCCGAGCTCACCCTGCCTTCAACCTCGCTATCGCTGCCCTATTGGGCTCACCTCATAGTATGGCAGTAAGCCGTCTAGGTTCACACCTTGACTCCACCACACTATCGTGCACCTGTCTTAGTCGCTTCACGCTATGGCGGTGAGCTCGCTTGACCTTACCCAACCATCTACCTCGCTACCGTTGCCCTATCTGTCTCACCTCATGGTATGGCGGTGAGCTCGCCCGAGCTCACCCAACCATCTACCTCGCTACTGTCGAGCTTAACTGGCCACCCTATGGTATGGTGGTAATAGCTGGCATTGACTGCCATCTCCATTGCACTACCGTTGACCTTCCTGAGCCTCCCTACGGTGTGGCGGTAACCGCTAGGCCAACTGCTAGTGGTCTCACCATGACCACTGTGGTGAGAGGACCCACCACCTGTGGTATGGCAGTAACCACCAAGTCCACCATTGGTGGTCTCACCATAGACACCGCAGTAATAGGACCCACCACCTGTAGTATTGTGGTAACCACTAATAACATCATTGGCAGTCTCACCGTGATCAACACGGTGAGAGGGACCATGGCTAGCGATATGGCGGTAACCTCTGAGATAGGACGTTGGTGGCCTTACTGTGCCATTGTGGTTAGTGAACTCACCACGCATAGTAAGGCGGTAATCGCTAGACAGAAACCGCCTAGACCAAGCTAGACCACTACGGTAAAGGCCAGAACATGAAGGAAAACTCCAAGTATTCAAGCAAAATGCCAAAAATGTTGAGGCATAATTTCCCAACAATATCCCACTTGCCGAAGACTTTCAGGCTTCCTTCAAACTCCCAAACAAGGACCAAAACCATGATTCCATGCTCCAACCAAGACCCCTGCAATGACATCAAAAAATTCCACCATCTTAGGCTACAGCTCCAAACATCCAACATAGGAAAAGGAACAAGCCAAGGCATATATGCACCAATGTATGGAATACAAGCATCTGATCCTTCAAGCAAAAAAGGCACCAAAATAGCAACAACAAATGAAGCACAACACAAACACAAAAAGCCATTCTCCAGAACAAGAAACCAACTAGCTAGAACAACAACCATAAAACTAATTGCCCTCCATCCAATTGATCAAACCCACACGACTGAAAAACCAACACCCACACCTTGTGTTGAATCATCTAACCACCCATACCTCAAAGGTATTAACATCAGTAAACTCATGCCATCATAGAACCAACCCAACAACAAAAAAAAAAAGTAACATGTGTCAATCTGTAAAAAATACCAAACACATCTAGGTACTCCCACTGCAAATGTACTATCCAGATGAGTGCAAACAAAGCACCATCACACATGATCCAGGCATACTAGGTCCACCAATCACTTGGACAAAGAAATGAGGAACCATGTATTTTTGAGGAACAACCACATTGATCTGCACCACCTGCAACCACCTACTACAAGAAACTTTTCTCTCGGCTATCTTCCATAGTTCTTCCAAAATCCTCCATATCCAACTAAAGATAGAGGCACATGAACCTTCGTGTCATCACCCAAGTGATAACATATGACCACAAACTATGAACAACTCGGCTCCACAAAGGAATCTCACATCTAAAGTCATATGAAAACAAACATACAGGAAGAAAAGACCAAAATAGAGAGGAACAACAAACCAAAACATGTAGCATCCTCCTGCAATCATTTTTAAATGCCATCTATCTCAAGAATGATCTTCTTCACATCCCAAATGGAAAAGCCAAAACAACACCCAACTATTCCATGAATTTAAGCACATCAAAGAAGATCAAACCCACCCATATAACCATCTCCTATCAGTCCTCAAAGGGAACAAGGAGATACACAATGCTATCCACCTTTCATTATGAATCCTCTAGAATATTAAAATAACTCAAGATTCATATCCATGAAAGATAAAGCATAAAACATATCTAAAAGATATAATGGGTGAATACCTTTCAAATAAACTTCATTATCGAGCAGACCAAGAAGAAGAGAAAAGATGCTCCTCCAAGATATACAAGCCACCGTGACTTACCCAAGAGAAATTTCCTTCATGGTGTCTGTTGAACTCACATTCAAACATGGTGTAGGCTACTTGGAATTTTAGTTGTAACAAGAAAATTCTCACAAGAATTCCAGCCTCACCTTATTCTCCATGAGTATCAGCAACCTGTCATCTCATGCTGACTCCAGTTTGCAATATTGTAGAAACCATGAAGTCCACCAACATAAGACCAATGCACTCAAAACATAGAGAAACCCCAGACCATTGTCAAAGCTCCACAACCTAGGAATAGGAACTTATCATGAAACCATTATCTACTCATCTCCATTAGTAGATACCATGCTTCAAGTGAACTATCCATGATCTCAAGAGAAAAGAAACATGCGGAAAATCTAATACACAAGCAAGAGTATACATGACATAAAGAAAAACAACTCTAAACCAACGTCACTTTTCAAGCACCACCAACATCTCAGTCAAAGACTACCAAGGTCCTCCATGGCTCCAAGATGCTACACATCTTCAAATAGTGACCATGCAGATACGAAAGAAACTCTCCTCCAACAACGAGATCTAAGAATCCCTCTAGGAGCATCTGCAACACCAAAGAAAATTATCCACCACAAGTGATGAATCTAGAGTCATTACTAAAGCTCCCACTGAACCATGACACTGAGCTCTCCAAGCACCATGACCAAACATCTGTTGATCTGAAAACCTCTAGGTACAAAACAACAATATGTCCATCGGACAACAACGCCAAACTACACCAAGATCACCAAATCACATAGACCACACCATCACTGTTAGAAGCTTACATAAGGTAGTGTATCCAACTCTCCATGACAACGTGACTCTCATGCTTCAGGTCCCCATCACTGACTATTCAGGTATGCAAATGCCATTCCTCCTCTCATCTCAAAACAACCATGCCAATGCACAAGTGACCACAGACAAGGTCAGCTAACATATCTGCACCACACAGTTACAACCTCATGGATATAGACAATCCACTTCCGAGTTGTCTCACAACAAAAATGTAGGTAAGGACATCCCACAACATTGCACAAATTGTGGATGCAACCAAATGAAAACCTGCAAATCTATAATTGCACTAGAAATTGCAAAATTGATATCATCAAAGAGAACATCCAAAGAAGACAAAAAGGACTCAAACACTAGATCAGGAATAGATCTGATTTTTTAGTCACATCCACAACTCAAACACCATAGTCTAAGAAAACCAACAAAGAAAACATCACAAGAATGTTGAATGAAAAACACATACAAAACACTCCCATGTAGAGAAGACATCACACCTCCTCAAAACATGTGGAACAAAAAACTATCTCATCGAGTCACACCCTAGAGGCCAGGGTCTAGAAGGTAGTTAAATAGCAGCTCCACACCGCACAAGTTTTCCTTGACCATTTAAAACCTACAAAACCATAGTGTTTATAAAATACCCACGCATCTCCATATTCACTGCTCATCTGGACAACTCAGGAGTCTACACATAGCCATCACGGTTAACCAAAACAATGAAAAACATGAAAATGCATTATAGAAATTTTGAGAAAATCTACAAAAAACCTTTAGAGCCAAAGACATGAATCTGAACAATGCAAGTGCAAGACACATGTAAAAATAGAACAACAGGTGCATTTCAGACCAGTTCCAAAAAACCATAGTCATGCACAAGCATACGAGAGAGCCAGACTATCCAAAAGTTGTAGACCACCAGGATCAACTTCATAGCTACCATGCAATCAGAGCACCAGAGAAACTACCTTTAGTGCTAAGTCAAAAACACCCAACACAAGCACAACTCTCCATAGCTTATCAACAACACAAGAAATTCCATATAGCCAAGGAGGCTCTCACATAGACAGCTGGTTTGAACATGACACTTTGTTGCAACACAACCACAAGCACTTCTCATGCCCTTTGCATTAGGAACTTTGCTACTGGCCAGGAGCCTCAGACCATGTTGCCACAACATGACCAATTCTAGTCATCTCCAATGTCTTTCAAACTGTGTGTTGAATCAAAGAAGCACACAGTTCCACTCATCAAAGGATAAATCACCAATTGATTTCTCCAGACTTCCTCAAGCTTGCTACACTAAGAAATCAGCACAAGAGAAACCTAGAACTTCAGCAAAAAGGAGAAGACTTTGATACCACTGGTTGGTATCACCAAGCTTTGACCTCCTTCAACCAACTCTGATACCATTTGTTGGTATCAAGAGAAACAAGCTACTACCTCTGATACCAATTTTTGGGGATACGGAGTCAGTTCTATCATCAAGATAGACATCTAAGATAGCAATGCCTTAGTGATTTCAATAAATCACAACAAAGACACAAAAAAACTAACCCATAAAGCAAAAATAGGTACAGTGAATCCCCCATTGATCCTACTGAGAAAAGTAAATACAAAAAAATAACAGATTCAACACAAGCATAGATTCAAGAACATGAATCAAACAACCATGAAAGAAAAACCAATATGCACACACAAATATACATGGGGAAAACCCTTTAAGGTAAAAAACCCCACCCTCCAAAACACTCAGCTCACATGTATTATTCAGTAACTAAAACTATTACAATAAAAAACCAGAGCTATGCTCTTCAGGAGAATACACCTTGTCCATCTAGAGAATACAGGCAACAACAAAACAAAATCTTCACATAGTTACAATGTCCTCCATGACATACTATGTAGATTCCCTTCAACTCCTCACAAATGACTGTCTCAGCCAACCTCATCGCTAGCCTAGCCTCTCAGCCTCCTCAAGTTTACATCTTTGTAGAACTGAGAACCAAGTGTTCACGATCAGGACTGCTCGAACACTCTCAACCTCTCTTTGTTATCACTCATCATCATTATTGATCTGCACACTAGAATACATATCCTGAGTGCCAACCTATTTAGCCCAACAAAGCCGTCAACAGTCATCAAGATAGTAAATTATCCACTTGCAAGCACCCATACTTCACTAATAATGTGCATCGCTGAAACAACATGCATCAAGCCGTGCAACATTAAACAGGTTGTTGAAAACATGTCCATCAACCTCCATCCAATAATGCAGCCCAATCATAATCAAGAAATAAAGCTTCAGCCAACCAGATCATAAAGATCTTCCATGTGTCACCATCTCATTCGTTTATCACTGTACTGACAGTCGATCAAAATGGTACAACTTGGTCAACCGAGTTCCGAGCTCATCTGAGCTCTTACCGCATTACTGTTGAGCCCACATGACCTAGCCATGGTATAGTGGTGAGATTGCCTAAGCTCACCCTGCCTTGAACCTCGCTACTGTTGCCCTATCGCACTA
Organism: Sequoiadendron giganteum; assembly: GCA_007115665.2. Taxonomy (NCBI): domain Eukaryota; kingdom Viridiplantae; phylum Streptophyta; class Pinopsida; order Cupressales; family Cupressaceae; genus Sequoiadendron; species Sequoiadendron giganteum. The sequence continues at coordinate 415,228,798 of CM021110.1, read as the reverse complement.
GCCTCGTGGTATGGTGGTAAGCCATCTAGGTTCACACCCTGAATCCATCACAATACTGCACCCCTATCAAAGTTGCCTCATGGTATGGTGATGAACTCGCCCGAGGTCACCCAGCCATCTACCTCGCTACCACCGAGCTCAAATAGCCACTGCATGATATGGCTGTAACAGCTTGCACTCAACGCCATCTCCATTGTGCAACCGCTAGCCTTCCTGAGCCTCCCTGCGGTGTGGCAGTAACTACCAAGCCAACCATTGGCGGTCTCACCATAGCGATCACAGTGAGAGGACCCACCGCTCGCGATATGGTTGTAACTGTTGAGTGCACCATTGGTAATCTCACCACGGTATGGTAGTAACCGCCAAGAACACCACTGGTGGTCTCACTATGATCATCGTGGTGAGAGGGACCATGGCAAGTGGTATGGTAGTAACCACTGAGCTAGGTCGTTGGCAGCCATATCATGCCCGGTAAGGCGGTAACCATCAGACATAAACCACCAAGACCAAGCCTGACCACCGCGGTAAAGGCCAAAACATGAAGGAAAATGCCAAGTCTTCAAGGGAAAGGCCAAATACGTTGAGGCATAATTACCCAATAGACATTCAGTTTTAAACTTAAGAAAAACATTGGATGTGGTAAAAGAAATTCATTAATCAAGATGAAATCAATTGAAACCCACACATGTTCTGGTTAATCTTTTATCTTAGGGTCTTTTCAAAAAACATTGATATTTTGGTGCGAAATACTCTTATGGAAAAGCATGTTGTTCAAAACCTTGGTCTTGTAAACAAGTCCTTAGGTTCACTTAGGATCAAAACAACCAATCATTTAATCCATCTCAAACATTAATCAAATCCCATTTCACAAATAACTTTTGGAACCTTGGAAAAATAATTCATATTAGACTTTTGGTAAATCTCTCAATCAAAATAAAAATCCCCTTTGTTTGGCTAAGTGCGTATGGATGAATCCTTCCTCGTATATTTAGTTAAATTCTCATCCTCTTGGATAAGTTTATGCTAAGGTAACATCCAAAATCTTGGGATTCACAAGTCCATCATTGAATTCAAATCAAGCCAAATCCTAAATTCTAGAATTGATCCAAAGTTCCTAAAAGTTTAAACACCCATATAACTCACCCTTTCATCTTTCATCTCATCATTAGTCCTAAACACTTTAGAGGTTCACTTTTGCAACAAGATCAAAACACAAGAAAAAAATGGAATATAAACTTGATTCATACATCATTAGTGGTCTAAATCAACCAAACTATCAAAGCCTTACAATTCCAATTAATTATCAAAACTTACATTTATGCAATCCATACATGGGATCATTATCTCCTACAAACCTCAATGGTACAAAAATGTGAGTATTCCCAATCTAAATGTTGGAACACCTTTCTCTATGGTAGATTTAAATCAAAGTACAAACCTACAAATCTATCAACTAAACAATCAATGCATGAGTCTTCAACAAAAAAACATTATCCCACCAAATCCCTATATGCCAAATGTGAATATACCAAGTAAAATTTTAACAAACATGAACATTTCAAATCCACACTTGGTAAAATTTGGGATAGATATGTTTGTGAATCATACAAATATTGTTCAAATTCCAAAAAATATGCTAAAAAATCCATGTATTGATCCAAGTCAAGGTAACCTCATGCAAAATCAAAGTTACCCAAATCAAAGAAATGTGTTTCCCAACCAAAAAAATGTTCCATGTCAAGGTATAATCACACCAAATCAGAACATTGTCCAAAATAAATTTGTCCATCATCTCATGCAAACACCACAAGAATACATTCCAAATATGCTTGAACAAAACAAAAATCAAAATCAACATCAAATTTTATGAGATCAAATTGCTATACTTAGAAAATTAATCAATTCATATCACCAAGTGATATCTCCACCCTAAAAGCAATGCACTCTTTCATTGGTTAAACCATATCATCAAAGCATTGAGTTGTGTCCACAACCACATAAAGAATAATATCTCCAATATCAAGAGGTTGGATATCAAGATAGACAATATCAACAACAAACCCAATCACCCCATCTTGAAGATCAATCATCACATCTCCAAGATCAATCACAACTATCCATCAATGAGAACCTTGAAGATGTTTCTACCTCATCCAATGATTAAATCAACATATATCAAGAGTCTCTTTTCAACCGTGATCAAAATACACTAACAATACCCAACAATGATACAATCCAATAAATGTTAACATCATTTGGTCCTATGGTTGACAACATTGAAAATCTCTCCACCACAATTGTTGAAAAAAATGATCAAGATCTATCCATCAATGATAACCTTGAAGATGTTTCTACCTCATTCGATGATCAACTCAACATACATCAAGATTCACTTTTTAGTCATGATCAGAAGCCCTCACACAATTATCTATTTCAAGGACTGTTAGAATTATTTGATCCTATTGAAATAATCCAAGATCCATCCACCAATGATCTTGTTGACAATGTCTTTACATTACCCAATGAGTTAGAGGACATATCTCAAGAATTTATTCCAAATCATGATCATCATCTTTCACCAAAGTCTAGTAATGGTCCTTTCCAATACATATTGACATCCTTCAACCTCATGGTTGTGGATATTGAAGGAATCCTCAACTCAACACCTAATCCAAATCCACTCAAAGATCAACACAATATTGAGCCACCTCTCATGCCTGATGATGATGTCCAAGAACCCTTTGTAAGCAATCCATCCTGTTAAATTGACCCATGTCAAGAACTTGATCCAAAGCATGTCAAAATCCTTTCCAAAATCAATCCAGATCAAGAATTTTTATCTCTAAGATACTACAATGATCTAATGGACACTCTCCTATCTATAGAAGATGTCACAAATGATAATCATATCCATATAAAACATACTCCTCCATCTACCCATGAGATGATTTCTTTGGATGGACATGTAGATGATATTCATTCAAAACAAGAGTCTCATACTCTTTATATCATTACCAAGGAACAAGAGTCTCCTACTCTTAACATTTGTACACATGATCAATATATAGAAATATCTAGAGACATATCAGAAATGGGTCATGAAGAAGGCTTCTACAAATGTTGTGAATTAGAAATATCCTATGAAGGCATATCAAAAATGAGTCATGAGGAAGACTTTTACATGGAAAGTGAATCATCATGAATATCTCTTGAAGAAGCATTAAAATCTAGTATTTCACAAGATCAAGCCAAAGACATCAATCAAGAAGTTATCCCACAGATGGAGGATCCTATCACTTATAAACTTGGATTACTTAATTTTTTTAGGGAAATATATCTTACCAATGAAGCTTTCACCTTTGAAGATCCACAACAGAGCAGAGAAGGATTAACACCTTATTCCCAAGGTAAATCATATCCTATTGCAAATAAAAAGTTTCAAAAAATAAATTATCAAGGAAGAGGATTGTGCCTACATGAACAAGGTATCCTAGAACCAGTGCATATTATTGGAAATCCTAAGTATCAAGGTCTTGGTTATTCAAAAATTAAGGGATCTAAACATATCGGTGATACCTCTGTAAAACTGGGGGCAACTTTGTCTCAAGAAAACATCAGCATAGGGAACACAAAGAATCCTTATGATGAAACTAATGCCAATACTACAAACATCCATGTCATGAATATTCATCCACCCATCACCCCATCCATGAATTGGGATCAACATCAAAATAAAGATTTGAATCAAAGCACAAAGAAAATTATCAAAGCAAAATAAGCTAAGGAGAATGAAGGAAAAATCAAATACAAGGGTGATACCAAAGAATACAAAGAATGATTATCCCTATCAAACTCCATTAGTTAAAGAAAATATGGGGAAAAATAAACAAGGGAAAATTATCCATCAAATATGTCCACAAAGGAAAAAGAAAGCTTCTCAAGCAACGTAAAAATTATACCAAGCATTTGGTCCTTATTCTATGCACACTTTTGTATCCACCCATCATTGCTCATCTTCCCAAGTTTGGAGAGTTAAAGGTTCCAAACTATCAACCAATCCATCTTTTATTCCTAAACATATAACACCATCCCCACCTCCATGCATGATATCCAATTTTCAAATTGACCATGTATTAATAGCAACCCTTCATCATAAGGATTCAGAAGGCATTCTATTGTGATGTGTGCACAGAAACAAAGTTAACCTTTGTATCCACAAAGCAGATCAAGAATCTCAAAATTTTCATTCAAGTGCATGTATCTTGGCAAAGAAAATTATTCAAGTAGGATATCAATGGCATGTCATGACAAATAAATATATATCGACACCACTAGGTGATTCAACATGACCTTAAAATCTCTCAACAAAAAATCCAAAAAATAAAAAATATATAAAAATCCAAAAACAAATTAAAAAATCATGAAAATAGTAAAACTATAAATTTTCCTCAAGTGAAAAACACTATGGTGGCACTTTGAACAAGTACCATGATGAAAATATGGAAAAAAAGCATCGTGTGTAGAATTGAGCATCTGCATGCAATAATTTGGTTGGAAGCATCTCATCTCATCCATAATAAATCCAGCATTCCATCCATCCCATCCATAATAGATCCAACATTCCATCCATCTTATCCATAATAAAACCATTCATCCATAAATCCATTCATCCATGAACCATTTATCAAACCCATTACCATCTATCTACCCTATCTTGATCTTGATAAAATTTTGGTGCACACTTTACACTTGCTTATGCTAAACATCTTGACATAGGTCATTTTTATTGATCCTATCCTACCCAATATTATCAAAGCCATGAAGCATTATCCAAATGATAATCCTTTGTTCGAAGACCTTATCTTATCACAAGATAATCCTTGGAAGCCTTTGCATGCTTACCATATCTATCCATTCATAAACCGATTGAAGCGTCCACCCATGGCATTCCATACATTGCTAGACAATGGGAGCATAAATTTACATCTTACTTTAGGAATAAATATTGATCTATATCTTCCAACTTATGTGATGATTCAAACATTGGCAAACATAAAATCAAATTGGTTAAAGCATTTGTGATCCAAAAGCTAAATCACTAGCCCATAGCATATTTTGAAAAGAAGATGTTCCTTATCTAGCTTTATCTTTCATTGAGCATCAATCCAAACAATCAATATCAATCACATCTAACTTGCACTTCAATGTCGTATAAAATCATTCAAAATAGTTTTGTTCCAAATCAAGCTTCAAAATCTTGGTCAATCAAATCTAATCAATCCATCATCATTTCAAACCTCGTGATGCTTATACACTATCCTTTCATTATTGTGTATCCTCAACAATGTTATCATCACTAATCCATCAATTTGATCAATCAACCGTAGATTGGTTCTCAACAAAATCCCAAAACAAGGTAATGATATCATCACATATCCATACCCAAATCACCAAAATCATGTGAAAATCCAAAAACATTGATAAAATTAAAAAAATCCAAAAATAGATCAAAAAAGTCAGTAAAACATCAAAAAATTGGCATATAAACTACGTCATCTCTGAACTTAAATGTAGGCAAGGCTAATCCTTGATTGGCCCCTGAGACACAAAATTCAAAAACATTCATAAAATCACATTAAACACAAAAAAAATTGAAAATTTGAGAATAAAAACATTTGCAAAACCTCTCAAAAAATCCCCAAAATAGCCTCAAAACATTTTGAAAACATCAAAAACATTCAAAAAAACCCAAAAAAGTGCATCCATCCCATTTCAAGATTCACCCACAATAATCAACCATCCATAATAAATCAATCATCAACTTCATCATTTGACAATATAAATAGAAACAACCACAACAACCAACAAAACAAAACTTCAAATCCAAAAATCAAAATCGAAACAAAAAACTTTTAAATTCAAAATCAAACTTTTGATCATTCACAAACATGTCAATCAACCTTGTATCAATGGCCTTTCAAACAACCTATCAACTTTCCACCCTCCACTACCATGACCTAGGATGCATCCTTCCTTCAATGGGCATTATCTTTGGCAAATCACTTTGGATACTTATCCTAAACAAAACACATCCCCTTGGATAGAGGTATGAAGAATAGTGGCTTGTTTTTTCACTTGATATTTTCTTTGATTTATCTTATTGTGCTCATTCCAATGACCTCTTGATGATGTCTAAGGAAAATTGTTTAGAGATAAAGGAATGGGGAATTGATCATTATCTTTCATTTGCTATGCTTGTTGGACATTCTTGTAATATAACCTTCGTGAATACTTTTCTTTTTATGTATGTATGGAGAGTGTTTTGAATATCTTGTTGACTATTACATTGGAAGGTTATGTCTTTCCGTGTTTTTGTCTGAGATGTTTGAAAAATCTGAAGTACATCATAGTGAAGTTTTTGTATGTCAGCTGTGAACAAGAATAATCCTATCGATTTGTCGAGTCAAATTCCATTGCACTAGATACCCCACAATCCTAGTTATCTATACCTTGATGCATCATATCTATGTGTTTTATCAAACATAAGGAAATTTCTACCTTTCATGTCTCAATTCCTGATAAGAAAATCATCATCATTCATTATCATATCTAATAAACTCTTAATTCTTCATAGACTTTTTCGACTCCTACATCTTTTAGGAATCAAGCGTTAATCCATCCATATTATTCTTCTTATTCCTCTATATTTACTACCATTTCTATCCAAATATTTGTGTTATCTCAAAATATACATGAGCCTACCCATGGTTGATGACTGCCGATACATCATCAAATTTTTCTAAATCAAACATTAGAGCCCTCTAAGTCCTCTCTGAGCTAAATTGATCCTTAATCTTTGTTGTGAGATCAACCCTCAAATCAAAATTTTTGCCTGATCTCTCAAGGGAGCAATGTACCAACGTACTTCTTTCCACTCGGGCAATAGTGGAGCATCCGAAAAAATCATAATGTTTTTGAATTTTTATCTCGGCAAGGTTATTCTTTGAACCAATGCAACATGTACATTGCTTTTAAGAGGGGCAAAATGTAGTCACTGAAAATAGCTTAATTGATATCATGCACTCAATCCTGATTCACTAACATCATTTCTTCTTGAATCACCTCTTTACTAACCAATTAATTGAATAATCCTTATTTTATTAATTCATCAAGTTTCCTCTTTTAATTAAATAAATCAACTTTATTTGATTAAATTATCATCTTCTTTTAATTAAATAAATCATTTTATTTAATTAATCATAATATTCCTCTTTGATTAAATAAATCAATTTTATTTAATTAAATCCTAGCGTTCATCTTTCTAAATAAATCATTTTATTTAATAAAGTCATCTCATTTAAATTCAATAAATTAACCTTTATTTTATTTTAATTCTAATGTCATCTCCTTTAATTAAATAAATCAAACTTTATTTAATTAAATCTAATGTTCATTATTCCTCTCATTTTGATTTAAATAAATCCAAAAATCTAAGTCAAATGTCAAATCAAACTAATCTCCAACTAAGTTAATTAAATCCTAATTAACTCCAACTCTAATCTATCAAATCCTCTAGATTTTGCAACTTGCACATGTAAATCAATTTAATTGATTTATAAAATTATTCTATTTTCATTCAAAAGGGCATCTCATTGGAATATTCCTCCAATTTGAAGTCTCCCTCCCACTAGGACTTGTCAGGTCCAACATGGCATTTAGGTCTCTTACAAGTTTTTTTTCTTGAACCAAGTGGTATTAACTTCTCTTCCACGTCTTCCTCCACAAGCCATCTTTCAAATTTCAAATTTGCACCTAATTTCATTTATTTGCACATTCAAAAAAATGTGCAAAACTTCCCATCAATAGCATGTTGACAAGTGGCACATTGTTATTGATTAATTTTTAATCCCACATCCTTCATGTTTCTCATTCCTCCTTCTTTCCTATAAATAGAGAGTTCATCTATTGATTTTGGATCCAAAATCTTAGGAATTTTGATCCAAAAATTTATGCAAGGTCATTATCTTCATATTTAAGGCAAGATACATCCATTGTTCATAAAAGGGTAAGTGCACCAATATGGTTCCCAAGAAGGGGCCTTAAGTTGACAATGCTTTTCTGAAATAAGGAGATACTGACTTTCGACATGAAATTGAGGATACTTGCACTCTAAATTTTGAGATGGAACAAAAATAAGGATTCAAGTGTTCCAAGTCTACTTTCTAAACTACTAATTTATTTTGAAAATGGTTTAGATTAAGGGGTTCAAATGAGGGATGTACACAAATTGGTGTTTTTTTTGTCAAAAAAACATAACATAGAAACTCTTGTACGACCCTTGTACAATGGACTTTTTTTTAGTATTTTTAAAATCGCTACGGTAAAAGTTAGCTAATAGTATATAGTTGATGCACGATTTTTGTGATAATTTTTTAATGAATATTTTATTTTTTACTAATTTTCGAAATGGACACTTCCTTAGAAACATAATTTTGGCCATGCTACCACTACAAAATTTGGAAACTAATTAAAATTTTTTAATTCTTTTTTTTAAATTTGTGTAGAATGGAGTCTAGTTTCTAAAAATGTAATTTATTTGAAAATTCGATGAATGGTTAATTTATAATGAGAAAAACACCATACACTGTGTTTTAGAAAAAAAGAGACATACAAACAAAAGAAATTATGGATGAAAGGCTTAAGATTGTTAGAAAGTGAAAAAAATTACATCGTTGGATAGCTAAGAAAGAACCCAACATTACCCATGTGTTTTATTTTTTTGATATTGAACCACATGCAATCCTTATGGTGAGCACGAACACGATTATGTGAAAAATTGTAGAATTTGCAAAAACATGTCCTTAGTCATTGAGAATGCCCTCCGAGCCTTTGGGTTGCTATTCCAAGGCAAATACCAATCCTAAGGCTTGTGGATTCCCAAATCAAGATATAACATGACCACATTATAACACACTCACGTTTTGGTCTACATTGAAATTGTTTTCTTCTCTTTTTCTTATCACTTTCCTCTTGTTATCTTTCAGGGAAACTATATACATGAAATAATGCAGGATTTTGTTTTGGTCTACATTAACATATGGAAATTTAATTTCTTATACTTTAAGTTATATTTCATGTATATAGGAAAGATTTTTGAGAGTGGTTTCAGATCTCTAGGAGTTATAATGCAAATTCTAGTCTCTGGAAGATCCTAAAAATTTCAAACTTAGTCAAATTTCAGTAATCAGCATGTCAAATTTCAGTAATCAGGGGGTCAGATCTTAGTAGTCAACAAGTTCTATCATCTTTCTCTCTCACTCTCTCCTTCTCTCTACTCTCTATCTCTCCACTCCCTCTCTCTCTCCCTTCCTCCCTCTCTCCCCTCTCTCTCTTCTAGTTTTTGGAAGCTCTCACAAATCTTAAGCTTAGTCAAATTTCAATAATCAGGAGGTCAAATTTCAGTAATCAAAAAATTGTATTATTTATCTCTCTATCTGACTCATTTTTATCCCTTACACTCTAGACCTCTCTCTAACTATCTCTATCCATTTTTATGAATCTCTCTCTCTATCTCTCCTTTTCCCTCTAATTCTCTCTACCTCACTTCTCTCCCACTCCCTCCCTCCTTCTCTCTCTAATTATCTCTATCTCCCTCCCTCCATCTCTCTCTCTCTCTCTCTACCTACCTACCTACCTCTCCCTCCATCACACCCTACCTCTCGCTCACCTCCCACTCTTTGCCTCCATACTTCTCTCTCCCTCTCTTCTTCCCTATCTACTATCTATCTCCCAATCGCTCTCTACCTACCTCTACATCCATAAAACCTTACCACTCTCTCTCTACACCTCTTTATCTCACCTTTCTCTCCCTCCATCCCTCATTCCTTCTCCACTTCTCTCTATCTCGCCTCTATCTCTCTATCTCTCCTTCCATCTCTATTTATCTTCATCTCTTCTCTCCCTCTCTCTACCTACCTCTCTTTCCACCAATCTTTATTTCTCTCTATCTCACCTCTCTCTCCCTCACTACATCTATCTCCCTCTCTCCCTCCCTCACTACTTATCTATATATCCCCTCTCCCTCTCTACCTAGCTCTCAATCCATTAAAACCTACCACTCTCTCTATTACTCTCTATCTCACCTCCCACTCTCTCCATCCATACCTCTCCCTCTCCTTCCCTCTCTACTCTCTACCTCCCTAATCCCTCTCTAACTACCTATCCATCCATCACTCCCTAAAAATCTCTCTACACCTCTCTATCTTTCTTATCTCCCTCCTTCCCTGATTCCATTGCTACTTCTCTCTCTCTACCCCTCCTTCCCTCTCTAATTATCTCGATCTCCCCTATCCCTCTCTCTCTCTCACTAGATGTCTCCCTCCCTAAATTTTCCCATATCTACTCTCTATCTCTCCTCCCCCTCGCTCTACCTATCTCTCTCTCACTCTCTCTCACTCCTGCCTTACCCTCTTTCCCCCTCACTCTCTCCTCTTTATCTCACCATTCTCGCTTTCCCTCTTTGTAACTCTCTTCTCTATATGTCACGATTCTCTCTACATATCTTTATCTTACCTATCCCTATTTACCTCTCTCTTCCTCCCCTCTCTCACCCACCATCCCTTCTCTCACCCACCCTCCCTCCTTCCCTCTATCTCTATCTCACCTATCCCCCTCTACCTGCATATCCCTTCATCACTCCCTACCACTCTCTCTCTATTTCTCTATATCTCACCTCTCTCTCACCTCCCGCTCTCCCCATCCATACCTCTCCCACTCCTTCCCTCTCTACTTGCTATCTCCCTAATTTGTCTCTACTACCTCTCCATACATCACTCCCTACCACTCTCTCTATACCTCTCTATCTTGATTCTCTCCCTCCCTTATTCTCACTCTAATTCTCTCTACCTCTTTATCTTTCTCTAATTATCTTTATCTCCCCTAGACCTCTCCATCTCTCACTAGATGTCTCTCTCCCTACCTTTTCCCCTATCTACTCTCTATCTCTCCTCTCCCTCCCTCTACCTCTCTCTCACTCTCTCTCACTTCTCCCTCACCCTCTCTCTCTTTCTCTCTGACTCTCTCCTCTCTATATCACCATTCTCTCTTCCCCTCTCTATAACTCTTTCCTTCTCTATATGTCACCATTATCTCTCTACTTATCTTTATCTCACATATCCCTCTTTAACTCTCACTTCCTCCCCTCTCTCGCCCACCCTCCCTCCTTCCCTCTATCTTTATCTCTCTCTACTTCTCTCTTTCTCACCTATCCCTCTCTACGTAAATATCCCTCTATCACTCCCTACCACACTCTCTTTATTTCTCTCTATCTCACCTCTCTCTCTCTCTTCCTCCATACCTCTCCCTCCATGTTTCCTTCCTTATCTACTCTTTGTCTCTCATGTATCTCTACCTCTCCTTCCCTCTCTACTTATATTTATATCCTCTTTCCCTCCTAACCTCTCTCTCTCCCCAATCCCTCCCTCCCCGTCTTTCTCTCTCCCCTTATGAGGGTTTAGGGTGTAAGGTTTAGTGTTTAAGGTATAGGGTTGAGGTTATAGGGTTAAGTGTATAGGGAATAGGGTTTAGAATGTTAGGTATAAAGTTGAGGGTATAGGGTATAGGGATGAGGGATGAGGGTTTAGGGTTTAAGGTATAAGGTTGAGGGTTGAGGGATAGTGTTTAGGGTTGAGGGTATAAGGTTAAGTGTATAGGGTATATGGATTATGGTTTAGGATATTGGATATATAATTGAGGGTATTGAGTTGATGGTATTAGATTTAGGGTTGATGGTTTAGGTTTTAGGATTTATGTACAAGTTTAAGGGTTGAGGGTTGAGGTATAATGTTCAAGGTTAAGGGTATGAGGTTAAGTATATAGGGTATAGGGATTAGGTTTTAGGATGTAGGGTTAAGGGTATAAGGTATAGGGTTAAGGCTTGAGAGTTTAGGGTTTTTTGTTTAAGTATAGGGTTGAGAGATAATGTTTATGGTTTAGGGTACAAGGTTGAGGGTGTAGGGTTTAGGGTTTAAGGAATAGGGTTGAGGGTTGAGGGTATAGGGATAAGTGTATAGGATATAGGGATTAGGCTTTGGAATAATGTGTATAGGGTTGAGGGTATTGGGTTTAGGATTGAGGTTTAGTGTACAAGGTTTAATGTAGGGTCTAGGGTTTAAGTATAGGGTTGGGAGATGATGTTCATGGCTTAGGTTATAAGGTTGAGGGTATAGGGTATAAGGATGAGGGTTGAAGGTGTAGGGTTAAGTGTATAGGGTATAGCGATTAGGGTTTAGGATATTGGGTATAGGGTTGAGGATATTGGGTTTAGGGTGGAAGGTTCAGAGAACAAGGTTTAATGTAGGATTTAGTGTTTAATTATAGGTTTAAGGTTTTCAGGGATAATGTTTAGGGTTTAGGGTATATGGATAAGGATTGAGGGTGTAGGGTTTATGGTTTAAGGTATAGGATTGAAGGTATAAGGTTATGTTTATAGGGTATAGGGATTAGGTTTTAGGATATTAGGTATAGGGTTGAAGGTTTAAGGATAATTTTATAATGTATAGGGATTAGGGTTTAGGGGAGATAGAGAGAGAGAGACCTGAGAGAGGGTAAAATTGGCAATTATATTGCCAATTTCACCAAATTAGCAAGCTAGTGGGCCCACTGGCTTGCCAATTCAGTGAAAATGGTAGACTAACTTGCCCTGTTTGAAAAAATGGGTCCAAGAAATGGGGTCTCCTGGTGATTATCATCGAGAGACCCCATTTTTCAAACAAGCCACTACATTACCAATTTCACTGAATTACCAAGCCAATGGGCAATCACCGGGAGACCCTATTTCTTCGACCCATTTTTTCAAATAGGGCAAGTTAGGTTACCAATTTGACCAAATTGCCAAGCTAGTGGGCCCATTGGCTTGCCAATTTAGTGAAATTTGTAATCTAGTGGTTTGTTTTAAAAAATGGGTCCAAGAAATGGGGACTCCCAATGATGTAAATCATTGGGAGACCCCATTTCTTTGACCCCTTTTTTCAAATAGGACAACTTAGGTTGCCAATTTCACCAAATTGGAAAGCTAGTGGGCCCACTGGCTTGCCAATTTAGTGAAATTGGAAATATAGTGGCCTATAATCACCAAGAGACCCCATTTCTTGGACCCAAATTTTTGAACAGGCCACTACATTTTAAATTTCACTGAATTAGCAAGCGAGTGGGTCCACTAGCTTGCCAATTTGGGTCAAATTGGCAACCTAACTTGTCTCGTTTGAAAAAATGGGTCCAAGAAATGGGGTTTCTTAGTGATTTACATCACTGGGAGACCCCGTTTCTTGGACCCATTTTTTCAAACAGGCCACTACATTGTCGATTTCACTAAATTGGTAAGCGAGTGGGCCCATTAGCTTGGCAATTCGATGAAATTAGCAACCTAACTTTCCTATTTGAAAAAATGGATCCAAGAAATGGGGTCTCCCATTGATGTAAAATCAATGGGAGACCCCATTTCTTGGATCCATTTTTTCAAATAGGCCACTACATTCTAAATTTCACTGAATTGGAAAGTTGGGGTAGAGGGTTTAAGGGTTTAAGGGTTAATGGTAGAGGGTAGAGGGTTAAGGGTAGAGGGGAGAGAGATAGGATTGAGTGAGTGAGAGAGAGACTTGAGAGAGGGAGAGGGGGTAGGAGGGAGAGACCTGAAATAAAGGGAGAGAGATAGAGGGTAGAGGGTTTAAGGGTTAAGTGTTTAGGGTTTACGGTTAAGGGTAGAGGGTAGAGGGTAGAGGATTAAGGGTTTTAGGGTAAATGGTATATGGTAGAGGATTAAGGGTAGAGAGGAGAGATATAGATGAATTGAGTGAGTGAGAGAGTGAGAGACTTGAGAGAGGGAGAGGGGTAAGAGAAAGATACTTGAGAGAGAGAGATAGATGGTTTAAGGGTTAAGTGTTTAGGGTTTATGGTTAAGGGTAGAGGGGAGATAGATAGAGGGAGTGACTGAGAGAGAGACCTAAGAGAGGGAGAGGGGGTAGGAGGGAAAGGGTTGAGAGAGAGAGTGAGGGAGGGAGTGGGAGAGCTATAGAGGGAGGGAGGGTTAAGGGTAGAGGGTAGAGAGTTTAATGGTTAAGGGTTAAGGTTAGAGGGTTAAGGGTTAAGGATAGAGGGTAGATGGTTTAGAGTAGAGGGGAGAGAGATAGAGGGATTGCGTGAGAGAGAGACCGAAGAGAGGGAGAGGGGGTAGGAGGGAGAGACTTTCGAGAGAGATTGAGGGAGTGACTGAGAGAGAGAGACCTCAGAGAGGAAGAGGGGTTACGAGTTAGAGGGTTGAGAGAGATAGAGGGAGGGAGAGAGTGGGAGAGAGATAGAGGGAGGGAGGGTTATGGTATAGGGTAGAGTGTTTAGGGTTTTAGGGTAAGGGTTTAAGGTTTAGGGTTAAGGATAAAGGGTTAAGGGTTTAAGGGTTAAGGGTAGAGCATTAATGGTTAAGGGTAGAGGGGAGAGAGATAGAGGGAATGAGCGAGAGAGAGAGAGACCTAAGAGAGGGAGAGGCAGTAGGAGGGAGAGACTTGAGAGAGAGAGAGAGAGAGGGAGGGACTAGGAGATAGATAGAGGGAGGGAGAGTTAAGGGTAGAGGGTATAGGGTTTAGTTTTTAAGGTTTAAGGGTTTAGGGTTCACAGTTAATGGTAGAGGGGAAAAAGATAGAGGGACTCGCTAAGAGAGGGAGATAGAGGGTAGATGATTAATGGTAGATGGTAGAGGGTTTAAGGGTTTAAGGTTTAAGGGTTAAGGGTAGAGGGGAGCGAGATAGGAGTGAGTGAGAGAGAGACTTGAGAGAGGGAGAAGGGGTAGGAGGGAGAGACTTGAGAGAGAGTGGGAGGGGAGAAATAGAGACTCTCCCTCATACCCCCTCTCTCTCTCTCAAGACTCTCCCTCCTACCCCATCACCCTCTCAGGCCTCTCTGACCCACTCACTCCCTATATCTCTCTCCCCTCTACCCTTAACCCTAAACCCTAAACCCTTATCCCTTAAAGACTACACCCTTAAACCCTCTACCATCTACCCTTAACCCTCTACCCTCTATTTGTCTCCCACTCTCTCACTCCCTATCTCTCTCTCAATTCTATCCCTCATACCCGCTCTCCCTCTCTCACATCTCTCTCCCACTCACTCACTCCTTTTATCTCTCTCCCCCACTTAACCCTCTACCCTCTACTCTAAACCCTCTACCCTCTATCTCTCTCCCATTCCCTCCATCTCTCTCAATCACTCCATCTATCTCTCTCCCCTCTACCGAAAACCCAAAACCCAAAACCCTAAACCCTTAAACCCTTAAACACTTTATCCTATACCCTTACCCCTCTACCCTCTATATCTCAACCACTCCCTCTCCCCCCCTCTCTCTCTCAATTCTCCCCCTCATACCCCATCTCCCTCTCTCAGGTATCTATCTCTCTCTCACTCCCTCTATCTATCTACCCTCTACCCTTAACCCTAAATCCTTAACCCTTAAAACCTAAACCCTTAAAACCTCTACCCTCTACCCTCTATCTGTCTCCAACTCCCTCGCTCCCTCCCTCTCTCTCAATTATCTCCCTCATACCCCCTCTCCCTCTCTTAAGTCTCTCTCACACTCACTCACTCCTTCTATCTATCTCCTCTCTACCCTTAACCCTCTACCCTTAACTCTCTACCCTCTATCTCTATCCCACTCCCTCCCTCTCTCACTCACTCCCTATATCTCTCCTCTCTACCCTTAACCATTAAAACCTCTATGATCTACCTCTCTCCCACTCCCTCCATCTCTCTCTCTCTATCTCTCTCTCAATTCTCTCCCTCCTAGCCCCTCTCCCCCTCTCTGGTCTCTCTCTCTCACTCCTATCTCTCTCTCCCCTCTACTCTCAACCCTTAACCCTTAAACCCTCTACCCTCTACACTTCATCTCTCTCCCACTCCCTCTCTCTCTCACAGATATCTCCCTCATACCCCCTCTCCCTCTCTTAGGTCTCTCTCTCTTATTCACTCCTTCTATCTCTCTCCCCTCTACCCTTAACCCTAAAACCTAAACCCCTAACACTCCCTGCCTCTTTCTCTCTCCCACTCTATCCCTCTCTCCCTCTCTCTCTCTCTATCAAGTATCTCCCTCTTACCCAATCTCCCCCTCTCAAGTATCTCTCTCTCTCACTCACTCCCTCTATCAATCTCCCTCCCTCCCTCCCCCTCTCTCTCTCAACCCTCTCCCTCCTACCGCCTCTCCCTCTCTCAGGTCTCTCTCTCCTCTCTAGCCTTAAGCCTAAAAAATAAACCCTTAAACTCTCTACCCTCTTCCCTTGACCCTGCCTCCCTCTATCTCTCTCTCGCATTCTTCCTCTCTCTCTCCCTCTCTCTCAAGTCTCTCCCTCCTACCTCCTATCCCTCTCTCAAGTCTCTCTCAGTCACTCCCTCTATCTCTCTCCCATCTACTCTAAACCCCCTACCCTATACCCTTAACTCTTAAAGCCTAAACTCTTAAACTCTTAACCATCTACCCTTAACCCTTAAACTCTCTACTCTCTACCCTCTACCCTTAAAATATCTACCCTATACCCTCTACCCTTAACCCTCCCTTCCTCTATCTCTCTCCCACTCTCTCACTCTCTCTCTCAACCCTCCTACCTCTTGTCCCTCTCTTAGATCTATCTCTCTCAATCAATCCCTCTATCCTCTCCCCTTTACCCTTAACCATAAACCCTAAACCCTTAACCTTTAAACCCTAAACCCTTAAACCATCTACCCTCTACCCTAAAAGCCCCCTCCCTATACCTCTCTCCCACTCCCTCCCTCTCTCTCTCTCTCAAGTATCTCCCTCCTACCTCCTCTCCCTCTCTTAGGTCTCTCTCTCTCACTCAGTCCCTCTATCTCTCTCCCCTCTACCCTTAACCCTCTAACTTAAATATATTGGATCTTCAACCCTCATCTATCTCTATCCCTCCCTCCTCTTCTCTAATTCTCTCTATCTCACTTCTCCCTCTATATCTCCCTTCCTCCATCCCTCCCCCTCTTCCTTAATCCATTAACCCTATACCCTCAACCCTTAAACCCTTAAAAAATCAACCCTAAACCATTAACCATTAACCATTAACCCTTAAACCCTTTACCCTATACCATCAACCCAATACCCTCTACCCTCAACCCTATAACCTCAACCATTAAACCCTTAAACTCAATTAAAATCTCTATCATAATCCCTGAACACTCTACCCTCTACCATATACATTGGACCCTCAACCATAATACTTCAACCTATACTCTCAAACCTATAGCTCAAACTATATTCCGAATTTCACCGAATTGGCAAGCTAGGGTAGAGGGTTTAAGGGTTTTAGGCTTAAAGGTAGAGGGTCAAGGGTTAGGGTTAGAGGGGAGAGAGATAGAAGGAGTGAGTGAATGAGAGAATTTAGAAAGGGAGAGGGGGTAGGAGGGAGATAATTGAGAGATATAGAAGATAGAGGGTGAAGAGTAAAGGGTTTCAAGTTTAAGGGTTTAGGGTTTAAGGGTTAAGGTTTTAGGGTAGAGGGTTATGAGTAGAGGGTAGAGAGATAGAAGGAGCGAGTGAGTAAGAGACTTGAGAGAGTGAGAGGGGGTAGGAGGGAGATAATTGAGAGAGATAGAGGGTAGAGGGTTAAGAGTAGAGGGTTTTGGGTTTAAGGTTTAAGGGCTTAGGTTTTAAGGGTTAAGGGTTTATTGTTTAGAGTTAAGGGTAGAGGGGAGAGAGATAGATGGAGTGACTGAGTGACTGAGAGAGAGACCTAAGAGAGGGTGAGGGGGTAGGAGGTAGAGACTTGAGAGAGAGACAAAGAGAGAGAGATGGAGAGAGTGGGAGAGAGATTTGACAGAGGGAGAGACTTGATAGAGATGAAGGGTAGAGGGTTTGAGGGTTTAGGGTTAATAGTAGAGGGGAGAGAGATAGAGGGAGTGAGTGAGAGTGAGAGACCTGAGAGGGGGAGAGGGAGTGGGAGGTAGAGACTTGAGAGAGAGATACCAAGAGAGAGATGGATGAGTGGGAGAGAGATAGAGGGTAGAGAGAGAGAGAGTTCTCTAGTTAGGGTGGGAGGGAGACATGAGAAGAGGGGGAGGGGTGGGAGGGAGAGAATTGAGGGAGGTGGAGGATGTGGGAGGGATATATTTGAAAGAGAGGTAGAGATGGAGAGAGAGAGGGGACATAAAGAGTTCTCTAGCTAGGGTGGGAGGGAGAGAACTGAGATATGGAGAGGGGGTGGGAGGGAGAGAGAGGGAGAGTGATAGATACAGAGTGGGAGATAGATGGAGATAGAGAGAGATAGAGATGGAGAGAGACTGAGGGGGTGTGAGTGAGAAACCAAAGAGAGAGAGAGAGAGAGAGAGAGAGAGAGAGAGAGAGAGAGAGAGTGTGTGTGTGTTCTCTAGTTAGCATGGGGAGAGAAACTTGAGAGAGGGGAGGGGGTGGGAGGGATATACCTGAGAGAGAGGTGGGGTAGGAGGGAGAGACTTGAGAGAAGGGGAGGGGTTGGGAGGGATAGAATTGAGAGAGAGGGAGGGGGTGGGAGTGATAGACCTAAGAGAGAGGGAGAGAGGGAGAGAGAGGGAGAGGCAGAGAGGGAGATAGAAGGATGGAGAGACTTAAGAATGGGGAGAGAGACCTAAGAGAGAGAGAGTTCTCTAGTAAGGGCGGGAGGGAGAGGGGTTGGGAGAGGGAGAGGGGGTGGCAAAGAGAGACCTAAGAAATAGGGGCTAAGAGGAAGAGAGAGAGATTCTCTAGTTACTGTGTGAGAGAGAGACTTGATAGAGGGAGAGGGGGTGGGAGGGAGAGAACTGGGAGAGAGAGAGAGAGAGAGACAAAGAGATTGTGTGTTCTCTAGTTAGGGTGGGAGGGAGAGACCTGAGAGAGGGAGAGGGGACCTAGGAGGGAGAGACCTAAGAGAGAGAAAGATAGAGGGGTGGGAGGGATAGTCTTGAGAGAGGGGGTTGGACCTAAAGCCTAAGCCATTAACCATAAAGCCTAAACCCTAAATACTAAACCCTAAACCCTAAAACCTAAACCCTAAACCCTAAACCCTAAACCCTCAACCAAAGAGAGAGAGAGAGATGGGGGAGGGAGAGTGTGTGTGAGAGAGATAAACACAAAGGGAAGGAGGAAGGTTGGGAGATTAAGAGAGAGGGAGAGGGAGAGTAAGAGGGAATGAGGGAGGGAGAGGTAGAGATGGAAAGAGGTAGAGAGAATTATATAAGGAAGGAGAGATAAAGAGGGAGAAGGAGGGAGAGATAGAGATAGAAGTAGAGAGGGGAGGAGGGAGGAATAGAGGGAGAGAAGTGTGATAAATAGAATGTGAGAGAGATGAGGGAAGAAGGTAGAGAGATTGAGAGAGAGAGGAGGGAGGGTGAGAAATAGGATGATAGGGATAGGTTAGATAAAGAGAAGTAGAGAGCGAAGATGGTTGGTCTGAAGGAAGAGAGAGAGAGGAGGGAGGGAGGGAGTGAGAGGTAGAGAGGGAATATGGGTGGGAGGAAGGAAGAGAGAGAGGGGGGAGATATGGAAAATTAGAGGAAAGGAGGGAAGGAGGGAATGAGGAAAGGAGGGAGGGATGTAGGGGGAGAGTGAGGCTAGATAGATAGAAGTATAGAGGGAAGGAGAGAGTGTGAGAGAGAGGTCTAGAGCATAAGGGATAAAAAATGAATGAGATAGAGAGAGAAAGATGATACAACTTTTTGATTACTAAAATTGGACTAAGTCTAAAATTTTGAGATCTTCCAAAAACTAGAATTTGCATTGTAACTTCTAGAGATCTGAAACCACTCTCAAACATCATGCCCATATACATGAAATATAATTTAAAGTATAAGAAAGTAAATGTCCATATGTAAATGTCAACTTATACTTAAATGTTTATTTCATGTATATAGTTTTCCTAAAAGATAACAAGAAGAAAGAGATAAGAAAAAGACATTTATTTTTTTAATGTAGACTAAAACATGAGCGCATTATAATGCACTTGTGTTTTGGAAATGTTTTTTTGATTTCAAAAAATGCACAGTTTTTGAAATCAAAATGCATATTTTTTTTGAATTTTAAACCATAACATGAGTGCATTATAACACGCTCGCACATTTTGCTATTTCAGGATGAAAAATTAAATTATCCACAAATTGGCTACCCATTTCCATGCACCTGCCCCAAAGTTTCATTGCATTTTTTCAATCTTAGCTAGGTTAGGGTAAAAATTTCATCAAAGAGCACAATTATCAACAATCTTCATCAAATATTTGCAAGGAATTGGGAAAGGACTTCTTTAGACATCAAAGAAGCACCAATAAGATTTGATAGCTTTATTTAGTTTATTTCACTTTATTTATTGTTCTTGGGATTTGAATGAATTTGATGGGGAATGTTCATTTTAGATGTGTTTATTGGCTTACATTATGTCATTTGATGATGTTTGAATAGGTCTAAAGCAACCATCCACAATAGGGTTTTATATTCATAAAACTTCCCAAAAATGGCCTATGAATAAAAAAAACCTTGGTCATTTTAAAATTGCATTGAACTGCTTTCTTGGTACCTGATCATTTGAGTTATCACTTGTTCCATTATAGTCATTGTTTTTATAGATCCTTGATCTTAGGTTTTTGGTCACCTTGGTCCTGTTAAGCGTAAAATTTTCCTATCATCGAAGGATTGATTTTAATGACTTAAATCCTTAGCCTTTGTTCTTATGGTTCAATATCCTATTTTCCTAGAGATGGCCGCCTTTTTATGATTAAATTTTGTGGCATGTGAAGGAATGGAGGTTCATGCTGGTCGTATGTTCATGGGAATTGATCCCAGTCATTCCCCATATGCCCGTCCTAGTTTATTTTTTCTTATTTTATAGACACAGGCTAATGGGCTTCGACCATGTGTCTGTTATTCTAGTGGATTCAATCTCCTTGGTGAAGATGACTGGTGCTTTTCAAAGAAAGATCAATGGTCGAGGGATTGAAAATGTGGCCACATCTCTACCACTACCTGCATGCCGGTCTTTATTTATTTCATATTATTTTAAAGACATGGGCCAGTGAGCGATGGCCATGTAGTACCGTTTAATGGTGGGAGTTGAATCACCACATGGTAGTGGATGTTGTTTGAGGCACGATCAATGATAAAAATCACAACACTTACTCTCATTAGGGTTATTCCCCATACTCCCGTCTGTCTACACTATTAAGGAAAGATGGTCACATGGGTTGGCGGGCAATTTCACACCTGCCAGGTCTTGGGGATGGTTTCTTGCTTTGTAAGAAATGAAATTTGTTGTGGGGGGTAGGTGACATGGCTAAGTCTTGACTACTCCCTACCATCCTATAATTTTTCTTCCCGTATACCATATCTTCCAATGGGTCTGCAAGAAAGTGCCACATCAACTACTTCTAAGAAAGTTCTTGGTAAAGGTGGATATTACTAGAGATATTGGTTGAGACCGTTGCAAGATAAAAATGGTGCTAAATTAGAAATAATTCTTGAGCACACATGTGAAATTGGTAATAATTTCTATGGTCATCAAATCTATCAGGGGCTAGTACATGTGGGAAGGTAAAATTGAAGTAGGGAAGGGTGCGAGTCAGTATTCTGAAGATAAATCATAATCATTCCCCACTGTCTTGCTATAACGAATTTTCACTGAGTTAATTTCTATGCAAAAATAGGTAAATGTGATATGACAAGTTTGGTTAAGAAATTAAGCATATGGTTAACATGCAAGCTAAGTGAATGATTATCTCAATCAAGTTTCTTGATTTGGGACAAGTATCAAATGAATTTTTTTAATTTTGTCATCATTAATAATATGTATCATCTAACCGTCATTTTGTTTCAAATTATGATCAATGGTTAAGATTCAAAACCAAGTTATTCAAAAGCCAATACTCTTGCACATGCTTTCTTGGAGAATTAATACAGATGCACAAAAAATTCTCTATTTAATGAAGATCACCAGCTTGATTATTCTCACCATCTAAGTGTAAGAATCAAGAGTCCAAAAGGAGTGATTTTGAGTTTGTTATTTCTAAGTAGGGTGGTATCTTTTCTCTGAGAGAATCTTGTAAGTGGCTAAGAAAGGAAATGGGAAAGGTAAGTATGAACATCAACCTATTCTTTCGGTCTAAGAGGTTTAATCCTCCTAAAATTCATGAAATATCTACCCAAGGTGAGCAGGGTATTCCAAACATACTTGTGACACTAGAGAAGAAAATCAAAGATGCCAAAAACTCAGCATGAGGTGTTATCAAACATGCTTATCATCTAAGAGGCTGACATTTCTCGGAGGAGTTACCCAAAGGTAAGGAAAAGAAAGTTGAGAGGCCAGAAAGGGAATCTTCAAGAACAAATAAGTGTCACCAAGCTTACATGGAATGCCGACATTATCCCATTGAGGTCTCAGATGATTCCTCTAATAGTGGAGATGAGAATAATTCTTGTTATTGTCAATATATAAAGGCTATGAATGACTAGGTTGATTCTGAGGATGAGGTAGTGATTGATACTCCATTAAAAATAAGGACACCAAGTGGGCACACCTACTTTTCTATTGACAAGGAAAATTAGCATCATGTTTCTTTTCCTAGTGGATGCTCAGAATTTTTTGGGTCCTTTGTGTTAATTTTAATTTTTTGTTGGTATGCTATAGGATGGGTCTTCATTTCTATATGCTCTTTGTGTTGATAGTGATGTTTCTCGAAATGGAATATTCTTACATGTTTTGGTTCTATGACAATGACTCCTTTTGAAGAATGGAGGGACTGATCTAATAAACAGTTTTTTGAGCTCTATTTTTTTTCTCACTTGATATACAAATGATGTTTTAGCAATCAAAAGGGGAATATTCTCTCACTTTCTGTTAAAATTCATTTTGAAATGAAAGTGAAATGTAGGTGTAATTCAGCCTAGTGCTTGTGGCTCCCTTTTCTTATAAAAGGGACTCTAAGGCTAGTTAGAAGCAAAGGGAGGCGGGGGGTGATTAGTGGGTATTTTCATTCTAAAAAGGGGATATATACAAAATAAAAATAGATACTAGGTTGTTCTAGTAATATTTTTTAGGAGAAGGTTAGTCAATATATGTATGGTTTTGATAACAATACCAACAACAAAATGGAACTAAATTTTTGTACATTTCTCTCCCGTGTACAAATTATACAAGCTAAGAATAATATAATCAATGTTTATCTTATTTTTCTCTATTGAATTCCAATAGATGTGTTTTCTTATTCTTGCGTATCCATTCAATGAATGTATGTAAATTCTTGAATACAACAATGGGTTTGATATAAATCTTGTGTGAGGATGCTAGTAAGAATTTAATTATATAAATAACTAGTGGGGATAATGTAATGCAGTAATTCCAAGGCTATGGGAATTTTTTATAAAATAGAACATTGTTATCTAGTTCATAGGTTTATGGTTTGACTTTGTTTGCTTGAATATAGCACTGGTTTTGCATAGTATTCATGCTTCAATTGTGGTAACCAACTCGACTGTTGATCACAAAATAAAATCAAATCACTTATGGAACTCTCTCTAGGTGTGTGGGAATGTTAAAGGAATTATATCTTCTCTTGTTTAAGATTAGTCATTACTAGGAGGATTAGCCAAATATTTAGGGTATGATACATCGAAAAAATTAAGGAGAATAATTTGTTTGTTTTTCATTTGATACTCAATACACACCAATATCTATGAACACAAATATTTGGGATCACCCTCCTAGGTTTCATAGAACCCAAAGTGAAGGAGTAAAGACCCAAAATCCTTTACTTATGTGTTGTCCAATCCTTGCCCTTACTGATAATTTTCCTTGGCAAGTTCATAGGTTTGTGGTAAGAATACATTTGGTTCTTAAGAAATAACCAACAAAAATGGTGACTTTGTTGGGGACTTATTTGAAGAGGTATGCCTAGTAGATCTTCCTTCCTTGATAGAGTTTGGTAGTTTTGAATTAAAATTTCTCATTAAAGAGTGAGTGGGGACTCTGAAGAACCCTGTATCAATGAAAATTGTTTAAGAAGGAACTTAAAATTAATATCAACCGATTAAAAATACTTCATATTATTGAAGTTTGATCCTCTAAAAAATAAGGCGGTGACTCTATGCAAAGAACCCAATGAAGTGTGATACTTTCTAATATATCAAAGTATTTTCCCCTATTTTTTATTTACAAAAAAAAAGAGATCTGTATGGGTGCCATTTTCAAGAAATATAAAAGTCATGATATATCCCCAATTAAGTGAATTGAAGCACTAAGAAAGGGAATAGTGGAGATTGTACTAAGTACTTCTTGGACTCAAATTTGTAATGACTAATATAAGAAGCATGCATGTTTTGAGAATATGCCCATTAGTGAGATCTTACATATAAAATTATTTGGGCTATGCATTGAAATATTTTAAGGTCATGATAAAGGAAAGAAATAGGGTAGTGAGAAACTATAGAGTTGATGTTTGAAGTTTGTAAAGGGATGTAAGAAAATGTATCATTAACTTGTACATCCTTGTGGGGTACATCATGAAAATATGAAGAGAGTGCAAACCCTATCATGTCATCAAAGAATTTTCTCTCTGGAAAGATATAGACCATTGAATTTTAATGGTATTCAAGGTTTCCCAAACCCTGTTCCTAATTAAGTTAGGGAACATTTGCCAAAGGTCAAAGGGAAAAGATCAGAATCGACATCTCAACATCTACAAGAATTATCTGATTTGATGGGAGATTATGAGATAAATCATGAAGAGGTTGTCATCAAATTATTTGTTCAATCTCTGAAGAAATATACTAGATATTGGTTTTCATATGTGCCAGTTTGCTCTATCTCTTCATGGAATGAGTTCATGGAAACATTTATAGAACAGTTTGGAGAGAGAATGAATCCACATTCAGTGAGATAAAAATTTAATAGCATCCAAAAAGAAGAAGATCAGTTGGTCCCAGCCTTCAATCTCATATTTTCAAAAATATTAAGTGATATTCTTGAAAGCATGAGAGAATGATGCGTTATGTCTAATTGTATATTTTGATGCGTTTGATAAAGAAATGAGCTGTGTATTAAGAGATAAAGAGATTGCAACATTACATTAGGCATATCGAATTGCCATGGATATTGAGAGAAATATGAAATATTCAATGATGAAGGGATACATGGCTGCAAGTATTGGTTATCCTAGCACACCTCATGCAAATAGAAGTCATGGATCAAATAATATAAATTATTTTCAAGATGATGATGCTTCTGCTATTCTGATTTCTCCATCACTACAACACACAAATCATAGTGAGTTCCAAGTTGAATATCAACAAAATTTGAGTAGTGTTGATCAAATATCTTTTGTTTAAAAATTGTCTAATAGGAAGAGGCACAAGGGAGAATCACCCTCTGATTTGTTCTCAAGATTTTTGGATGCCTTGTTGGAAGTCCCCATAAAATTTTAGACCTTAGGATTCAATATTCATTGATTTACTTTGTGAAATCCTTGAGCTAGGGTTGAATACCTTTTCAAAAGAATTAAAACCTCATAATTTTGATCAGGTACTCGATTAGATAAAGAGTGTTGAAGGAGCCAAGTGTGATTGTGCATAAAATGAGATGTCTCGAAATGAAAAGAGTATATCAGAAGATGAATATTCATCTTGTTGTATGG
Organism: Sequoiadendron giganteum; assembly: GCA_007115665.2. Classification (NCBI taxonomy): domain Eukaryota; kingdom Viridiplantae; phylum Streptophyta; class Pinopsida; order Cupressales; family Cupressaceae; genus Sequoiadendron; species Sequoiadendron giganteum. The sequence goes on along the minus strand of CM021110.1, from coordinate 415,203,131 downwards.
ATGAAGATAGTGATTGTAATCAACCTACAAGAATCATACGTGAAGATATATATACTAGTGATGAAGATAAAGATACACTTGCAAGTGTTGCTGATTTCTTATCACAAGTCAGTGGTCAAGATATTGAAGATAAACATTTAAGCATTCACTTTGAAAAATCTGAGCATATTTTATGTAGTGATGAGTCTCCTTGTGATGAAGATCATGATGATAGTGAACCTGATTATTCTTCTGAGGATTATGAATTCTCTTATGAGGATGAATTAGAGATATTTCATTCACATGAAGGATGTAATGATAAGAATGCTTATGAAGTCACTTGTTCACAAGTGAATGCAAAAATTGCATTTGAGGCATACCTGGAATGTAATTTAGGTTTTCCATCAACAAAGCATGTTAATTGTGTAAATGATGAATAATTTGAAGATAAGAATGTGTGTGTTCAACATGCGGATCCCAAACATATAATTAGAGATGATAAAGATGTTGATGAATGTACTTATTACCTCGCTACTCATGACTGGTTGTATGAGGCAAAAATGGAAATATTTGTGATACATGGAGATGATGCTAATGTAATCATGGATAAAAGAAAGGTTTCATTACTGAATGATCAGTTTATGCATCATGACAAGCACATAGATCTTGAATAAACATTATTACCCATTGATAATATGAATATTTTTGATGAATTTTCAAATTGTGTTGATATTGCAGAACTTTTTGGTCTATGTGCAGAGTAGCCAAATGATGCAAAAAATGGTGGATCTCATGTTATCATATGTGAATTTCAGTTCTTTGTTGATGTTACTTATCTTCACAGTATGATTATGGACATGTTTTCATCCAATGAGGAAAACGTTTATGTGGGAGAAAACAAAGATACTTGTTCAAGGGCTAATGAAAGAATTTCAGATAACAGTGAGTCTTTCACCCATAGGTCAATATGCCTATTAACTGATAGTGCACATGAAAGTTTTTTTGCTAATCCTGTCAATCTTTAAAGTGATGGAATTCAAAGTGATTTAGATGAAGGTATTGTGGGTTTTAGTAAATATGATTTTCAAAACCTTCAAGCATGTGATGATGTAACTGATTTGTGTTGTTCGAATGATAATAAATTGACCTATGGCGCAATTCAATTAAAGGAGTTTCAAATGTGTGAGCATTCTTTGCTCAACACACAAGAGGATTGCATATTATGTGTAGGACATGACATATTTATTGATCCTATCCACTATGACGGTTTAGATTTCATGTGTAGGTAAATGATGTGGAGAAGTCTCATAGTGACCCTTTTGAGCACACTATGAATTTTTCCACTTTTTGATACAATTTGGAAAGAAAGTGATTGTATATAAGAATGATCTAGTTAATGAAAGATATCACACCAATTGTAAGTTTCCTCTACTTGATAAGTGAGATATATTCTTTTCAAATATTGATGGATTTCAGTTGGTGCTTGATTTCCAATGTAAGAATGACAAAGTTAATGGAAGAATTGGAAACCACAAAGATGTGGTTAAGCATGCCAAGGGTGGTATTTGGTATCAAATAGACAGTGGAAGTGTTTTCAAACTTGGCTTAATACAAAAAATAGGGAACAATGTGTTTGATAGAGGAAAACATGGGTTCTTCCTTTCATTTGGTGGCCTGGGGCCATCAAATGTGGTTTGAGAATTTGCATAAGGATTTTTCATCCAATGGATAAGGCACCTAGTCTACTTACCCAATGATTATAGGATCTCACCACTCCTACGAGAGGCATGTGTCCCCAACAAGAGTTGCAGATGGAACCCCTCAAAAAAAAATCGGTTCCACCCTAAAATTGTGAAATGTCTAACTTGGTCCCTTGTTTATGATTTTAGGTCATATTCTAATCACTATGATAGGGTTTTACATCCATAAACAATTCCAAAAATTTCCTATGAATAAAAAAAACCTTGGTCATTTTAAAGTTGCATTGACCTAATTTCCCATACCTAGTCATTCTAGTTATCACTTGTTGCATTGTATTCGTTGTTTTTCCTGGCCCCTGATATTAGGTTTGTCAGTCACCTTGGTCCTTTTAAGCATCAAATTTTTGTATGATTGAAGGATTGATTTCAATGACTTAAATCCCCAGCCTTTGTTCTTATGGATCAATATCTTATTTTCCTAGAGATGGCCCCCTTTTTATGATTAAATTTTATGGCATGTATAGGAATGGAACTTCATATTGGTCGTTTGTTCATGGGAATCGGTCCCAATCATTCCCCATATGCCCACCCTGGTTTTATTCTTCTTATTTTGTAGACATGGGTTGACAGCATTCGACTATATGTCTGGTATGCTGGTGGACTCGGTCTCATTGGTGAAGATGACTGATGGATTGAAGACTTGGCCACATCTCTACAACTCCCCACATGCTCGTCTTGATTTATTTCATATCATTTTAAAGACACGAGCTAGTGGGCCATGGCCATGTAGTATTGTTTAATGGTGGGACTCGAATCTCCATAGGGTAGTGGATTTTGTTTGAGGCATGATCAATTGTAAACTTCACAACACGTTTTCTCATCAGGGTTTTTCCCCGCGCTCATGTCTGTTTATAGTAGTAAGGAAATATGGTCACATGGGTTGGCAGGTGGTGTGACCCCTATCATTTTGTAGGACCTGAAAGGTCTTGGGGATGGTGTCTTGCCTTGTAAGAAATGAAATTTATGGTGCGGTCAGGTGACATGGCTAAGTATTAACTAGTCCTGACCATATCATAAGTTTTCTTCCTGTATGCCATATCTTCCAAAAAGTGCATGGGAAAGTGCCATGCAAACTGCTTCTAAGAAAGTTCCTGGTAAAGGTGGATATTGCTGAAGATATTGGCTGATACCGTTCCAAGATAAAAACAATGCTAAATGAGAACTAATGCTTGAGCACGCATGTGAAATTGGTAAACATTTCTATGTCCATCAAATCTATCAGGGGCTAGTACACATGGGAAGGTAAAATTGAAGTGAGCTAGGGTACTGACTGATATTCTGAAGATAAATCATGGTCATTCCCCACTATCTTGCTATGATGAATTTCCATTGAGTCAATATCTATGGGAAAACGGGTAAATATGATACGACAGGTTTGGTTAAGAAATTAAGCATATGGTAAAAATGAAAGTTAAGTGAATTATTATCTCAATCAAGTTTCTTGATTTGGGACAAGTATCAAATGCATGCATTTAATTTTTTCATTATTAATAATCTACATCATCTAACTATTGATTTATTTCAAATTATGATCAACGGTTGAGATTCAAAACTAGGTTAATTGATTGCAAATAATATTGCATATGCTTTCTTGGAGAATTAATGCAGATGCACACCAATTTATCTATTTAATGTAGATTGCCTACTTGATTATTCTAACCATCTAAGTGTAAGAATTAGGAGTCTATAAGGAGTGATTTTATGTTTTTTTATTTTCTGAGTAGGGTGGTATCTTTTCTCTGAGAGAATTTGGTAAGTGGCTAAGGAAATGGGAAAGTTAAGTGTAAACATAAGCTTGGTCCATTGGTCTAAGAGGATTAATCCTCTTTAAATTCAGGACATCCCTACCCATGGTGAGTAGGAAATGCTAGAGATACCTCTGACACCAGAGAAGAAAACAAGAGCTACCAAAAACTCAGCACATGGTGTTCTCAAATGTGCCTATCATCTAAGAAGCCGAGTTGTCTTGGAGGAGTTACCCAAAGGTAAGGAGAAGAAAGCTGAGAGGCCAAAAAGGGAAGCTACAAGAAGGAATAGGTATCACAAAGCTTACATAGAATGTCAGTATTGTCCCATTGAGGTCTCAGATTATTCCTCTGATAGTGCAAATGAGACTAATTCTTGTTACCATCAATATCTCAAGGCTATGAAGGATTGTGTTGATTCTAAGGATGAGGTAGTGATGGCTACTCCAAAGATAATAAAGACACTGAGTGGGCACACCTACTTTGCTGGTGACAAGGAAAAGTAGCATCATGTTTCTTTTCCTAGTGGATGCTCAAATTTTTTTGGGTCCTTTGTGTTAATTTTCCTTCTTTTTTGGTATGTTATACGATGGGTGTTCGTTTATTTATTCTCATTGTGCTGATAGTGAATTTTAATAGAATATAATGAATTTACATATTTTGGTGCTATGAAAATTACACTTTTTGAAGAATGGAGGGACTACTCTTTGTTGGAAAAAGTTCCTAAATCCTTACTGGCATGAAACTCCTGAAAGAGAAGTATCACTGAGACCCTTGGAATGTCTTCGCGATGAGCAGCTATCTCAGAGGATCAGATCACCATGACCTTGGACTTTTCTTGCTAACGGAAGTCATTGACATAACATGATCTATCAAAGTGAGTTTCCAAAATCACTCCGACAACAAAAGTCTTGGCGACGTCGACGTGACCCTGCAGTTGTCTTGGAAATATTAGCATGACCAGAATAGTCAGAGTTACATTACTAACTCATTCCGATGGAAGATGTCTGGGTGATGAAGATCATCGGGGAGACTCTTGATGATGGAAGCGTCATGGAGACTTTTTCTATTAGTGTGACCTAATGATCTACTGCTGATGGTGTTTCTCTCACATATGGATCTTCTCCTGGTGAATGATCAGTGTGACTCTTGCTAGTATGTGCAATTTAGTGTTCGTTAGGTCATCAGGGAGACATGAGTGTTCAGTGTGACTTCCTAGTGTGTTGGCGATAAAGATTGTCTTCCCGATAGTCTTGAGATCAGGGAGACTTCATCAAAGCCTGAGCGATAGGAGTCGGTGCCATGTGTGATAGCCTATGGACAGTCTTACATTGGTTTGACACATTCTACTATCTCATTGATGAGTGATAGAGTTGAAATCAGTTGACCAAGAATTTTTCCCACATGTTCTGTCTTGGACCAATGAGTGATACAAAATGAAAACCAATTGGGTATTGAACTGTTGTGACTATTTTCTTGTGCGAAATGAACAGTCATCTTGAGCAAGCAATGAACAGTTTGGTCGAGGGTCTGGTCTGGTTGAGAGTTGGCTAGTCAAATGATCAACGAGTGAATTCCATTCTATGCTGAATGAATGCATTGTAATAATTTAATTAGATACAAGGTTGATCAGGGAAATGTTCTTGATATAGAATTGCCATCTGAAAAGAAGAGACTATAACTTGTATGTAATTTGATTACTATAATACAAGTGATCTTTCTTTGGTGTCGTGGGTTTTTCTGCCATAAGGGTTTTCCCACGTAAATCTTGTGTCAATTGTGTTATGTGTTTATTTCTCAGTTTTTTTTTTCTTTCATGCATGTCTTAATGAACTATAATTGTAAACATTAAAGGGCATATCTCTTTTCTCCTTTGAGACTTGGCATTAGAAAAAAAAATTCCACAATTGAATTTTTCGTAACACTCTTGTTAATGATTTTTTGAGTTCTATTTTTGTTCTTACTTGATATACAAATGATGGTTTAGCAATCAATAGGGGAATATTTTATCACTTTCTATTTAAATTTGTTTTGAAATGAAAGTGAAATGTCAAATGTAAGTGTAATTCAGTTTGGTGATTGTGGCTCCCTTGTCTTATAAAAGGGGAGGTGGGGGGCGATTAGTGGGTATTTTCATTCTAAAAAAGGGATATATACAGAAGAAAAATAGATACTAGGTTGTTCCAGTAATATTTTTTTGGAGAAGGTCAATCGATATATGCATGGTTTTGATAAAAATACCAGCAACAAAATGGAACTAAATTTATGTACATTTCTCTTTTGTGTATAAAATATACAAGCTCTGAATAATATAATCAATGGTTATCTTATTTTTCTCTATTGAATTCCAATAGATGTGTTGTTTTAGTCTTGCTTATCCATTCAATGAATGTATGTAAATTCTTGAATACAACAATGGGTTTGAAATAAATTTTGTGTGAGGATTCTAGTAAGAAGTTAATTATAGAAATAACTTGTGGAGATACTATAATGCAGTATTTTCAAGGTTGTGGGTATTTTTTATAAAATACAACATTGTTATCTAGTTCATAGGTTTATTGTTTGACTCTGTTTCCCCAAATATAGCACTTTTTTGGCATGGTATTCATGCTCCAATTGTGGTAACCAACTCAACTGTTGATCAAAATATATAATCAAATCACTTATGGAATTCTCTTTGGGTGTGTGGGAATGTTAAGGAATTCTATCTTCTCTTGTTTAATATTAGTCATTACTAGGAATATTAACCAAATCTTTAGGGTATGATACATCCAAAAAATTTAAGGAGAATCATTTGTTTTTTTTTTTTTGATACTCAACACACATCAGTATCTATGAACACAATTATTTGGGATCAGCCTCCTAGGTTTCACAGAACATAAATTGAAGAAGTAAAGAACCAAAAGCCTTTACTTATGTGTTGGCCAATCCTTTCCCTTACTGATAATTATCGTTGGCAAGTTCATAGGTTTTTGGTAAGAATAAGTTTGGCTCTTAAAAAATAACCAACACATTCCATGAAGTTTCTTTGTGCTCTTCGAGTAGCTATTTGTTGTGGTTGTTGTGTTTCACTAGACCTTGGGCCTCTTGGATGGGTTACAACCACAAGATGTCATAGTAGCAATAAAATTTGACATATAATTAGGTGATTATGCAAAGGTTGGTCCCACAGAGAGTGCCAAAAAAGGAATTGTTGATGCCTAAGACCTTTTCGCTTCAGCCAACAACATCATATGAGAAGCTTTAGTGATGTGGTATTAAAATTTCTTTCTATAAATTGACCTCCAAGATTTGAGAAGCCGACTCTTCAAAATATTTGGGGGAGAAAAGGGGAAGGAGGAAATGTAAAATAAAATGAAATGAAACTAAGGTGACATTCCATAAATATTATTGTGTCTATTCCTAACACTACATAATATAGCTTAGACCTTTGAAACATTACAAAAAAATGAAAAGAGAATATGCATGGTTTAGAGTTTTCAATATAAATGAAATCCAACAATATAGAAGCAAAGAATAGAAATAATAGGTGGTAATTGATTCCATAGACTTTAACACACAACACCACGTCTTATTCATTGTTGGGTGGAGAACACATTACAAAGGCTCAAGTTCACAATACAAAGTATTCAATCCTTCCCACAAGGATCACCTACTAAGGTATTTGAATAACTAAAAAAACTAAAATTATTAAAAAATTTCTCTTTGGTAACTATCATCCAAAAATAACTAACAACTAGTAGTTCTTACAAAATAATGAACCCTAGAATATATAGGCTCCACAACCTTGGCATGAAAAATCTCACAAGGTAAAAGGAATTGAGAATTGGAGTGTTCCACTTGTCCACATGATGAAGTTGTCATAACTTAAAATGGAAGCTTCAGCTCATAAATGAAAATGACCTTCAAATCCTAGATATGGGACACATTTTTCATAATAGAGGAACTTGCTTTGCTCTTGAGGAGGATCGAGCTAACACATGGAAGCTTTGTTTCCTTTTTCTTATACCTATATAGTGGGCCCTGCTTCATCCCTTTTCAACCAATAACACAAGGAAACACTTGATCCACTTAAAAAAATTGAGCGTAGATATGATGCTTGGCACACTAAGGGGCCAAACCTCCTCTAAAAGCTCTTTTATTTTTTCACTTTGCTAACAACATGTGACGCAACCACATGGTGAGATGGCATTGCTCTTGGGGAAGAAAAATAATATTTTGTGAAGAATGAACATGGGGGTGCCACATAGATCTAGTGGGAGGAGCCAATACTTAGCCAAATTTAAAGGGGAACCCAAGAGAAAAGAGGAGGTTGAGATATAATCTGCCCAATTCTTTAAGCTTGCCCATGGAAAAAACCCAAATTTTCAAAATCTCAAACTGTGGATATGATGCATAGAAAAAATGGCATGGGTTCTATGAAAACGTATGAAATACCATCCCAATACCATTAGAATCACAAAAATTCAAGAAATAGGTCAACAATTGTAAGCTTGAGTGTTAAAAAAACACATTTAAACTTGGTAGGAAAGAAAATATAGCAGAAGCCATATCTAGGAAAACCACGAGCACCATTAGATAGTTCTTGGAACTAGCTTTTTGATTATTTCTCATTTTCCCGATTTTGATACTTTAGTGAAAATTTATCACAATTTTCCCAATTATTCTTATTTTGCAACAAAAAAAAAGATTTTTTAGACTCCAAGGGTTGGGTGCTAGTCACCCATGTGACCTTGGGAGGAGGATTAAAAAATTATAATATTTTTTTGGGGTGGTGGTTATAGGTAGCTAGCACCTTACTATTTCCATTGGCATTCAATTGACCATAGTGGATAAAATCTAGTAGGTAGCTATAGTGGCTCTTGTAGCTACTACCATTGGTGGCATGGTCAACACATTATTTCCCAGTGGCTAGTATGCAATCACTAGTAGAACTTATGTATATAAATTTTCATTGTATTGTGTCGTATAGGGGCTATATAGGCCCTTGTGGTAAACAACTCCTCATAAACTCTTAACACCAAAATAGGGTGAATTTTATATCAAAATTGGTCGAATTGGCTTCTTGAATGCAATAGTGAGGTCCTTTGATGCCAAAATGCACCAAAAATTGTAAAATAATAATGGAAATTCAAGATTTGAAGCCATGTAACCCTATTCAAAGAAAAAACTCAAAAATTGAGAAGGGTTTCAATGAATCCATGCTCTGATACCATGAAAAATTATGAGGAAACATGATATGCAAGATCAAACAACAAAAAAAAACAACTTCAATGCAAGAGAGATGCAAACAATAATCTACATTATCATCAATAGGAAAAATTACCAAATGAACCTCAAAAATATTCAAATAGATCTAGAGATAATACAATGAGGGTTGAGTGTTTTATAAGAGCAAAAATAAATGGTAAATGAATTAGATCATGACAAGCATTGTCATCTTGTCTAATGAGACAAAATGATATAATAAAATATCACTGTATTTAATAGGAAAAATAACTACTATGTTTAACTTAAGTGCATAAGAATAAATTATCTTAACAATCAATTAAATATTAATTAATTATTAGCTAATGCATGATTAGTCTAACAACCTATTTTAGAGTGTAATAGGAAGGTATCGTCAATCCTTCTTGACTTTTATTACTTAATGAATCATCTCTACTCATCTTGGTCAATATCAAACATTTTTTCGAATATTAAATCCTTACCATTCAAATACTCATCTAAACATCTATACATTTAACCCATACCTTCATAAAAAATGTTGGATTTTTAGATCTTTAGTGGTACACTCTATATAAATCATAAATACATCCTTGTGTAACTACATTCATTGTATCTCAAGAAATAATCTTCAACAAAGAGAGTTTTGTATTTATAATATTTTAATACATTTTTTTGAAGCACTCTTTAGCTTGATAAGAGGTATGGTTTGATTTAGGAGAGAGGGTTTACCATTGTTTTTAATTTTTTCATGTTCTAAATTTTCCATATATAGTTAGCTTAAAAAAATGAGAATAGTAAAGAGAATAGTGTTTATTATTTCAATCAAACTTTAGTTGATTGATTCATAATATAATTTAATATATTTAGTAAATAAGGTTACATTTTTTATTTTCCAAAGTAGAGATAGTATATGTTGCACACTGAAAAAATGGGTGAGTAAATATAGATAATTTGAAATACATATTCTAAAAGAAAATAAATCTTATGTTGTGTAGCATTATAGGTCATATTACTTATAAATTTTATTGTTAATATCATTTCTAAAAAATCTATAAAGGAAAACATAATAGTCAATTAGTTATGTGTAGCAATATATCCTTCGCATGCACTTAATGATATATAAATATGTAATATTGTCCTTTTTATTTATCCCATCCAACCATGTTATCTAATAGTTTTACATGTATGACTAGTTCAAGGAAGGATTTATACTTATACCACTTTCAATTGATTTGATTTCGTTATCTTTCTAAATAGATTTTTCATAAAATAAAAATATGCTTTGGTACGATTCATTGATTTAAAAATTAAATGTGACCATTTACTTAAAATTATAATCTACTCTTATACATTAGCATTCACTATTGGTGGTCAAATAATTTATTTTTGATAAAAAAATGAAGATGTTATACTTACACAATATCATGAGTTGGCTTTAATATTATTAGATTATTTTCACTTATTCACCATTAATATTACTCAATGCCAATAGAATGGGAATCTACATGTTTTATCTATTTCAAAGCCACATGGTAGTGTAGATGATGGTAGTTCTCACATCATATTTATGATTCATATATTACAATAAAATTCTATACAATATTCTTCTTCATTAATCTAAGCTAGAATGATTTCATGAGGAATGATTTGACTATGTTTATACTTATTTTATGTTGTTGGCATAGCTTGTTATTTTTTAAAAATCTGCTTGTATTTATTATAATAATTAATATGCGGCATGTATTTCCTCTGGTTGTAATTTATAGGCATGATTTTTATCTAATTGACTACTTAAATTTGTTATTGTTTATGAGAAGTTTGTTTCTCCTGAAGAGGCTAATAGGTGCATATGTGATGATCACATAGTGGTTTAAAAAAATTGATGTATGGTATATTACTCAAGTAAATTTAAGAATTATTCATATCATTTTATTTAAAAATATTTAAGATCCCAAATATATAGCTTAATACAAAGCATACACATAGTCACCAATTCAATATTTTATTGTTGCAAAGTTCTATATTCTAAAGTATTTGTATAATCATTGTTAAAAATAAGACAATAGCCAAGTACAATATACTAGTAAAATTAAGGAGAGAATTTTAATTAATTTTTAAAAAATATAAAATTGATTATTGGACAAAAATAATAATGTTGCTTCTAAAATATTCAATGTTATTGAACCCTTTGCTCAATGTCTCTGAAAATAACTTCATTCACCCTGGCATGGACATCCCTCTTCTTGATCGATCAAAATTATTTGACTTTCTCTATCTTGCCAATGGCATGGTGTGTGGTCCCACAAGTGAGAATTTCTAGTGTTCCATTTTGACATAATATATGTATTCCCTAAATTGCAACAAAATATCTCTAATCTTACTTTACAATCCAATCAACTCCCTCAACCTATTTCTACTAAATCTATGATGGTTTTGAAAAACCCTAACTCTTTACTGGCACCTTAGTTTTATCTAGATCAATTAAATGGGGGGAAATTCAAACCCTTGAATGGTGACTCCAAATCCCTTGTTAATATTTTCAACGATGGTATTGAAAATGAAGTATTAGAATTAGAACCCTTCTCCATGATGCATGGTTTATTTCAAAAAATTTAACCATTTAAGGCTTTCCCTCCTAGCTTATCACAAGTAGATTATAGATGCTTGGAAACTATTTATGAAAGGTAACCTAGACATCTATCCTTGTTCTTATGGCCTCTTCAATGTTGTTTTCGATTGTGCAAGGAATCAATATTTTATTTTGTGTGGAAAAAAACAAATTTGGGGCTAGTGTATCATCATGCTCAGACCATGGCACTATAAATTTAGCCCATCTATTGAGTCTTTCAAAATTAAAATTGTGTGGATTCATCTTCCAAACTATCTGCTCCAATTTTTGTTTGATTCTTTTCTTGAGGTTAGTGGCAATACTCTTGGTTGGTTCTTGGTGATTTACCTTAATACTACTAGTTTCACACACACAAAATTTGTGCAAATTATAGTATATATTGATACTTTGAAGGATCTTCTTGCATAAATCACCTTCAAAATTGTAGATAATAAATAGTTGGACTCAAACACTAGATTATGATGGTTTCCCATTTTGGTGTTGATGGTGTTTTTCTACTGGACACATGATTGATGACTACCTTAACTCTAAGTCCAATATTTGTGAACATGCTACATTTTCCTACAACATTACAATGTTTTTTGTTCTTTGGGGTTCTCTTTGTCTCGTTCTCCAATTGATTCAACTAATAACAAAAAAAAAATCCTTTTATAGTTACCACCCTCATTGAAGAAACCATCTACAACAAAAGAAGAAAGTTTATGCCTTGTTCATAGTACACACTCATAATCAGACACCCCTCTGAATGATTTCAATGACACTTGTCTTACTGGGGATGTATGTGAGTATGAGAAAAGGATTTTTCTTCTCTAAACTCATCTAAGTGGAAAGTAGTGCAAATAAAAAAGAAAGAAAATTCCAAAAACGATGTTGGGATTTAGAATCTATGAACTTGTGGTGACACTCTAAAATTAGTTTTGATAGTTCAAATCTAAAATTTAATACACCCCTTTAAGGGTTTGATGCATCATTTTGAGAGCTATAACTATTTATTAGCTCTCCCTATTTAGATTTTGATTATATGGGAACTACTCCCTTGTCAATTATTTCCTATAAAAAAAAGGTTACCTACTAGATATATTTTGTACCTAGATTATGCTTTTAATTTACTATAATTTTTTATCCTATTGGATACCCATGATCATTATTACCTTATTATATATAGGTTATTATTCCCTTTGAGAAATATATTTTCTTAATGCATGTGTCCCTTAGTGGCTTTATTGGGGGTACAAAATATAGAGAACATAAGTTATAGAAACTTAAGACAATTGACGAAAGAAAGTCTTACATACCATTAAGTAGTGGATAAAATTAGGGAATATTAGAGAAAAATAATAAATATCACAATGTTACTATTCAAATGAATTCTTAGCACATTGGATTGGTTTATTCTAATTATTACCAAAGAATCCAAATTCTAACAAAAAATTAGATGTTAAAAAATTCTTAGTTCAAACCTTTTGCTATTGCTTACAAGTTTCATAGGGGATTAAGAATATCTAACTTAAAAGAATATTTAATAAAATTTCATGTTAAATATAAGTATTTATGATGAGTATATGACTATTCATTAATTTTTTAGTAATATGTGGGGTTTTTGCATAAGGTTTTAGAACATTATAGTGTCAATGATTAGATTAAGTTCAGGACAATCCAATACCCATTTACAAAATAGCTATAAAGGCCCAATGAGCGGGATCACAAGAAGTGAGAAACCCAAAAAAGAAAGGAGCAAGTACAAACAAAACAGCCATAGAAAATAAAATAGAATACAAGATAAAACTAGCAAGAGATTGGACTAACCACTAGTCTCCTAGTAGCTTAAGGTCACTAATGGTATGCTACTCCTTATAAATGAAATGGAGTTTCTTCTCAAAGGAGAAAGGCCCCTTGTGGGTGGGTTGGACCTTCTTAGTATTGGGTGAAGCAGAGATGCTCCCCTCCTTAATTTTTTTCTTGGAGTGACTAGCATCTTGATTGTAGTCTCTAGACCTTTTAACCTAACTGTTCTGAAGTTCTTGTTGAAAAACATGGATAGTGATCATGGCGTTTTTTATGTTCTCCTTGCGATAGTCCATAATATGTTGGAGACACTTTAGGGTTTTATCTTGATCAGTGTGCATGGTGGAAATTTCCTCTTGAAGATTCACCTTATCTTCCTCCATACCTACTAATTCTTTGAGCTCTTTATCCTCACTCTCCCAATTAACCCCTTTATCAAAGGAATTTTTGAAAAAAGACAATAGGCCCCAATGCCCATCATCATCAACCTAACCCAACCAATTCATCTTCTTAAACACTTTCTCCTCCAGCACTTGAATTTTTTCCTTGGTCGTGATGACCTAGGATAGTAACAACTTGAGGATATCATTTAGAACATTGGTAGTCTCCAGGATATCATTTAATTTATTCTTTAGGAGAAAAAAATGTGTATAGACATATTTATTCTATTGGGGTCCTTCAGAGTCACCATTCAAATTAATACAAAGGTTAGAGGATCTATGAGGATTGGGGGGATTAATAAGGTATTTGGAAATATCACAAGCATCTTCATGAAAAGGGGAACTCATGGGAGAGTTAACAAGATTGGGTTTCTAAGACTCATCATTTCAGTTATACAAATAGGCATTTGAAGTGAAAATAGGGGTGGGGTCAAAGAACAAAAATATTCTTTTAGGGTTGGGAGTGGGTTCCTTAGTGGCAGGGGTTTTTCCTCTTAATTTGGTAATTCTACGAGAATAGGATAGATTCAACACATAGTAGGAATGGAAGGCCCCCCCCAAGGGTTTGGCAAGGTCATAAATGACAAGCGAATTCTTTTTGATAGAGGCCAGGGAAGGGGATAAAGAATCTTGGTAGTGGAATAAAAAAAAGATTAACCCCTAGGGAATGGGAAGGGTTTTAATTTTAACCTACATAAATTAATTGATTTATCCAAATAAGAAAGAATCCAAAAGGAGAAATTTATCATTATATTAAGCGAAAATGATCTAGCATAGGGAAGAGGTTAGTGTGGAAACATTTGAACCGACCCTCTAAAGGGACATACCTCATTAGGACCTCTACCATCTTGCTCCAAACCCCGAAAAGGTATTCACGGTTAAACCCATTCTACAACCAGTTAACTTTTTCACCCTCCTTGAGGAACCTGTCCATATCCTTTTGATAATGACCCTTTGAATTCCGTGGATTGCAAACCCTATCTAAGGAAAGTCTACTAACCTCAATAATGAGCTCCATGTTGACATGTGGGGTGTACTTATCAATGGTGGCATTACCCTCATTCTAGAGGAATTATTAAATTCCATCAAAATATTGGGTTTGTGCCCCATCTTACCTTCAACTTACAAGGCCATCTTGCCTCTTTGAAGGATTTTCCATACATCCCTACAATTTTTCCACACCTTGTAGGAGGTGGGTTCATCCTGAACAAGATCACCTCCCATAGTGTAATTTACACCAAGTAGAGAAGGCCACATAAGTCTGTAGAAACACATTAAAAAATACATAAGAAAAAGTTGAGAAGTCTTATGAAAAAACTGGTTGAGGAAGAAGGATTGCCATAAAGGTAATTTGTGCTAGTTATCGAAGAGAGCTAACAAGGAGTCTAGCTCGAGCTCAAGGATGCTACACAATTAGAAAGTGAGTTACACACATGTTCAATGATAAGTGAGATACTATCCCAAATAATAGCTTTATATATAAAAACTTCCAAGTTGGTGAGAGCATCTGCCACTTTGTTGACAACTCTAAACACATGAGTAGATCTATAATTATCAAGGCTCATATAATATTTCATACCAAGAGGATGGGGTCTCAAAGCAACCAACAAGGATTCACCATCCCACTCAACATCATTATGGTGTTTCTAGAATCACCTTTGATTGCTAGGTTGGATATGCCCACATTCATGGCTATATAGATACCATGGTAGGCAACTGCCACCTCCACAAAATTTTAAGTTTGAACTATGAGATTCACCGCATAAGCCAACATCATTTTCCCATGATTGTCTTTGATGATACCACCCCACCTTCCTGACTAGGGTTAAATTTGGCCAAGCCATCAAAATTAAAAATTATGATTAAAACAACATAGTAAACAATAGTCTTTTATATACTATGTTTTTCTACCCATATTTTTTCCACATTCTTTATCATACCTAGCGTATGAATATTTTTGAGTATCACAATTTTTTATGTGTATATCTGAAATCATAAATTTTATTATGTTAGAAATATTAATATTTAAATATTACTACTCGATTTACCTTAGAATTAGGGTCAACTTTATGGTAATATCACCCCCTTGAATTTGTGCACTGCATACATATCTCATATATAGTTCTTGACATATCTAATTTGGTTTACATGATTTTATACAGTTCCTTTACATCAAATTTCATGCATCTTTCATATGCAACAATTTCAATGGGAAATATGTTTTCATTGACATTTCTTTATAAATTTCATTTTATTGATGTAGTTATGATACACTTTTGTACACGACATAGACTTATTACTTTATCCAAACTTAGTTAATTTTTTTATAGTGATAACATCTCCATGCTATCTATAGAGTCAAATCATGTTGTGTATCTAGATTGATGCATTTATATTTATTTTCTATATCAACATGTAATTTCTACATAATTAGAGTTATATTACATTCGATAATAAGTGGAATCTCTAAACCCATAGCTTTTTATATAGTTTTATCATTTTATGTTTTTGCTCATTTTAAAATCATTTATAGATGTTAATCATTGTAAATTTTTATTATACTTTTGAATTGTCATGAGGGAATATTAATGGAATTAGTACACATGACCAATATCCATTATCTATGTACTTTATGAATATTTACATTGGTGAGTCTCTAAAATAGATTTAATTTTGATTTTGGTTGCTTGAGTTTTCTCTAATATAAATTCATATAGCATTTCATATGCAAATCAAAGAAAGGACAAAATATAATTATGAAAATTGCATATACATGTCGCTTTCGCTTAAGTATTGGACCTATGATGAGTAGGCTTTTTTTTGCATCATCTTGTATGTGCAATGAATTTTTTTATATGAAAATTGAAAATTAAATTTATGGTAGACTATATCCATTACCACTAATCCCTAGGATCTAGATCTAATGTCCACATCTAGATGATTGTCACTATGGTTCAAATCCATAGTTACCAAATTGATCTATGATAATATTTGTAGTCACAGATTTTAAGTTCTAACTTTTAATATTTTTTTTATTTCATCACATGTTTCCATCAATAATCATTATTAGCCAAGAAAAGTGCAACCTTATTTCAAATTGAATGTTAGAGTCATATACTTAAAGAGAAATGCTAATCTAGAAGAATAATATAGGATTGGTAGAAGAATATATTGAGCAAATGATAACTTTCATTGCAAAATGATAAAAAAATTACTATGTCAACTTTTTTCATCTTAGGAGCACATTGCCTACCTACTTATTATTCTCGATCTTGGTTAACATCTTTTAAATTTGATCGACTAAAAGAAAAATAGGTTTCAACTAAAATAATTCAACCAGATAATATCTAGAAATTATCAATTGAATTCCACATATAAGTTGAGGTCTACAGTCAGAAACATTATCTCTGCATTAATGAATGTTAAAAAAAAATTCTATCAGAAACCCAAATCAATTACAATACACTATTTTATAAATTTATTGACGAGTGAAATTTCAACATCTATACAAGGAAATCTTCATTAGATAAAAACCTAGGAACATCAGATTTAATTTTTAGAATTTCCACTTTAAATATGAATTTTAGCCAATAGGCTTATTGTGTGGACTTTGGCCGAAATTTTTGTCATCCTTCCCAGTTTTTAACCCTTCTGGCGTTCAGCTCCTGGTCGAATAAAAAGTGGGAGATTTTTTTATTTTTTAAATTAAAAGCATTTGACGCCTGGATAGAGAAGTCCAATGAAATTAAACACTAGTTGGCATCAACATTAATTTTTGAATGGTTTACATGTAGTGGCGATGGTTGTAATAACACTTGCCATTTAAAACCTCAGAAAACAAAGAAAAAGTCTATGCAATTTTTGATAAGGCATTGTTGAGTGTTGTTTTATGGCTTTACCTGCTATCAGAGTTGTGAGCTAGGAGGGCGAGCTTCTCTAAAGGTGAAATTTCAACCATCTATTTTTGAGCTTTTGTGAAGGTGGTTGGAGGTCTTTTTTTTTTTTTGCATGTGGTGATGGTTGCAAAAGCAATAGAAAAGTCTTGGCTCTCATAAATTTTTCCTCGTTTTTGCAATCGTTGGAGAAAGAAGGGAGTTGAGAGAAAGAAAGCAAGAAGAGGTTGAAGCAAGTAGGAAGAGGTGCATATTGAAAAACCCTTTGTAGAGTATTTCAAAAATAGTTTATTTTATTTTCCATAGGGCATTGTTGATTGTTGTTCAGTGGCTTCACCAATATTATTTCATTTATGGTTTTCATGTAGTCGTGATGGTTGCAAGGAAATAGCTATATTGTTTAATATATGGTTTCCATATAGTGGTGATGGTTGGAAGGAAATAAAATAGTTTATGCTTTTTTCGACAAGGAATTGTTTGGAAATAAATTTGTCTACATGCAAGGTTGTTTTTTTTTGCATGGGTTTGTTACTGTGAATTTTCTTGTTTTGTGGGTTTTTTCATCTGAGTCACTGTTGAAATCAATATTGTTTCACTTATGGCTTTCGTTTTGTGGCAATGGTTGCAATGCAATAAAATAGTTAATGTTATATAGTTTATGTTATTTTCCATAAGGAATTGTTGATTGTTGTTCTCTAGCTTTGGCTATATTATTTCGTTTTCAATAAGGTACTGTTGAAAAAATAATTTGTCTATGTGCGGGGTTTTGTTTTTTTTTGCATGGGTTTGCTACTGTGAATTATTTTGTTTTGCGGGTTTTTTCATCTAAGTCACTGTGGAAACCAATATTATTTCATTTATGGTTCACATTTTTTGGCGATAAAATAGTTTATATTATTTTCCATAGGGCATAGTTGATTGTTATTTTGTGGCTTTACCAATATTGTTTCATTTATGGTTTTCATGTAGTCACGATGGTTGCAAGGAAATAGCTATATTGTTTCATTTATGGTTTCCATATAGTGGCGATGTTTGGAAGGCAATAAAATAGTTTATGCTATTTTTGACAAGGCATTGTTTGGAAATTAATTTGTTAAAGTGAAGGGTTATTTTTTATTTTTTTTGCATGGGTTTGTTACTATGAATTCTTCTGTTTTGTGGATTTTTTCATCTGGGTCAGTGTTGAAACCAATATTATCTCATTTATGGCTTTTATTTTGTGGCGATGGTTGCAACGCAATAAAATAGTTAATGTTGTATAGTTTATATGTTGTTTTCCACAAAGAATTGTTGATTGTTGTTCTCTAGCTTCAACTAAATTGTTTCATTTTCTATAAGGTATTGTTTAAAAAATAATTTTTTTCGTGTGCGGGGGTTTTTTTTTTTTCATGGTTATGTTACTGTGAATTCTTTTGTTTTGTGGGTTTTTTCATCTGGGTCACTATTGAAACCAATATTGTTTCATTTATGGTTCGCGTTTTGTGGCGATGGTCACAACACAATAAAATATTAAATTTTATAAAGTTTATTTTGTTATCCATAAGGCATTGTTGACTATTGTTCTCTAGCTTTAGCTATATTGTTTTATTCTCGATAATGTATTGTTGAGAAAAGAATTTGTTCGGGTGTGGGGTTATTTAGTTTTTTTTTACATGGGTCTATTACTATGAATTTTATTGTTGTCTACAATACCATTAAAACCAATATTGTTTCATTTATGGTTTATGTGTGGCGTCGATTGTTGCAAGGAAATTAAACAGTTTATATTCTTTTCGCAAAGACATTGTTTACAAAGCTTTGGCTATATTGTTTCATTTTTTATAAGGTAACAAAAGCAGTGTATATATTTTTTTTAAACATTATAAGTTATAGTGTAGTGTCTTAATATATAACTAGTTCTACAAGCACTAAAGAATCATGATAAAAAAGAAAAGGTGTTTTGATGTGACATGCATACC
The DNA here is from genome assembly GCA_007115665.2 of Sequoiadendron giganteum. Taxonomy (NCBI): domain Eukaryota; kingdom Viridiplantae; phylum Streptophyta; class Pinopsida; order Cupressales; family Cupressaceae; genus Sequoiadendron; species Sequoiadendron giganteum. Next base: position 415,183,713 of record CM021110.1, on the reverse strand, counting down.
AAAAAGGGAAATTGTTTCACTTATGGTTTATGTGTGGTGCCCATGGTTGCAAGGAAATTAAACAATTTATGTTATTTTCACTAAGGAATTATTTACAATAAAATCTTCCCATGCGACATTTTTTTTTACCCCTTGCATTTGTTTGTGGGTGTGAATTCTTTTGTTTTTTGGTTTTTCCCGTGTAATCCACTGTTTTAAAAAAATTGTTGGGCTACGGGGTTGTTCTATTTTTTGAGCATGGATTTGTTAGTATGAAACCTCTTGTTTTGTGGCTTTCCCCACCTTAGAGTTTTTAGACCTTGCATTTAAAACTTGTTGAAGTAATAAAACAATTTATGTTATTTTCCATAAGGCATTGTTGATTGTTGTTTTGTGGCATTGAATAAATTATTTGATTTATGGTTGTTTTTGTGTGGCCTACAGAAATGGTTTGCACTATTTTCCATAAGACATTGGTGATTTTTGACATGTGGCTTTAGCAATACTATTTCATTTGTGGGTTCTGTATACTAGTGATGGTTGGAAAGGAATTAAATAGGTCCTATTTTTTATTCTTTTCGAAGGATAGTTTTTATTTGTCTAGGCCTCAATAACTCAATAAGGATTTCTTAGAATGATAGGTTGTATATTAAGTGTGAGATGAAATATTAGTCTCACCATTGATTATAATGGCAGACCAACATACATTGTCCACCAGTGTAATCAATAGTGATATCGGTGTTTTTTATTACACTTAATATACAGGTTGTCATACATATGAATTTTCTCTACAGCTAATTTCACAAACATACATATTTGATGTTTTTTATTACATTTAATATATAGGTTGTCATACATATGAATTTTGTATGCATCTAATTTCACAAAAATACATATGTGTGCATAGGGAAAATAAAATGAAACACAAAAAAAGAAGGCATGTTCTCCACCCTACCATATTGGGTCATGGAGCCTCATAGGCTCTCACAAAACCCCTGAGCAAGAACATAAATTGTCCACCACTATGTTCAATGGTGAAACCAATGTTTCTTATTGCACTTAATATAGATCCTATCATTATAAGTTATGCAACTGTAGCAGTATCAAAGATAGACATATGTAACATAACTTTATGAACTCACCTATAGCAGCAATATACTATACACTCAGCCAACACAAGAAGATTAAAATCACAGAAATAAAATGACAAAATTATGAAATGTCTTGTTTTGTGGTTTTCCCTTATTCTATGCACTTTAATCATAATTTTTTTCAGCCTTCCCTATTTTTAACCCTTCCGGCGTTTGGCTCCTAGTCGGAAAAAGGTGGCAGATTTTTTTATTTTTTATATGAAAAGTGTTTGGCATGTCGATAGAGAAGGCCATCAAAATTAAACATCAATTGGCATCAACATTAATTTTTGTATGGTTTTTGTTTACTGGCGATGGTTGCAAAGTAATAAAATAGTTCATGTTCCTCTCGATAAGGTATTGTTGGTTGTTTTTGTGTGGCCTACAGTAAGAGTTTGAAATATTTTCCATAAGACATTGGTGATTGATCATATGTGGCTTTAGCAATAATATTTAATTTGTGGTTCTTGTATACTGGTGATGGTTGGAAAGGAATTAAATAGGTCCTATGTTTATACTTTTTGAAGGATAGTTGTTATTTGTCTAGGCCTCAATAAGGATTTCTTAGAATGATAGGTTGTATATTAAGTGTGAGATGAAACATTGGTTTCACCATTGATTATACTCGCAGAATAACATACATTGTCCACTAGTTTAATCAATGGTGATATGAATGTTTTTTATTAAACTTAATATAATACATGTGGAAAATTCATATGCACACATACACACTCACACATACATATAAACATTAAAATCTACATGCATATATGCATACAAATACATCATAAACATATATATCTATACACATCTATATCAAGATGTTGTATGCACTCAAAAAATTTATTTGCATTTGTTGTCCTAGCTCACAACTCTGATAGTAGGTAAAGCCATAGAACGACACCCAATGATGCCTTATAAAAATTATGCACTTTCGTTATGTTTTTTGATGTTTTAAATGGCAAGTATAATTACAACCATCACCAATACATGGAAACCATACAAAAATTAATGTTGATGCTAGGAAAACAAGCTTCTATGAAGGTGCAAGTTCGATCCTTCATTGTCAAGCTTCTGTGAAGGTGGTTGGAGGTTATTTTGTGCTTTTTGCATGAGGGGAGGGCTGTAAAAGCAATACAAAAGTCTCGACTCTGATAATTTCTCCCAAAAAATGAAACACAACAAAAGAAGGCCTACCATCCACCCTACCATATTGGGTCATGGAGCCTCATAGGCTCTCACCAAACCCCTGAGCAAGAACATACATTCTCCACCACTGTGATCATTGGTGAAACCAATGTTTCTTCTTGCACTTAATATAGAAACAATCGACAACACATGAAAACCATAAATGAAACAATAAGGGTTTCAACAATTTTAAAGATGACAGTAGAATTCATAGTGGATCACCACAAAACATCAACCATAAATGAAACAATATTGGTTTCAACAGTGACCTAGATGAAAAAACCTACAAAATAGAAGAATTCACAGTAACAAACCCATTCAAAAATCCAAAATAACCCCGCACACAGACAAATTATTTTTCCAATAGCACCTTATTGAAAATGAAAAAATATAGCTAAAGCTAGAGAATAGCAATCAACAATGCTTTATGGAAACAACATAAACTGTATAACATTAACTATTTTATTGTGTTGCAGCCATCGCCACAAAAGAACATATACATATGTTTCAATTGACAGTTGCAGTTTTCCTATTCGAGAGTAGAATTGTGCATTTATTCTATCTATGTATGTGTGCTTGAAAATTAGTTATGCAATTGTAGCAATATCAAAGATAGAAATATGCAACATAACTTTATGAACTCACATGTAGCAGCACTATACTCTACCCTCGACCAACATAAGAAGATTAAAACCACATAAATCAAATGATTTATTTTTTATTACATTCTGCATTTTAACCATGTGGAATGATTGAATGTGGAATAAATAAAATTTGTAGGGAGAAAATAAACACAAAATAGAGGAATTCACAGTAACCAATCCATACAAAACATAAATAGAATGGGTTGAATGCTAGATTTAAATATTGTCTGTATACATGATTTCTTTTTGCATCTAATTTCACATACATACATATCTACACGTATGGAAAATAAAATCAAAGAAAATAAAATATGTATTTCTCCCCATCATGCCATAGTTTAGCGAGAGCCTATGATGCTCAATGATTCAATATGGTTGGGTAGATAGCATGCTTTTTTGTGTTGTGTTTAATTTGATTTCCCTTATGTGTAGATATGTATGTATTTCATAGTAGATGCAAACAACATTAATACATATTGAACCCTATGTTTATTCTTTTGGGACATTCTTTCAATGATAAGTTTTATTTCAAGTGTTATATGGAACATTGATGTCAACATTGATCGCAGTGATGGACAATGCCTTTTTTCGTTGTGTTTCATTTTATTTCCCCTATGTGTATATATGTATGTACATCATAGTAGATGCAAAAAACATCGATACATAATGATCTCTATGTTTATTATTTTGGGAAATTCTTGGAATAATAAATTGTATTTTAAGTGTTATATAGAAAATTGATGTCACCATTGATTGCAGTGATGGGCAATGCCTTGTTTAGTTGTGTTTAATTTTATTTCCCCTATGTGTAGATATGTATGTATGTCATAGTAGATGTAAACAAGATCAATACATAATGATCCCTATGTTTATTCTTCTGGGACATTCTTGGAATGATAAGCTATATTTTAAGTGTTATATGGAACATTGATGTCACCATTGATCGCAGTGATGGAAAATGTATGTTCTTCGCTGGTTATTTTACAAGAACATAGAATATTTTTGAAATTATCTACAAAGGGTTTTCAAAATGTGCCTCTTCCTTCTTCCTTCCTTCCAATTGCCTTCTTTGTCCAACCATTGTAAGAGTTCATAGTAACAAACCCATGCAAAAAAAAATAAAAATGGGTTGCATGTTGGATATGAATATTGTCTATATATAATAATTATTTTCTACATCTAATTTCACATACTTAGATATCTGAACGTAGGGAATATAAAATGAGTGACAAGAAAAGAAAACTTTCTTTCCATCCTTCCATAGTTTAGTGAGAGCCTATGATGCTCCATGACCCAATATCGCTGGGTGGATAAAATGCCTTGTTTTTTTGTGTTTCATTTTATTTTCCTATATGTAGATATGCATTCATGTCAAAGTAGAGGTAAACAACATTCATACATACATTTCTCTATGTTTATTCTTTTGGGAAAATAGTTGTTATTTGTTTGAGCGTCAGTAGGGCATTCTTGGAATGATAAACTATATATTAGGTGTTATATGAAACATTGAAGCATTTTTTTATTATTTCTTTTCCCTCATATTGTTAATGTCTCTACAAAAAAAGTTCTCAGAGATCATTTTTGTGTTTTGAACATCTTGATGGTTGTCATTTTATTGGTGTTCTATATTTCATGTATGTGTTTTGGCTAGGGTTCGCGTCAATAGTTTTTTCTTTAATTGAACATTCAACCCTCATGTTGGTGTGGCATAGAGCTCATAGTCAGTCATTGACATTGAAAATATTAGCATTTTAAAGAGCAACCCCAGCAATATCAATGGACTCTGGTTCTCCCCAAGCTGCTAAGCAATCCCCAGACACCAATCCCATAAGCCTGCTCCTTGTTTTCTTTTTTGTTGTTGAGAATTATAATGGCTATTTTCCATGTGCATCTAGTGAATTGTGAATATGCTTCATTTCAATTAACAGTCCTTGTAATATATATTCTAACTAATTTATATTTGATCCTTTTATGTTTCCTTTTCCTTTTGGTTTGTTGGCCATTTGGGAGTGGCCTATGTGTTAGAATAAAAATGGTTGCATTTTTGAGTTGTTTCAATATTTCTATGTTCTTCCTTGTTTATATTCAATGAAAAATATAATATTGTTTTCTTCTTGCTCAACCTTTCCCTCTTTTCATATTCATCTATTATATGCAATTTTGAAGTCATTGTGATCCTGCAACCATTTATAATTATCTATGTGTTTTAATATCAAATACAAATAATGTATTTGTTTTGTGCTACCTCTTTCCCTGACTTTTGCTTCTAGATTCTTGTCAGATCCTTGAACAACTCATCACTTTGGCTTAGCTATGCAAAAATACCTTGTAGGATTCAAATGTATGACTAGCCTTGAAAGGGCATGCGATTTGATCTATTGATGCTAGAGATGTCGTCCCATCTCCAGATCTTCAACTGATGTCTTTTTAGAAAAATAGGTGGTGATCAAAGCTTGGTTGAGCACTACAAATTTTTCCTCTCAGATGGAACCCACATGTAGATAGGCACTTTTCCTACAAGATACAATGACCTTTTCTTTGCAGGGGCATTGAAAATAGGTTCCATTTTGTGCTTTAAAAACTATGTCTATAGGAAGTTATGAGAATTAAGGTTGGATATTATTTTGCACTACTTGTGCTTGTTGTTGTATACTTTCATGTTTGATGGGACCACATTTTTTAATATTTTATCTTGGTCTAGTTCAAAGGTGATTGTAATAATGTCCTTAGATGTCAAACTTTTAGATTATCAATTAATTGGAACACCTAGATATATGTTTAAAGATCAAAAAGAAAAAATGGTGGGCTTAGAGTCACGTTTCCCATCTAGAAAAGCCTCAAAATTTGGGATCCATACATCCCCAGAACAACATAGTGATCCTTCTACTATCAATTATGTTAAAGGCCTAAGTATTTACCAAACTAGATGGACAATAGAGGGTCAGGTGATAACTAAAAGGGATATGTACCATTACAATAAACAAGGACATGAGGGCCAAGTATTCAACTTTGACATTATTGAGAGTGAGGGTACAAAAATATGAACTACTTTCTTAATGACAATGTAGTAGAATTGCATTATGATAGGGTTTAGGTCAGCCACACTTATTGTGTGTGAAAAGGCTCGATCAAACAAGCGGATAAGAATTTTAATAAGTTGAACATCCACATGGAAATTAGTTTGGATCAAAACTCGATATTGAAATTGTGTGATGATGAGACCTTTGTGCCAAAAAAAGTATTTAAATTCCTCCCAATAAATGAAATTGAAAACTGTAGCAATAATAGTTTTATTGATATTATTGGGGTTGTGGTGCATTTAGGAAAGGTATCAACTATTCAAAGAAAATATCAATTTGAAATGATACAAATAATTGTGAAACTTAACAATTTGTCATCCTATTACATTGATGTTAATTTGTGGGGCCCAAATTGAGAAGAAAAGGGTGACCAATTTGAAAGGTTATTTATTCTTGGTTTTATTTTCATATTTTTTGTTAGAAATGGTTGTCTTACATATTTCAATGGATCTATCATGAATACATCTACATGGACTATTCTATACATAAATATTGACATCCTGGAAGCACAGGCCTTGATGCAATGAGGGCACGTTGAGCTACCTACCATAGAGCCCTCTCGGATAGTGCCTTGAAAGGTTGCTTTGGCCAATGGTAGAGTCACTATTGGATATATCTTGGACCATTGTCTTTCCTTGCTAGAAACTTTACAGGCTACTGTCAAGGCAATAGTGAAATATAACCGATGCATTTTGTTATGCTAGATATCCCTTGCAGGCCAATGGAAAACAATGCAAGAATTTTTTTGAAAGATTCTACCAATAATATTTGGTACTACCCTAAATGCAAGAAAATCATGCCTGATTATGTCTTCCAATATTTTTGGTAGCTAAATATAGAAGACCACACAAGTGAGATTTGGGCTACTGCTTTTGATGAGGCTACAACAAGCTTATTGAAGATGTTAGTAAAGTAAAATAGATTTATATGTTGCAATGAATGCGTAGTCTATAATCAATGGTGTCATCTACACTTCTTTTTTTTCATTGTTCTTACTAAAACTCAGACGTATAATTCAGAAAAGAGGCTTAAAATAACAATAGTCAAAGTTGCAAGAATCAACTTTGAAGCCAAGTGCAAGTTTTTTCTCTCAAATTTGTCTCCAATATCCTATTTCGGGAAATAATCTCCAGAGATAATAGTGGTACTTCCCTAAATTATAGAGAACTGTGTCTAATTGTGACTTTTGATATTTGTTGCAGTTTCGGTTTACTAGACATTTGTTTCCTTTTCTTTTTTTGGAATGCCTGTCATGTCAAGAAACATTTTCTTTCTCATCATGTTGTTGTGTTGCTTGTAGAATTGCTTATATATTAGGATAATGCACTATAACTTATAATTTTTAACAAAAAAGATACACTTCTTTTTTTTTATATTGTTTATGTCACTTATAGTTTTGTTTCGCTTTCAGTGTATGTCCCTCATTTTATTTTATGTTGTTTGGTTATAAACTTATGTCACCCTATTCAACACATGTATCACTAATTTTAGTTGTTCTTATATATACTTGTGGACATGGTTGTATCCATGTATACATCTACATATGCATATGCATAAACATATATGCATGTAATTGAATTTTTTGAGTTCATACAATATCTTGATACAAATGTGTGTATATATATGTGTGCAATGCATTTGTATGCATATATGCATGCAAATTTGAATGTTGATATATAGGTGTGAGTGTGTGTGTGAATATGCATTTTCCACATTTATCTATGAGGCATGTGTTTATCTATATATAGATATGTCTAGTTTTTAATATCAATATAGTTATTTGCTTCTTGTGTGTTTCAATTTCCTCATACTTTTATCTCTCCATAATTGTTGTTGGATATAATTTTTTCTATGTTTAATCTATAGTTATTTTGCATTCGATCGTTGCACATGATTAAAATTTAGAATGTAATAAAAAAATTATTATCTTATTTCTCTGGTTTTAATCTTCTTATGTTGGTTGAGTGTAGAATATTCTCATATATTTTCTTTATAATCTTCTCATGTTTCTTAAATGTTTTCTCTACTGATTTGGCATCTCCATTTACAAAGTCATGTTGCATATGGATATCATATGGTTCTCAGATATAATGTTTGTTCCCTTGAACCCATACTTATTTCAATCTCATGACTATGCTTTTAATCTTCTCATACTGGTTGAATGTTGAATATATTGGTCTTTCCTCTACATTCATAAATCCATGTTACATATGGTTATCTTTGATTTTATTAGAGCTGCATAAAATTTCATTTTTGTTATAATATTTCCTATGTAATGTTCAATTATGACTAGCCTCTATCGAATGTGCAATACTTTTTTGATTTTTCTTGAGTCTAGGTTATTAAAATCTAGGATTAAACATGATTAAAATGAAAAATGTAATAAAAAAAATTTCATTTGATTTTTGTGGTTTTAATCTTCTTTTGTTGGCCTGGTGTAGAATATTCTCATATATGTGCTTTATAATATTCTAATGTTGCTTAAATTTTCTCTCGACTTCTTTGGCATGACCATTCATAAAGTCATGTTGCATATGGATATCATATGGTTGTCGGCTATAATGTTTGTTCCCTTGAACCCGTACTTATTTCAATCTCATGACTATGTTTTTAATCTTTTAATGTTGGTTGAATGTTGAATATATTGTTCCTGGCTCTCCATTCATAAAGCCATGTCACATTTGGTTATCTTTGATTTTATTAGAGTTGCATAACTTCATTTTTGTTATCATATTTCCTATGTAACATTCAATTATGACTTTCCTCTATCGACTATGCAATACTTTTGTAATTTTGCTTGAGCCTAGGTTATTAAAATCCAACCTAGAAAAATGTATTTTTTCTCATATCATTATGATCATTTATAATTTTTATATTTGTAGTAATCTTGTCAAGTACCATTGATAATTTAAGGTATATGTACCATGCATATACATCTATACAAAAGAAATATATGTGCACATATCTAGATATCTATTGCTTGGAAATACACATATAGGGCAAAAAAATCTGCAAATATATGTTTATCTAAAGTAAGTTGCACACAACATACATATATGTCTACATTAAAACTTGTTGTTGCATATCTATT